>OY992897.1:47721629-47826629 GCA_963921405.1 Cepaea hortensis
TGCTGGAAGCATATGGCCTCATATGCCATACTCTCTTTTTATTCAAACAGTCGTCCATTAGCCTTTGCAATGAAACTCCAACCACTCCGTCTGTTTCTCACTACTGACCCATCAGTATAGATCACTATGTCACCTTGGTGTGTGTTGCTCTGGATCAGCTGTTGCACCTCAAACTCTGTGCGGCCCGCTACCCATTCTCTGCACTCAGGACCCAGTGTTATTATTACATTGTGCCAGTCAGTCATGTCTTCCGGTAATTCAACCCACTCTTTTTTACGATTGATGGTCTCTAGATCACACACCTGCCGTATATATATATCTGCCTGTGCCATCCAGGACCTGTCTCGTCTTAGTCTATGACTAACACTTGACCATATTCATGGCTCCATGCAGTGGGTGATCCCTATCTGCAGCAACTCTCAGGTACCATTTGGCTTAAAGGACCATATGCCTATCCGCCATTGTTGGTAGCGCCAGGATATGCCTCATGCATATAATTGGTGTGTCCTTTGCGCACCCCAGGATCACCCGCATGGCTGCATTCTGTATCCGCTCCAACCTTTCAAGCTGGCTCTTTGATACTGCCAGCAGCCCCAAACCATACTCAGTGACAGAAATTATTAACTGCTGAAAGAGCCTGTAAAGCAGGGGTGGCCAACATGAGGCCCGCGGGCCGCATGCGGCCCACCGAGAGTTATGTTGCGGCCCGCGGAGCTAGATCAAATGAACATAAATGTTAACTTAATTGTAATTATCACCAAAAGAACATTACATCATGAGTCGTTCGTATCATATATTTTTAAATATAGCTAAGAGAAATTAGAAATATCTCGTATTTTTGAAGAAAAAAAAATATTCATTGGTTTTGAGCTATTTTAAATATCCCGCATTTTCGGGAAAATTAATAGATTTTATCTAGGTGTTGATAAAATGTAATATGAGACTTCTTATATATATATATATATATATATATATATATATATATATATATATATATATATATATATATATATATATATATATATATATATATATTCTGTGGTCTTCGGCGTCTTCGGGAAGGTCGCAACGCTATGACGCTCATATTCTACTTTCAGCCCAGCTTGAGAATGTTCCGTGTTATTCTGTAGTTTCGTTCCATTATCACCACTGCGTCTTTGGAGATTTTGCGATCGATGTTAAAATACATATTTATCATATTTATAATAAGAGTTCAAACTACTTTACCAAGTATCCTGTCTACCATATCGATTCTATAGGTAAGTACACATTGAAACGTTTTATTTATGTAATTTAAATTAATTAATTATTATTAATTAGTATTACCCGCATATAGAAAGAATGGAAGGCAATAGGGAAACAAATTTCGCTTACACTCAGGAAATAAATGACCGTAGACCCCGAGGTAGACCAAGAAGACGGTGGAGAGATAATATATATACAGACCTACAAGCACTTGGAATCAACGACTGACAAGAGAAGGTCCACCAGAGAGACGAATGGAGACGGATTGTATCTGCAGCAAAGAACCTCAATGGCTCGGAACGCTGAAGAAGAAGATTACCCGTGGTGTTTTATTTTGTTCAGTTAAAAACGAAGACCTACCATGGCGTCAACTAGTAAAGACATTGGACCAGTGGAGAGAAGAATCACAGAAGAATTAAGAAGTTTTCAAAACAGGTGGACTATACACTTTTTTTTTTTTTTTGCATATCCTGTACAGGACATCGCTGTCAACACCAGCATCTTTCAGCTGTCTGTTGATTTCTTGGCAAGATTACGCTCAGTAGTTTGCCATTGCTTTCTGAGCAGCCGGCTCACATACCCCGTGAGTTACCGATGCGATTCTAACAACTGCTGATTCTCACCGTCACCACGTTACCGAGAGTATACGAGATTACGGAGAAAAGTCGCTAACCTCTAAGCCACGAAGCCGGCATAAACTATTTATTTCGTGGAAATTAATACAAAGCCCCTATGCTTGATATGCAACGAATCTGTTTCTGTTTTGAAAGAGTATAACATCAAACGGCACTACGAGACCAAACATGCAAATAAGTTTTATAAGTACAAAGGTAAATTTCGATAATACCAAGTAAATGACATTTTAAAAAATATCTGCGCAGCAAAAGATATTTACTAGAGCGGGTTCAGAGTCAACATACTATGTCGTGAAAGCCAGTTATGCAGTAGCCAGGATACTAGCAAAAAAATCGAAGCCATATTCAAATGGTGAAATGGTTAATGAATATTCGGAGAGCGTCGTTGAAATTATGTGTCCAGAAAAGAAGAAGGATTTCACAAAAATAAATCTGTCTAGTCAGACTATTACTAGGCGTGTGGACGACATTAGAAAACATATTGAAGATAATTTGAAAAGTCGAGCATCCGAGTTTATATTTTACTAGCTGACCCGGCCCGGCTTCGCCCAGGCCCTGGAGGGGATCTATCTATCTATCTGTCTGTCTGTCTGCTTGTTTGTCTGTCTGTCTGGCTGACCCGGCTTCACCCAGTCCCTGGTGGGGAGCATCTCATTTAATTCATATACGTAGTCATATAAGCTCTCCCGTTCCCGACTATCTGTCTGTCTGTCCATCTGTCTGTCTGTCTGTCTGACCCGGCCCGGCTTCACCCAGTCCCTGGTGGGGAGCATCTCATTTAATTCATATACGTAGTCATATAAGCTCTCCCGTTCCCGACTATCTGTTTGTCTGTCTATCTGTCTGTCTGTCTGTCCCGGCCCGGCTTCACCCAGTCCCTGGTGGGGAGCATGTCATTTAATTCATATAAGTAGTCAAATAAGCTTCCGTTCCCGACTATCAGTCTGTCTGTCTGACCCGGCGTGGTTTCGCCCAGCTCCTGGCGCACAGTAACTTATAAGAATGTCCTTCCACACACCATTCAATGAAAACTGTAGAAAAAGATGGGTTACAATGTTATGCATTATGCATTATTTTTATGAAAACTTTGAAAATGCCTTAAAGATTATATCATTATTTATTATAACTCATATGCCTGAAAATAACTATAGACAAAGAGTTTAACAATAGTGCAAGTAAGTCCAACAATATGACTATATTAAAAGTTATGCCCCTTGAAATAACTTTTCTAGAGTGAAGTCCCCCTGCTATATAGACATTATATAATGAAAATGGAAAAGTAAATGTTATTAAATAAGTAGAAGATTTTACATTAAGAAACTATTATAGTCGGTTTCACAGGAATAAAAGGAAGACGTGTAGAAAATTTCATCTCAATCGGATGTACCGTTATCGAACGCATCCAATACATAAATACCCACAAACATACACTCTGTTTTATAGATACAGATGCACTAGCATTCGATGAAGCACAAATATGGCAGATACTGCCCAGCTGGCAATTTTTTTTTTTTTTTAAATCAGGGGCGTTGATGTCCATTTTAAAAAGACGGAAGAATTAGCGGCACTGTATCCAATTAACGACACTACTAAGTCACGAGATTTGTTAGAGGCAGTTACATCGACACTGAATCGCCTTTCGTTACAACTTAACAACTTATCGGGCTTAACAAGGGATGGTGCTCCGGCAATGGTTGGGAAACACCGAGGTTCAGTAAAATTGATTGAAAATGAGGCCATCAAAGTCGGTAATACTTCAATGCTAAATTTCCATTGCATTATTCATCAGGACAATTTATGTTCGAAGTCCCTCAAAATGGACCATGTCATCAAAGTTGTCGTCACAATAGTGATCTTCATTAAGTCGAACGGGTTGAATCACCGTCAGTTACTAGAATTTCTAAAGGCTGTGGACTCAGATTATAATGGCGTTACATTTTATGCAGAAGTAAGATGGCTGACCCAAAATGTTGAAAAGAGTGTTTGATTTGCAGCAAGAAATACAATCATTCTTTGCAAGCAAATCAAAAAGTATCCCAGAGTTTGAAGACAAAGAGCGGGTTTGCGACTTTGCATTTCTGGTCGACATAACTAAATGACCCTAAATACCTAAATGACGTTAATACTCGTCTACAAGGGACAGATCAATTAGTTAATAAGATGCATGATCATATTTCTGCATTTCAAATGAAACGTGGTCTTTGGAAACAACAGTTGAGGCCAAAGAAAAAAACAACACCAAAAAAAAAAAAAAAAAAACTTTTACTCACTTTCCTACATTGTCATTGCAACCAGATGTCACACAGGAGGCAGCTGATGAATACGCTTCTTTGATATCTGACTTAAACCTCGAATTTGAAAACCGATTTCATGATTTTAAAAAAACATCATGTGTTTTTTGTGAATTTGCAAAACCATTCGCGGTAGATGTGAATTTATTACCAGGAAGATTACAAATGGAACATTGTGAAATGTGTTGTGATACACAGTTTAAGGAAAAATTCCTTCAAGTTAGTTTGGACGAGTTCCATCAAACGTATTTGGACAAGGATAAATATCCCGCGTTTTACAAACATGCTCTGTCGATGGTTTCGCTATTTGGAAACACTTATGAGTGTGAAAAGCTTTTTAGTCGCATGAAGCACATCACATCAGAAGTGAGAATACGAATTACTGATGTTCATTTGGAAAATGTATGCGTTTAGCGACAACATCAGTCAATTTTGATGCACTTAGTTCTGCAAAACAAAGTCAGGTGTCTCACTTAAATACTTAAATAGTTTTAAATTGTCTAATAAATATGTTTGATTGTCAATTATGTTTTATGTCTTTTCAAAACTTAAATAAATAAATATACCTATGTCATGTTTGTTTACTTTAATTAACACACACACACACACACACACACACACACACACACACACACACACACACACACCCCACCCACCCACCAACACACACACACACACACACACACACACACACACACACACACACAAATAGATGCGTGGCCCGGCAGGAAATATTATTTCTGAAATTTGGCCCACCTGCTGAGTAGGTTGGCCACCCCTGCTGTAGAGCATTCTCTTATCTACCCCGGTTGCTGCCATCGCCCTCAATGCATTAAGTCCCATACCATCCTTCACCCCCAAAGCCTCCAAGCGATCTTTAAAAGACACACACCTGTCAAAGTTGATACTGAAGAACTTCAAATTACTCTCTCTACTAAGAGGACATCCGTTCAAAATAATACATCGGAAACGTGTGGAAGAAAACGAACTAACTCAGATTCGGACAGGCACTCATGGCAAACGCGTGGAAGAAGACGAAATAACTCAGAGGTACGGACAGGCACAACCGGAAAACAAAGGAAGGAAGATCCAATCAGATATTACACTACTCTATATTTCATATCCTTTTACGTGACGTTGCAATAAACCTCAGCCTTTATTGGCAGTTTCTGATTTACTAGACACTTTTACGTTCAGAGGTTTGCCGTTACTTTCTGAACGAGAAATCATCATTTAAGCCCAGCTGACCAGTGTTTGAAATGTATGCACTACGCCGCCGCAGAAGTGAATATTTAGTCACGAGCGCGTTAAACCTCTCGGCCACGCCGACATCTAGATGGCACACCAGACTACAACAAGAAACACTGAGAGCTATAAGCACACAAGCCATTCGAATGAAAGTGATTCCAGACGCTGGCCACGTCAACGCTTCGTTGAAAGGACAAGTGCACTTCGACGCATGACGAAACCAGACACGGTAAAATGTTCAGTTCATTTTAGTTCAGTCGCGGTTCCAACATCACAGCAACGGGTCGTCCCCATTACGCTCCGTTCCTGTGCCAGTGAATATCACATAAAATGTTCCTCACTGCCCCATGTGAAAAGTGGAAAAGACAGGAGTCTCGACAAACAACAGCCCGCTCAGGCACACTGTGCATAATGCCGCCACTAGAATGTCATCACAAATGTCCTCCACGCAACATTCATCCTTGATGGAAGTGGCAGTCACTTTCCCAACTAGATGTTCACCTACAGACTCGATGTTTCTAGATGTTGGTGTTCCATTTCTGGATGTTTTCTAGCCAGCCACGCCATTTCATCTCCGAAATGCAGTTCACGCAACAAAACAACCTCGGACAGATGTAAAAAAAAAAAACTTTCACTGTACCAGAATGTCAACACAAAAGTCCTCCACGAAACATGCAGTTCATCCTTGATGGAGGCGGCAGTCACGATCCCAACCAGATGTTAGCGTACAAAGTTAGCGTACGGTAAAAAGAAAATGATAAAATTGCTAAATAATACCCATGGTTCTTAGAGGACGTCGCAATTAATCTCGGTATGTATTAGCTTCTTGTAATTTACTAGACAATTTTACGATCATTGCTTTTTGAACCGCCGACGCCTCATACCACCGAATTCAACGCAAAGCGACCAGCTTCCAAATCACTATCTCCCGAGCCACCGCACGGACTACGATTAAGCTTTTTTTTCCCTGTGCATGTCCTGTTACAGGACATCGCTGTCAACACAAGAATTTTACTGCTGTTGTTGATGTCTTGGCAAGTTTACCTTCAATAGTTTACCATTGCTTTCTGACCGACCGGCTCCCATACCAATTCGTTAAAACCCAACGCAACGCGGTCTGCTGCCAAATCGCGCGCAGCTGTGTTTCGAACGCGGGTAAGCGGGATTACGAACTGCGTCCATAACATCTTAGCCACGGAGACGGTAGGATGAAGCCAGACACAGTGGCGTCACTGGGGTTGGTGTCACCCAGTGCGGTAAACTCTTGGTGTCACCCCTCTAGACTTTCACCATGGTCTTCTTCCGAGTGTTCCTGTACCATATATAATCGCATATAGTAATGTTTGAAAAATAAGTCAAAAAGTTAATAAGGACATAAGAAAGAAAACAAATTGAACAATATAACTTCAATACTTCAGGTAAAACATAAATAAAGAACTTCGACAAACTCGGACAAAGTTAAATTTTTGTTATTTAACATTAAAATTTCTAAAATTAACAATGAACGGTTATGAAACCCGACTAGACAGAGCTATGTCTGCTTTGTCAAATTTGCAATTTTTTTATTTTGGTGTCACCCCTTGATGGTGTCACCCGGTGCGGCCCGCAACCCCCCCCCCCCCCCCCTAGTGACGCCCCTGGCCAGACACACTAAATAGACAAATATGAAATCATTAGCCAGGTGTATTATCTACCAGAGTAGCGATGCAAAGACGCCGATGTACCTGGGTCGGGTCACATACAAATTCTTCACTCCAACATGTAGCATCATAAGCAGATGCTAGTCGCGCTAACGAAGGGGAGATCGATCAAAGCCACAGCTGTGGCGCGTTGTTTCCAGGATTATCCACTTTCCACGCTACGACACAGCAGGAGATCACAGTTCATAAAATGACGGTAGACAGTCAGCAACAAAGTCTGGCCGTCTCCGCGCCGAGAGCTCAATGGTTATAACTGTCATTTACTGCCAGTATCAAGGTATAGTACATTGCGATGTATGGCAAGGGGGGGGGGGGGGGGGTCTTTGAACCTGAGGAATTAAGGCCGCCTGGCTAGTGCAGTCGCCGCGAACTGTGCAGGTTAGGATGTTCTTTTTGCCCCCGACAGAAAAAATCCCACACCTTACCGAGGATTCGAACCCGGATCTCCCCAAGGAGAATCCGGCGTTCTAGCCACTCGGCCAACCGCTCCTCTAAGCTCAATGGTATGTCAGGAATAAGTGTGCTGCTAACAAGGAAGGGACTAGCCAGTCCTCGATTATTCAAGCAGTACAAAAATAACAACTAGGGTGTATTTTCAATGACTGTGCAGTGTTTAAAAATATTGCCGGTCCAAGTTTTGTATTTACCTATTTATGTTGCATGAACTTTACAGAGGGTGAATACAAAACTTAGACCGGCAATATTTTCAAACACTGCACAGTCATTAAACATACACCCTATAGAATCTGAGAGGTTCTTCAACAACGTCAGCTACAACATACGTCTGAACCAATAACTGTTATGTGGACATAATTCATGCAGTCATTTGTATTTTACAATACAGGAGTTCTCATCTGATGACTGTGGAAATGTGGTTTCTGAGGAGAATGCAAAGAATACCATGGACAGACAGAAAAACCAATGACCAAGTCCTACAAGAAACAAATCAAAATCGTTAATTGATTAGAGCCATTAGATGTAGACAGTCAAAATATTTTGGACATGATATGAGAAGAACCGTGGCCAAAGGCTTGCGAACGCTGTTCGTGAGTCGAGTACCAGGTGTTCGAAACTCACCTGCGACCGATTTGTGCAGCAGACCGTGTCGCGTTGTGTTATAACGTGCTGGTATGGGAGCCGGTCGTTCAGAAAGCAATGGCAAACTACTGAACGTAACATTGCCTAGTACATCAACAGCAGCTGAAAAATTCTGGTGGTGACTGCAACGTCCCGTAAGGGACACGCAACAAAAGTCTATGAGAAGAAATAAATTGAAGAACTTGCCGATAACTGGCAAGATCGAGGGGAAGAGAACAAGAGGAAGACAGAGAAGTGAATACCTGGATGGCTTGCCCATGTGGCATGGTCGAGACAAGAACACTGAGCTGATCCACAACTCTGGTGATCGAGTGAAATGGCGAATCATGACCGCCCACGCTTTCCGGCATGGCACATGATTGATTGATCTTCTGCTATTCACCCTTGTACGAGAATGCCTAGGTTTGAGCCTGAAATGGATACCGTAACCTCTCAGCCACGGCTCCCTCTAAACAAACATATATCCAATAACAGATTCATGGAGCCGTCGTGCTGAACATAATCTATGTCAATGGGGAAACTCGTCGGCGCAGTCAACTGAGGTACCCCTTACTATCATATGACAGATAGGATCACTAATGGACTGTTCCACAATGTGATGAAGATGACCATTGAATAAGAAACAAAATTAAAAAAAAGTCTTCATCTTTTTCTTTCTGTCTGGTTTTGAGCTGCCATCGGCGATCATGACTGTTGAATCGTGTCATGTGATAGTTTAATGTAATGAAGTTGGTGTTGCTTATATTATTATTCATTGCCCAGCTGTTTAAACTTTCCATATACATCTCCCCCAACCCCATTTCCTTTTTCGTCTGCCTCCCTTTCCCAGCATATTCCCCCATACAGAAAGACAGCTCTTTTCAACGTTTACTGCTGTCTTGTATTCTCTATCCACGGTCGAGCCAGTACAAGAATTATTTTGCTCTCTGTGCAGCTTCAGACCTTCCTGCCAGACGTTGCGAAGAGCTGTTGTTTATGCGCTGGTGCCAGGCACATGCGCTGCTAATGTGAGTCTGTGTCGCTGTAAGCTGTTGTTGTTTTGTCAGCTCCTTTGTCTTCCTTGTGTCCTTTAACCCGTTCATCTACAGTCCCAGACATACAGGTGTAGTTTTGCAGGCTCGGTTCTCACTAGAAGACTGAGCCACTGTATTCTCTGCTTCTTTGTGTTTCTCTGTGTAATCAATGCATCGTGTTGCTCCTGCCATTTCTCTGGTGTCATCATTTCATAGTCTGTCTTTTCGTATTGCAATGGTAGCTTTTCTCGGACATCTCATTTCACACATTGTGATCTTCCTTTCTTGAGTCTTGATTAGTGCTGACCAAGTTTAACATTAGTAACAACGAGTCGATTTGAATATCCAGTTCTTCAGTTGTCTTTTGGCTTCCTTGTTGACACATGAGTGTCCTAGCAGCGGTGAGAGCTGGAAAATCCATTGCATTAGTCCTCTCGTCTCCTACTTCGATTTCCCTGTTTAATGTTTTCTCCCCTGTCCACGATTTTCTCCACATTCTTCTAAAATACCTCCCCTGTCTGTAGTTCTTGCATCATTTCACTACTCATTAGCCAGCAATCACATTTACAGCCTATAATGAACTTTTAAAGAAAAAATATGATTGATTGTTTGGTTAGTTCCATCAAGTGTACATCATACACTAATAGAAAGCTGCGGTAATATAGTGGCTAGACGCTAGCCTGTCGGGTCAGGTGGGCATGGGTTCGAATCCGCGTGTTTTGCGGGTTTGTTTTTGGGAAGGTGTTTTCAAAATTTATTTGGGCACCCAGCTCGAGGCAGCCTAAAACAGGTACCAGGATATGGCTGGGAAGTAAAGGCGATCGGCGTGACATAGACATCATCACTCACCGAGCGCCATCTGGGGGGGGGGGGGGAATTGCGACGGCCCTGGGCATCCAACCGGGAGGGGGGCATCCAGTTAGGGAGAGGGGGCAGCACAGTGCAGTCGGAGGGGAGAAGGAATGAATGAGGTAAAGAACAATTTAGGGGCATCCAATCAAGGGGTTGGCCACGGGCATCAAAAAACCTCTGCACGCCACTGAATACATAACTACATACCTCAAGGTCACATAAGTGTGCCAGAGTTCAGGGAACCGGGTGCTATTAGTACAGACACAACTGTTGACTGTCGTCATGTCTACACCAGACTTGGTTATCTACAGGTGACTGTAATTTCGTCACCCATGTGTCCTTTAGCGGTTACTCATGTTTGCTGACATAATCGGTTTCTATCGCTATTTATCTGACTCAGATAGCTATACTAACTCACTCTCTCTCTCTCTCTCTCTCTCTCTCTCTCTCTCTCTCTCTCTCTCTCTCTCTCTCTCTCTCTCAGATGTAATATATAAGGAGATTAGAGTGGCCATATGGATAAGAACTCGAATTCTTAAACATCCGATATGCTGATGCCTTGGTATGGGATTCAGTTCCTACACCGGACAGTTGGAATAAAATATTGACTTCTCGTCCTTGACGTGGGGACGTAAATTACAGAATCCTGGCGACGGGTTAAAGAAGGGGAGATGTATTTACTTTTGGACAGAAAATACCCTTGGGAAAATTTCCTTTGGTTTCACCATAATGCACTAAACAGAAATATTATTTTGACATAGAGAAATGTTGTGTGGTCTTTACAGATGACAACATTAGAGGACAGGAGATAAGTAGAGTTGAGAACACAACAGGAAGTCCAGGGATTCCAACTGGGAAGGATGGTGGAACAACAAGGAGTATGAATACCAAATGAAAAGTGAGGACGTGGAATATCAGAGCATATAAGAGATTTCAACCAGAAGAAGAATAGTTTAAAAAATAGTTTAATTGATCAGGAAATGCGAACGGCGGTTTGTTGTTCTTCACTAGATTGCCTCGTCGTGTGTGTTATTTCTGAATAGGTCGTGTGTTTTTACTTAAAGGCCAATGGAAATTGTATAGCTGAATTCTTATTAGTGTTGAGAAATATACTGTTAAAACAAACGTAACATTATTGCAATTTCAATTGCAAACTTTTGCAACATTCTATTGACGATGTTGATTCACCCACTGCAGTCAGTTCTGGCGATGCCGGTCCGTATGAACAGGACCTCTGTAGGGTCTTCTAGCCCAAAGACCAGCGTCGTGCAGCCGGTTCCTGACCGTTTGATCTTAAATTCGACGAGCTCCTGGCATTGACTGGACTGTGGAGGACGCAGGTGCAAATAGATTCCTAAGGTGACGCGGCCGTATAAAGCGGTCTTCGGCAGCAGTTGTGATTCTGGATCTTCCACTGCGCGGCCGGTCTGCCACTGAGCCAGTTTCTTGAAATCGCCTCCAAAGACGATAAATGGGGTTTCTAACCACATTAAATTCTCTGGCTACAACACTTTGTGACTGTCCAGCCTGTAAACGTCCAATGATGATGAATCACTGTTCTGTAGTTAGATGAGCCATTCTTGCTCACTGAATTTTCAACTGAATTTATTCCAGGAGCGTGAATCTGTTATAGGCATTCAATAATGTGATCAGAGAGTTTTGTGTTCAGTAAATTTCACGCGACTATCATGAACTTGTCACGAGTTATTGTCAAAAATGTTGTTTTGATCTTGACCTCTTTCATGACCTCACGAATCATGAGATGAGTACAATTCAGGTAACCATGAGAAGTTAATGACCAGATGGACACAGTCGATAGGTTGACTGATGTCCAATCAGCGAATATCTTTTATAAAAGTAACACCAAAAATGTTGACTTTCTGTTTTTGAACAGCAAATATTAATATGTACGACATGCGGTCATTGTTTGAAGCAATTGGGTCAATTTTAAATAAAATTAAAAATTTAATTTCCGTTTGGTGAAGAGAAAAATGTGTTTCTTTTTTAAATCGTAAACGCTCAAGTATGGAAGGCCAAACTTTTACTCCACTCAATTTCCCTACATCAGTTTTCAACCACATATGTTTGACTGTCTCCACTTGGTTGAGAGATGGCCACCAGTGCTACAGGTGACCTTGATTAGGATGCCGTGACCGAGGGTTTGGGTCAACCGTCCTGTTACATACCTCTGAAGTCGGGGTGGATTCGCCTGATGGCGATGGACGATGGTAATAGGGAAAGCTAATCCACATGCAAAATTCAGTCCAATGCTACTGGAAGTAGTATGTATGGACTACGATTGAGTTCAAAGCGAGCGAGCTCACATATTGCTTTGTTCGAATCCCGGCCCATGGCGGAAAATGTTTACAAGAACATCATCTTCTCGTCGAATTCCTCTTGTACCTTGCATTACTTCGGGATAGTGTCAGTTTATGAGCTTCATGTATCGAGATGCACACTATTCCCTCTGTCCATCGTTTACGTGGCCGGCCTCTTCTGCTTCCATTTGGTCTGTACATCATTGCTTGTTGTGGTGTACTGTTATTTGGTAATCTAGTTACATCGCCAAACCATTTAACGTGCTGCCTTCTGATAAAATCTAGCGCTGATATATAATCCCCACTTTTGTCCTGATTTCTTCATTTCTGATTTTCTCTCTTCTTGATATATTGAGTTTTCTATTAAGGAATCTAATTTATGTTGTGATTTTTCTTTTCTCTTTTTTTTTTCCTGTCAAAAACAGAAACAAAACAGGTTTGGCATTGGTAGCATAGAGTTGGTAAAGATTTGTTGTAGAATTCTTTATTAGTAACTGTTGATATGTGTTTGTTCTTTAGTATTGGTGCCATTTGTCCAGTGAGTTGGTCTGCCTTATTACATCTATTTTCGATCTCGTCTTCTGATTTGCCGTTTGATATCATACTCACGGGGAAGACAGAGAAGTAAATACCTGGGTGGCTTAACCACGTGGCATGGTAGAGACAAAAACACTGAGCTGATCCACGACTCTGGTGACTGAGTGAAATGGCGAATCATGACCACCCACGCTTACCGGCATCCGGAAACAAGCCCAGGATCACTGGCGTGTGAAGCGGGTGTGTAACCACGCGGCACACGTTGGACACACAGCCAAATTATCATAACAGAATATCACAACGTCACCCATCGTAGGCTATGCTCAAGATTGCCCGATCGCCGCGACTGACGTCCGTCAATCGATGTGGACCCGAAACGATCAGGACTTCTCACTGGCAAGGAACACCAGGCCTCCTAAATCCAATGAGCAATAATCAAATTGATTAATTTGGTTATTTCGGGATTTGAATTTTAAATATTGAGCACAACCCACTACTGGCAACGCTGATCGTATTCTGGTATGAACCTAAGGCCTATCCACGTCAATATGGAAGCACTATACTCGAGTTTCGCCCTCGTTTGAGCTCGTCAGTAGTGCATATCCCTGACCGGATCCGGAAACAAGCCCCGGATCACTGGCGTGTGAAGCGGGTGTGTAACCCGCTATATAGAGTATTGCGCGTGCAACTGCTTGTTTTCTGGTGACTATCGCTTTCATCGACGATGAACTGTAATTTTCGTGGCGGATTGCTGTGTTGGCATTCTGATGTATGTCTGTGCGTGCTGTTGGTTTGTCAAGACTGCTGTCTGTTCCACTTTTCACACGGAACAGCGAGGCTCATTGTGTGTGGTACAAGAACGGAGCATTATGGGGTGACTCTTTGCTGGAACCGTGACTAACTGAAAACGATACTTTTCATTTTCCGAAAAGCAGCACCTAACCATTAATGGCAGATATTTGAGAGTGGCCTTGATTTCATTGAATGTTGACTCCAGTCACAGTAAAATTCCTTTGTTTTCTCCAATCAGTTACTGTAATATTTTTTGTTAATAACCCGTCATGATATTCCTCATTTCCAACATAATTATGTACTTTTGAGTATTTGCTTTTCCGCTTTTTAAAAATAAATTGAAACTGTGTGGCAGACACTAGTCTGATGTGGCATCATGTGCAGGCTGTGCACTAGCCTGGCTGATGAAGGAATGATTGAACATGATGAAGACTGTCCAGGACTACAGACATTGTGAGATTGCAAGAGTGTTACAGTAATTCCCAGTAATGGTAGACAATCAGCTCCCAAGTTCTTGCACTCAAGGCATACGGAAGTCATGAGCAAGAACGAATAGAAATAGAAAGATATAGGGCACGAAACATGACTTAGTAGTGGAGGAATTAGATATATGAAGGACAAGTAGGATTGATGGGCCGTTATCTAAGTTAACTGATTATGGAGAAGTTACCTAGCGAATAGTTCAACAAGCAGCTGTGGCGTGAGTATGATAGTTATGGACATACAAAATAAGTTAGTTAGTTAGTTAGTTAGTCGCAGTTCCAACTTCACAGCAACGGGTCGTCCCCATTATGCTCCATTCCTGTGCCAGTGAATATCACACAAAACGCTCCCCACTGCCCAATGTGAAAAGTGGAAAAGACAGGAGTCTCGACAAATAACAGCCCGCACAGATACACTGTGCATAATGCCGCCACCAGAATGTCAACACAATAGTCCCCCACAAAGCACTCAGTTCATTTCTGATGGAATCGGCAGTCATTTTCCCATCTGGATGTTTCCTAGATGTTCACCCACACAGTCCACGAAATACAGTTCATCGTCAATGGCAGTGGCAGTCAACTATAGGTGAGTGTGAAATAGTGCAATGATAGGCTTGATGATAATTTCGAATCTGGTTGAAAGGGACAGAACGAAAGGACACAATGGAGATGCGAATATGGTTAATCAATGTATTACCTGCATGTTGTGTGATTCGTTGGGATACTGCCCCTATAATAAAGATTAGATCGAATTAGGACGCACTTGTCTGGCGTTATTTTATAAACACTTTAAGAGTTGACCTGTTGATATCTTCTTCTTCGTTCATCCGGAGTTTTTTTTTCGGATGTGATTGCGTTGTGCCTGTTTACAGCAGAGCTGCGTTCTTGCGCTGTTAGGCCGACACATCCGACTTCTGCGGGCATTTGTTGACCGGGTTAACCTTCCCGGGGGACCTGTTGATATGTTTACTGATGTTAGAGAGCCAGTAACCTGGACAAACGAGTTAATTATGTCAGCGAACGAACAAGAACAGCGATTAAATAAGCTAGTGATGAAACAAGCATTGAACCAAAGGGAAAATGTCAATTCGCTTCGTGGCACTGGCCTAGAACATGTGATGGTCTAACACTTCCCATCTCAATGGCAGTATCTGCTAGGGGACCATGTTTACCCTGAAGTAAGCATTACATTAAACAAACTCTCTCCGGCACATGCTCACCTAGCTATGGATACATTTACATGAGGCAACTGATATGCACAAGTTGCACAAAAACAATGTTTGCTCATGACATTGTATCAGCACTTTCCACGGAACAAAACAAACATGAGAACAGATATAGATTAATTACTGGATATATCAACAAACAAATGGTGTTGTTTACATACAGGATATATTTACACTATTGCAAGCCTCCATGCACGTCAATTCTTGTGTAAGACTGTCTTAATTTCCATTTATCACACTAGAAATAATTCTCTATGGAAATTATCAAATATCAGAACAAAAATGGACACTCTCTCACTGTCATACAATGTGTCTCTCATCTCTTTCCCCTTCTATCTGAGTTAATGCATGTCTGTATGACATTCTCTCGTTCTCAAAGTTACTGTTCTAAAAAAAAAACAGCTGTCTCTCTCTCATAATATATAAGCAACAATACATTAAAAAATGAGCTGTCTCTCTCTTTCTTTCCCACATTCTCTTTCTCAACGAAAGTGTTACTTTATAAAAACGCTTCCCTTAAACACACACACACATACAAAGTATATTTGAAATACCACACACCTCTATGCACAGTTGAAATATTGCCTTAATGGTTTTGTCCCATACTTCCGTTTGTTCTCCTTTAAGAGAACAGAAATGGATATATACAATTATGCACTGTAACGAAACAAGCAAGCTTGGAGCAGTTATAAATTGAGGAAGCGATAACGTACAGTTTACAGAGATTACGACATCTGTTTCTGTTTAGATTGTGCCTTTGTTAGACCTATGGGCATTATAGTCATGGAGTCACGTGGTATGGTAACGTGTAGGGGTAGTACCTCTAATATAAGGGGCGTTCATTTGAAATCTGTTCGTGCAGCACCGTGCATAATTGCGTTGGTTGAACATGATCATGTCATAGTCATGTGATAAGTACTGACCAATGAATAAAAGAGCACGTGCTTATCGTCCCATGATGCATAGGTTCTGTTTCTGACCGTTGAGAAAATGGCCGGGTTGATCCAAAATCCGTCCAAAGAAGTTCAAACAGCGGTGATTCAGTTTCTTTCATTTGAAGGATGTCGACCAGTGGACATTCATCGAAGAATACAGGCAGCGTACGTATGGTAACAAATGTGTGTCAAAGACAACAGTGACAGACTGGGCACGAATGTTTCGGAAAGGACGTCAGTTCACGACAGATCTTTGACGGCCGGGTCAAGCGCATATTGTTGCAACAGAAAAAACCATCGCCAAAATTGATGCAGCAGTACAGATGAACCGTCGTCGAAGCATAAGTTTGCTAGCAAAAGAATTTGATGTGTCAATTAGGGCAATTCAAAAGGTCATTCGTAAGAAACTGCAATATTGGAAGGTGTGTTCAAAGTGGGTACCACGGATGTTGACCGACCACCAAAACAAGGAATGCATGGGATGGTGTTTGAACCACTAGCTGCATTACAGAGTGGAGGGCGATGCATTTCTCTTCCGCATAGTGGCAGGCGATAAATCATGGTGTCACCACTTTGAGCCGAGCAGCAAAAGAGAGAGCATGCAATGGAAGCATGCTGGATCACCAAAAGCCAAACAATTTAAGTTACAGGTTTCTGCTGGTAAGGTTATGCTGAGCACATTATTTTTTACAATGGAGGGCTATTGTTGGTCGACTTTAAAGAACCTGGTGTCAACATCAACTATACCCACTACTTGCAAACACTAGACAAGCTGCAAAAAGCCATCAACAATAAATGACCCGGCATGCTTTCTCGCGGTATGATTTTGTTGCAAGATAATGCTCGTCCGCATGTCACAAAGATTGTGCAGGAAGCATTAGCAAGGAAGAAGTGGGAAATTCTGCAACATCCAGCCTATAGTCCTGATTTGTCACCATGTGATCTTCATTTGTTCGGACCTCTAAAAAAAACTCTCAAGGGGCAACGATTTCACACAGATGCAGACATAATGAACGCGGTAAACACTTGGTTCAGTGAGCAACCACAATCCTTTTTTGCAGACGGCATTTGCCGCCTACCTAAGCAATGAGATGCTTGCCTGAATGACTACGGCGACTTCTTTTGACCAACCCATGGTGCATAATTCATTCAAAATAAATGCCTTGTTTAATTCTACCACACCTGTTAATGTTTCTTTCATGCTTTTGTAATAAAGCCATTGGAACAGGTTTCAAATGAACGTCCCTAATAACAGAAACATCACCATATAGCAGATCCTTTAAAGGATGTCTGATCATGGCCTGCCTAAAAGTTCCTCCATCATATGCCAGTTCTCCAGTTCCACACCCAACATATTTGCCAGTTCTCCAGTTCCACACCCAACATATTTGCCAGTTCTCCAGTTCCACACCCAACATATTTGCCAGTTCTCCAGTTCCACACCCAACATATTTGCCAGTTGCCCAGTTCCACACCCAACATATTTGCCAGTTGTCCAGTTCCACACCCAACATATTTGCCAGTTGTCCAGTTCCACACCCAACATATTTGCCAGTTGTCCAGTTCCACACCCAACATATTTGCCAGTTGTCCAGTTCCACACCCAACATATTTGCCAGTTGTCCAGTTCCACACCCAACATATTTGCCAGTTGTCCAGTTCCACACCCAACATATTTGCCCGTTGTCCAGTTCCACACCCAACATATTTGCCAGTTGTCCAGTTCCACACCCAACATTTTGCCAGTTCTCCAGTTCCACACCCAACATATTTGCCAGTTCTCCAGTTCTACACCCAACATTTGCAATGTGCTGTTTTTATCTTAGTGCTGACTCTTCTCGCAGGAAACACGCCTTCCATCACTGTTTCCCCTGAGCCACCATGACATTTCATATGGCTGTAGTATTTCAGTGTCTGAGTCATGATTCTGTCTATGAATCAGTTTTACTGATAATCAGATCTGGTAGAATGTCAGTGTTTTTCTTCTTCTTGGTTCATGATATTCTAAGAACTGTTCATAACATTCAAGTTCAACAGTTGCAATTTGCTTCTTCAGTGATTGCAGAATGGTCAATGTCTGATGGAAGAATACTGAGTCCAAACTGTGGTCATCCAATGATCACGGGTGGCTCCCAGTATGTGGCAAGGTGCATATGTCATGCTAAGTCCTTGACATTTCTGGCTAGTTATGTGAGGGTAGATGGCAGGTTTCATGAACCCCTTGGTGATCGAAGGCCTGTCTATGTAATCCTGGAGTTGGCAAATTGTATTTCTGATACTGATGTTCCTGCAAACCAAACTGTCTACTATTTTCTCTCATGGTCTGCCTCTGCCTCTTTTCTGCAACTTTCTCATAGTCACAACATACTCCAGCTTTGCCTTTCTCATGATGCACCCACAAAATGTGGATTCTCTTCTGATGCAAGTAGCCAGTTCTCTTCATGAGTTAATTTTCTTCAAAACGCCTTCATTGCTCTTTTCATTTCCTGAAAAAGCACAGTGATAACATACACCCTTACCATATTCCTTTTTGATATCTGTGTGTCTCTTTCTTCTTCATCTGGAGAGTTTTTTTGGACGTGACTGAGTTGTGAATGTTTACAACAGAGTTGCAATATTGCACTTTTTGGCAGACACATCCGACTTCTGCAGGCATTTGTTGACCGGATTAACCTTCTTGGGTCCTCTTCTTTTGACCTTCAACCCCCCATTGGGTACAGGCTCTCAATCAACTTACCCTATCTTCTGCAGCTCCGTTCGTGTTTTCCTCATATTATTCATGTCTTTAATTCTCTTCTTCATGTATGTTTAGGTCCCCCACTATTTATTTTGTTCACCATGTAAGTTATGTCCATGTCTGGTGAACAATTGTTTTGTATATACACATATATTTTGTTGAGCCCCCCCCCCCCCCTCTTGAACTCAAGCGTAGTCCACACAAGTGTTACCACTTCTAGTGCACTGGACTAATTGTTGTATGTAGATTAGCTTTCTCTATTACTAGTGTCCCTAAACCTAAACATCAGGCGAACCTACTCTGACTTCAGCGATACTTGTAATTTATGTCCATAAGTCAACATTATAATCCAACTGATCGGTGTAAGGGTTGAATATGCAACCCCGGCATCACCTCACTAGATGGTTAAGAACAATCGCTTTTATCCACTTGTCAACGCTGACCTTCTGTTTTATATATAATTGTTGCCCCTTTTTTCTAGTGCTGCTGAGTACGCCATCTTTTCCATCTAATCCCACCTCCTGCGAGCATGTAATAAGCTGTTGATGTTGTTCTATCACAACTTTCTTTTACTCTATCAAATGTGCATGTAACAAATAGTTCTCAAAAACTACTATATATTTTCATGTGTATTTGTGCAGCCCACATCTGCATGGAATCATTCATAATATCGCATCTCTAAATGCACCACAAACATGAATATAAGTCATCGGAAGAAGATAAATTGATTCGCATTAATGAGGCGACAATATCTTCCTGTTTTTATAAGTACATCAACAAACATGGGAAGTGTGATTGGTCAGCTTTACAAGAACACAATTATAAATGACAGAATAGACAGTGCGGCTAGAAAGTCTTCATCAGCAAAAAAAAAAAAAACTGACACTGATACAATTACATATCAAATATTAAAAATTCACAGTTGAGATATCAGAGTCGTCTAAACTGGCACAGACATGTTTTCACCAGGACATCAAATAGAAACAACAGAATCACAAGTGTATAGTTTTGAATTTATAATCATCAATACAATAAAAATATAATTTTTACATAGCCTGCCTTGGGTGTAAAAGTACACTGTATCCTTGTTAATATTATGGTGTAATAGCACACACAGAAGTCTAATCTGTTGAAACAAGTCCCAGCGAGACGTCTCATGGGTGATCACATCCTCCAATGTAGCAAGTCACCATCCTACAACAGAGATATTCTATTACAACGGTCGGCAGTGAACCTTCTGGTTGACTGAGCTTGAACTCTGAAGTCCCATGCAATGGCGTGAGGCTGTCCAGGCCCTAACATGGGCTTGCATCTATCACTGTGAGAATGGTACAGAGACTCTTCTCTGGAACTGGTATGCAAATACCATCTCCACAGCAACTATGCTGAGTTCTCCTTTCCCTCTCCAAGCCAAGGAGTATAAACGTAATGATAAAATAATTCAGCTGGCCCCTTCTACCAAGAGATGCTCCAATATAATACAAACAATGACACATAGGTAGTTTGATCCTACACAGAAATGCTCCAATATAACTTAAATAATAAATGGCAAATAAAACCAGCTAATCTCTTGATTAAAAAAAAAGAACAAAATCAGCTAGAATTTTTCTAAATGGAAATGCTCAGTATAAAAAAAATAACATAAACAATCACAAAATAACTAGCTAGCTTCTCTCTATGTAAATGCCAACTACAAACATAACCCTACAGTCTGTGACCAGAACTTCCACACAATGAAGACGACACTGATTTTTCATACATATCTTGTATATAGCTAAAGTCTGATGTGTTTTATAACTGTATGTATAAAGTATGTTATCACATTCAAATAGTGCATGAACGCCAGGCACAAGACACTAAGACCATGATCTTGAAAAGAAACAGCACACTGAGGGATGTGAGCTGCCGGAGTTATACTATGGGATTGAACAGCCCCTTGTGGGGAAGTCTCTAAACTAAAGGCACAGCCCATGCTAGAGGGGAGGTACAATATAAGCAAGTGCAGCCAAA
The DNA here is from genome assembly GCA_963921405.1 of Cepaea hortensis. Classification (NCBI taxonomy): domain Eukaryota; kingdom Metazoa; phylum Mollusca; class Gastropoda; order Stylommatophora; family Helicidae; genus Cepaea; species Cepaea hortensis. The sequence goes on from OY992897.1 coordinate 47,742,749, forward strand.
TCATCTTAAATAATAAGTCACATTAAATGTCACTATGAAAGTATTGAGACGTTATACTCCTAATCAAAAAGGGCTTGAGAGAGAAATGAGAAACAAAGTACAGGTGTAGGGACAACACTGATTACAGACTTTATTGAACACCAAAGAATTAAATGGAACAAGAGCAACTAACAGTTAGTGCATTCCACATGAGAACATTGGGATACAAGGCAAACGGACGTCCCAGGAAGAGATGGCCAGATAGAGGGGAAAAAAAAAAACACTGAAGAAATAAAATATGACTTTAGCATAAGCAACAAGACAAATAAAAAACAAAGTTAAGCTGCCTCCTCTCTGTGACGCTCCATGGTAAAATCAATAGGACAAAAGAAGATGACAGAAGTGAGGTTTCACCAGGGTAAAATCAAGTCATCATTTACTTAATTCATTCTATTCTTTGTTTTTTCTCTCTATGAATTATTAGCCCTAATTGTTGTGTCCTCACTTTCATTATCATCATCTTCCACTTCTGCCGTCAAGCGTCGTGGGGAGGAATAATTTGCGTTCCAGCGCCCGGCACTGGATAGTGTCATTCCATGTGGTTGTACAATGTCTTTGATATCGTCAATCCATTTTCTTCTTGGACGTCCTCGTGGTCTCGTCGCAGATGATCTTTGATGTAAGGTCAGTGATGGTAGTTGCTGGTGTTGCATTCTAACGACATGGCCAAACCACTTGATCTTCTGTCTTTCAATAAATGTGGCACAAGGTGTTGATCCCAAAGTCTGTCTGATAATAGCATTTCTTACTCGGTCTCGGATTGTTAAGTTGGCAGCTCTCCTCACATTAAGTGTGTTTAACTAATCTTGCATCTGATTTTGTGTGTGGCACAAGAGAATAGCAAACTGTTTTAAATAAAAGGCACTTTCATCTTGCCACTGTTAACACTGGCTGCAGAAAATGTGGCTGACAAACCTGACAAAGTTAAATCAAAGTAGCAGCAAATAAATGTCAACAAAGAGCAATGTTGTCCACCTTTCAACTGTTATCACTGGTTGTTGATGGTGGTATTTACCTGACGTAAAATTCCAAGGACAAGGTCACGAAGTGTCTGAAAGCAAAAGGCAGGTCATGTTGAGCAAATATTGAACTTGTGTCTAACTCACAATTAATACAGTGTATACCACATGTGTGTAGCCCACACTCTGCGGGCATGTCATGGAGTATGTTGTCACAACGGGAAAGGTGGAGGGGAAGAGAAGCAGGGGCAGATCTAGAGAGAAGATGCTGGACAGTCTGACATCATGGCATGAAGGAACATCGGTATTAGAAATGATTGGCTGCACATGTGACAGAAGGCTGTGGACAGACATGATCACCAACATCACATGGCATGAACTATAAGAAGATACCACACGCAATTAGGTGACTGCATCTAATTCATAATTAAACAGAGTGTAACAATTTCATCAATCATGTGCTATCTTCACATTGTAGGTCAGCATGGTCGAATAGGTAAGAATGCGTGTTCTTAAACATCCGTTGTGCTGATGACGAGGTAAGCGGTTCAAACCTTACACCAGACAACTGGACTACAATGTTGACCTGTCGTCCTTGACTTGGAGACGTAAATTACAAGTACCTCTGAAGTCAGAGTGGGTTCGCCTGATGGCAAGGGACACTGTTAATAGGAAAAGTTAATCCACACGCAAAATTCAGTCCATCACTACTATAAATAGCGTGTATGGTCTACGCTTGAGTTCAAAGCGAGCGATCGCAAAAAACAAAACAAAAACAATAACATCTTCACTTGACAGCAATGACTCCAGCACTCTCTTCTCTTGCACTTGTACACTGATAGACTGCTGTTTGTCCATCTCTTGATGGTATCTACCCACTTGTACTACTGTCTACCCCTTGCTTGTCCACCTTCAACTTCCCTTCAGTATGGTGTTAACAAGAGTGCTGTCTTTTAATGTCAAATATGACCTATTCTTCTGGATATCTTCATCTTCAGGGCTTCAGTTCAACTTTCCAATTGCTTGTTTATTGTGCAGGCTTCTGCACCATATAGTTGCATTGGATAAACATAACCTTCCACAATTCTCATTTTCAATGCATTATTTATCACCTTTCTGTGAATTTCATCTCTGTGTTATTTGTCTATCTAGAAGTTAAAATCTGTTTCACAATGTTGAAATATTTATAGCCATTCCTACTCTCTGCTTGCTTGCCACTTCACTTCTGCCATCACCTGTTATGATATGTTTAAGAAAGGAGAAATTGTTGCTTGTTCTAGTGTTTCCCCATTGACTGTGATGCCAAATGCTGTCCTTTCCTTTCCATAGCTAATTCACTGCTGTTCAGGATATTACTTGTTGAGGTAGGGCTGATGGCATAAAGGTGAACACAGAACATCAGAGATTCAACATGAAAATGTACGAGGAGTGGTAAAAGTTTCAGGGTGCTTCTGATGGGCAGTAATGACGGCCATGTGCTGCAAAGAACCTGCTACATGAACATGTCTCGTGAGTTGACATAGCCTTATCAAATGAGTACCAGATAATGTTCTGCTGTAACAGTGAGGGAATTAGGTTAAGAGTAAAGAGTTAAGGAATGCTGCGCATTCCTTGACTAGGGGGAAAACCATAGTGAACGTGGGTGCACGAATGAAGAAGTGTATCTAGGTAAGCACACACGTCACTTGGGTGCTAGCGAGAAGAGATGTCAACATCAAGAAGGGAGTCTCCATCATGTGTGCAGAGATAGAACGAGTCGACTAAGAAAGTTATCTTTCTAACAACGCGAAGACTTGTGTGCTGTACGATCACGTGCCTAACCTGTAATGTCACACTATTATAGCAGGTTGATTTGGTGCCGTGAATTTATGAAACATGGGAGGTCGCGGTGAGAGAGAGTACCGCCATACAAGATGGTTATGTCTGGTGTGTCTGAAGAAGTAAATATTAAGAAACGCAACAGATGAAAGCTGACTGTTGGTAACTGTTCTGGGTTTTCACTAGATTCCTGATTAAGAAGGAGATCCATTTTCAAGGTCAGCGCTAAAGAAAAGGTTTGATTGATACTTATTTTTTTGAAAGACTGATGTTATTGCATAATTATGAAATTAACTGGAGAATTGACCAACGCAAAATGTTATATTGAGATCAAGTAATGCTGTTCTGCATCAAAGAATCAGTACAAATTATGAGTGTTAACCCGTGGGACTGTTTGAAGGTGAAGTCAAGGGTATGGTGCAAATTCAATAATTATGAAATCAAGATCTGCAATACTCTCTACAGTAACTTCAATTAAAGCAAGGCATAAATGAAACTTGTCTCAACTCGGGGTTTGGATAAAGAAATTTAAACTGACCATGCCGAGAATTACACATGAAAATAAGAGACTGAATAGCGTCAACTTTAAGTCCAATTGTTGTTGACTGGATTACGTTTGCGCTGATATATATATATGAAAATCACAGATTGCTGTTGGAAAGTGAGTTTTTTTTTGCTGAAGTCGCTTGCGTGAAGGTGACCTTAATCGAAGGGAATCTACAGTAATCGAGCAGGGAATCAAATATTCTTGTTGCGAGCCTGATATCGAGCATAATCAACGTCAGGAATTGGAAAGATCTGATTTCGACTCCGATTGAATTATTAAGAAAAGAAATCCAGAGGCTCTTCTTCGTTCTGCTCATTTCAACGAGCTTAGTTAGAGTCCTTTTTTATGTGGTGTAGGTAATTCCGAATCAGGAGGTCATTTAAATTCTTTTGTTAGAATTCAGGATTGAAACAGGAATATTTCTTCATCAGGATCTTCGACTGGAGGCCTTTAGTTAAGATAATTAGATAATATTAGAGTAATTAACAGATTATGTATTGTTGCTGAGTTTGAAATTAATATTGTCTGAATTGTTTGTATATTCCTTAATAATTATAAATTTTAGGATGGAATCCCAAGATTTTTCACAGGTACTCACTGGAGTTGGCGGGGCAATATCAAGGCTGGATGCAGTATTAAGACAACGTAGTAGAGGTTTCCAATCGAATGGCTTTAGAAAACAACCGCTTTATAACAACGACAGAAACTGTCACAGATGGAATGTAAACGACGTAACGAGAACACGAAGGTATGAAGAGAGACAACATGGCAAGCCAGAGGAAAACAGTTGGCAGAGACAGAATTTTTATAAGAAAAGATGGAACTGGCCATCTAATAGTGAGGAGCAGAAAACATTACGAAATCAATGGTTTGAAATCAGAAGATTGAGATATGCACTCGCAAAGTCAACCAAAGGAGAAAATCAGCATCAGACTAATAGAACCTTAGCTGATGATCGACAGGTGTTTTCAATTTGTAGGGGTAGACAGGAAAGAGAGACACAGACGCAGATGATTGAAGTGGTAGAACGGAACACACAGACACAAGTTGATATAGTAGGAAAGAAAACCCAGATACAACCAAACAACAAGATAACGAAGGGAAGTCAAACCGAGTTGGTAGAAACTCAATCAAAGCCAACTGACTTGAAAGTGACGAAGAGAAACACCGTTGCATTAAAGAGAGACACAGGTACAAAAGTTAGACAACCCAAGACAGAAGACAGCAGAAAGAAAATTAGAAAGAGTGTTAGAGTTAGAAATGAAAAAACTTTGCTTATGTATAATCGTGGATGTGGAACCGAGGAATCTTATGAATCAGAATCTTCAGACCTCACAGATTTTGGTATAGAATGTACACCAGACAGAAATTTAAAAGGAATGAATAGGAACGATCCTGACTCGAAGCGAGATGTTTCCTCGTGCGGTATGGTTAGTGGTAGACAAGCAGGCAAATTTTTAGTTAGTGACTCTTCGGAACAAGATAACAGTATATATGGCAGAAAAGTAGCAAAAGCCAGGAGACGAATTCCAAGGATGGGAGCAAATGATACTTTTAAAAAGAAAGATGTTTATCTATTGGAAAGTGGAACACAAAAACAACAAAAGACTGAAGCAGAGTTGCACACTAGAAATCTCATGAAGGCATTAAGACCATGGTTATATGGAAATAACAAATAAGTGTAACTGAGCTTGGAGTAATTCAGATTCGATGAGAGTTGTAAAGGTCCAGTGTCGTATACTATTAAGAATCAAATTTCAGGGCATGTTGCACGTTCACACGTAGAACACTTAAGGCGGGATAATGAGGAAAGGGATGCAGAGAATAATAATAATAATTATGGTTCTGAAGAAATATTGTCAGGTGGACAGATGGTCAGACAATCGGTATATCCAATACCTATAGAGAATGGAAAACAAGTAACAACAGCATCTACTACAGCTGAACAAGAAGAAACGGTACCAAAAACAGTCATGACAGAGGAAAATAACGTGTATGACGATTATATTAGTGAAGAGTCAGTCAGGGAAAATATTGAACCTCCATTTATGAATACAAGACAGGCAGTAAAAAGAAAGTTGGATAGACAGAAAGAAAAAGAAATTAAGAGGCAAAGGAAACTTAGAGCGAATTCTTCGAGTGAGGAAGAGATGCCACTATTTGAAAATTTGTTGAGACGGCAAGACAGGAAAATTAGATTGGATTTAGAAAGGAAGAGATTAGCGGTTGCTAGTAATGGATATACAGATGGGGAACAAGAGATGGATGAAAAGTCAGAAACTGATGAAGAAGCTGATATGAAAGAAGATAGCTCTCCTCGAGAGGATAGCAACATTGATGTAGATATTGCAATTATAGAAAAAAATTTGAGGTTATTAAAGAAATGGAGAAGTGATAGATGAATAGAGGGATACAAGGTTCTGCAGATGGCAGATAGAAGAAGAAGTTGGACACGATATTTTTGTGTTTACAAAGGTACTTGATGGAGTTTTTCTAAAGCGGAAAATTATTATTGGGTACTCAGAAAATGGTCTTGAAATTTATAATGTATGTGTACATTGATTAATGTGTGGGGATAATGATGAGGGGATTGAAATGGTTTGCTCAATTGTTGGGACTTCAATTGTGTTTTATGAAATGTGAAAAATAAGTTAACTTAGATAGTTATTTTTACGATGTTTTGGATTGATTGAGTTACCTTAAGGGTGTTTAAAATGATTATTACTTTGAAGTTCAGTTAGAAGATGAATTAAAGTAGTGGTTAGTGAAGTGACTCTATATGTAGTAATGGAGGGGTATGTTGTTATTACATGTGGGGTATGCAATGTATATACAAGGTTTAAAATAGGAGCTGGGTTGAACAGCGTTTAATGGGAGAATATGGGGGGAAATGCCAGGTTGAGTTTTGGCATTTAAATAACTGCATACTGGAAGAAGAAGACTGTACTTAACAGTATAATAATAGTTAGGAAGTTTTTTGTTGTGGAAGGAATGGTAAACGGGAAATTGATGATCTGAATAATACAAAGGCTAGCAGTGTTGGATTAACATATTTTTTTTGATAATAACAATTATTATTGACGGAAACTGAAGATAAATTTTGAAACTTTATTTTTTGATAAAGTTTTGAGAATGTATGGGAAGAGAAAGGTGATTACTTCTTACTTTCTTACTTTTTCCTTACTTTTATTAATTTCAGGTGCGCACCTACCCAAATCTAAACTAGCTATTTTTTTTTCTGTCTATCCTAGAATACTGAGAGTGTGAGAATGTGAATAAGGGGGAAATAAAGGATAAGGGGAATATCTTCAGTTTTGTCAATCATAATTTAGATGGACATATTAAAGTTAAAAGCGGTTCGCTTATGGAGACTTTTGTATTGTGGGGAATTTTATGGAGAGTTTTGTAGAAAGTTTTCTAGAGAACTTTATAACGAGTTTTGTAGAGAGTTTCGATATTATTGTCTCTAGCTAGCAATTGGCTATGAGGAGATAGGAGAATTGAGTTAGGAAATATATGGAATTGTTGTTATTGTAGAATGGAGATGTAAAGTTAACTAATTAAAAGTTGGGGTTGAGATTTTTTCAAGGAAAAATTCTCTTTGAAGAAGGGGAGGCATTGTAACAGTGAGGGAATTAGGTTAAGAGTAAAGAGTTAAGGAATGCTGCGCATTCCTTGACTAGGGGGAAAACCATAGTGAACGTGGGTGCACGAATGAAGAAGTGTATCTAGGTAAGCACACACGTCACTTGGGTGCTAGCGAGAAGAGATGTCAACATCAAGAAGGGAGTCTCCATCATGTGTGCAGAGATAGAACGAGTCGACTAATAAAGTTATCTTTCTAACAACGCGAAGACTTGTGTGCTGTACGATCACGTGCCTAACCTGTAATGTCACACTATTATACTGCAATAGGAATCGCCAAAAATATGTTGAACAACACAAAAGTATATTAACATCTAGAGAGATAAACAACACATTAAAAATGAGAATTCATTGATCTGGGGAGGAAAAGAACTGGGCATACATCACAATACACCATAGACCATGATATGTAAAGGCCACATAATTATGTTAGCTTATATTTAACATGTAATTTGTATATTAACATGTAATTTGTGTACAGTAGCCTGGAGATGGTCAGGCATCACCTGTAACACATGATGCTCTATATCAATGACCAAACATTTTCAACTAGATTCAATCTGTTGAGAAGCAAGTTTCACAAGAGATAAATACAATAGTGACTTTGTTCTCGACCAGTCTGTGTTTAACTCCAATAGCCATAGTCTAGAATGACAAAGACACAGAAGAATACAGCAAGAGAAGGTGTCAGCATATGAATTCACACATGCTGTTAGAGGTCATAGGATGTGCATAGGCATGATCACCCATGCCAACTGGCAAGACACTTGATGATAATATGCTACAACCTCACACCCCTACAACAGCAATTGCCATGTGATTCAATCTGGTGATACACTTGTACATTCATTGACCATGTCAATCAGTTCGGAGTCTGGTGCTGAAGTCATCTGATCAAGTCCCTCCAATGTCTCCTATTTTGAGCAACCCTCTTCAGCTCAACAGATGTCTGCCCCAACATCCTTGCATGGGTGTGATGTAGTTTTCCCTAGATAATCCTCTTCTTTGCTGTGCTCTAGATCTTGCGTTCCACTATTCTCTGTAACGGACCCCCATGTCAATGTTCCACACAGAATGTGTTGTGTGGTAAAGAATGATTTAGCAAACATTAAAAAAACACACAAATACAACTCTGCATTGGGTAGGTGCAGTGTCAGGACAAGGACATTTGTAGGCTTGTGTGCACAGAGAAGTATGGACCAATCATTCCCTCCCCCATAGCAAATGCCACCTCTTGTCCAATTGTCAGTGTAACAACCTAACCATTACACCAATATGTCTTAACAAACATAACTGGGACAATACCTGAGGTTTGCAGTATTCTTCCAACCAGCTGAATACACATGCTGACAACTCAGCAAAGTTGGCCACAGATATGGATGCATTAAAAGACTGGAACAGGGAGTCCATCGTGTTACGGAACTGAAACGTACATTGTATAGGATATGTAAACATTATTTATCGTTAAAACCGCTGCTCATAGTACTGTGGGTACCCATTGTTATTGTCAAATGATCAAAATGGCCACACATATCCATAGGTACTCAGATCTGCTTCTAAGAATTTCTACAACTGCCTGATAGTTGGTGACTTAAGCTGTGTGCTTGTTCACCTGTGTTGTGTACCTTACAAAGTTTTCACATCCCGTAACTTCTTACTTGAGACCAATGTGTCTCATCCTGAGCAAGGCCACTGTCTCACCCATGCGCCCCCGTGCCAATGAAAGTACAATATTTTAGTAGCAGTAGTTTTGCGTTTAGAAGTCACTATCACTGAGTGTAAGAACGAGAGCTCTGAAATGTTATACAAAACCTGTTTCGTTGTGTGGCAGTGAATCACGGAATGTGAATGATCAAATTAGGAAAAGATTGGAAGAAAATGAGATGTGGTTCCTGAGATGAGTGTTGCCAATATCGTGGACTGTCAGAGTAACTAACAACGATTGCCTGGAAGAGGCTAATGAAATTACACCATTGTACACAACTACAAGAAAGAGAAAAACAGCATTCTTTGATCATGTGATGGGAATAAGGCTCTTGAAAACATTATGATGACTGGAAAGATCAGTGGGAAAAGAGACAGAGACAGATTGAGAGAAATTATGCTGGATGGACTGAAATGTTGGCATGAAGGAATATTATTAGCAGAATTGATTCAGAACACCAAGGACTGAGCTCTTTGTGATGCATTTCACTGGATCACGTTCATGTTTACTATATTTTTTGGGTGGTTCTAAATGTTGGTGTATTATTCTAGGAATCACTGCTTGTCACTCTATTAGTGCTTTCACAGCCTCTTTAGACAGCATTAGTGCCACACCTTTGCTGTGCAAGCCACTTTCCTCTGAATGACCTGAAAACAGCACTGTTTCACAAGTGTTTTGAAACTTTTTGTCTCCTCCTGTCAACCTTGTTTCACAAATCCTAAAATGCTAATGCTCACTTCCTTTATCTACCACCATGCTGTCTTGCCCAATTCAAACATAGTTAACTTTCCAGGTGCCATCTTTAGAGATTTTCCTAGGTGAAAGGAAGTAGGTTGGCAATCCAGATTCCTAGCAGTTTCCTTTGAATTGCTTTTTAATTCATCTAAGAAAACAGCCTCCTTTCCTGTTGGTAGATATGATCATTGCTGGTTGGATATTCATCTAAGATTTTCTAAGATATGGAGTAGCCAACGTCAACTCTTCTTAGCTGCCTGTTATAATATTAATGACAAGTTACAGTATTACTATTGTTTGCTGTCCGTAAGGGGCATGTAATACACGACATATTCAGTTTTGCCAATGCTTAATTACAGGATTAACTTTTTTTTCCCGCGTTTCGATCCTGTTTCAGGATATTGTGGTCAACACCAGCATCTTTCAGCTGTATGTTGATTCCTAGGCTAGATTATGCTCATCAGCACGCCACGACTTTCTGAGTGACCGGCTCCATACTCTCACAAGTCACTGGCGCGACTCGAACCACTTCTAATTCTTGTGCGCTCACGTCAACCACGAGAATATTCGGGATTAGTGCAGAAAGCTGCTAACCGCTAGGCCAGGGAGCCAGCTCAGATTAACATTTATCGTGAGCAAAATTTAATGAAAGATAGTTTCCAAAAAAGCACGTTTAATATTCTCTATAGATAGCAAAGGTAAACAAATCAAACAAGTCAACCTGTTCAAATATCTAGATCATTGCATTCCAAACTTCTGTGATTACATGGTCTTACAATCAGACCCAGCTACACAAACCTAGATGTCTTTTTGCATAGATTCATCACTGATTCTAGTGCCAGCGCTTCCACCTCAGTAAATGAGGTACCTGTATTTATGAGTTAAGCCTAAACACTACTTGTGAAAGTGAATATTACATTCAAATCTGTCTACCAACAGAGCCTGTACACTATACTTTTATGTACACTATAGTTGAGATTTTCCGGAATATGATACATGGCGTACCAGATGAAAGTTTAGAGAGTTACTTTGTTCAGAATAAGTTAATGAAGAAACACACAGACTACTTACTACTTGAAACTTGACCTCATCAGACACCTGATTCTGACCGTGAGATGGTGAGCTTTGGTGAGTCTTCACAATGTGCTCATAGTTCCTGAGGAAGCAAGCAATAGGTCAACGTTTTTAACCTGATAACATCTCGAGTGTCAGACATAAATACACAGGTATTGATTGGCAAGAAGTCAGACAGAAGTTGGGATTAGAGGACACACTAGACATGACAACCATTAAAAGCTATACTGACGACAATACACTGCCATCATTTGTAGGTGACAGGTTCAGGTTAATATCCCGATCCAGCCACTACAGTTTAAAATTTTATATTGTCCACCGTGCCCTCTAATCTCTACTTCTTTCCTCTACGCATGGGACTGTAATTCAATAACTGTGTCATAATTTCCCATACTGTTCCAATGGACTCAAAGGCTCTCGAACAAATGATAATTCTGAGTATTAACATCACCAATGGTTGCCTACTAGCCGAAACCTGTCAACTAACGGTAGTCAGATAACCAATCACTATTATCTCTCAGTACTTCTCCATCTGTCTTCATTCTATCAGTCAGATAACCAATCACAATTATCTCTCAGTACTTCTCCATCTGTCTTCATTCTATCAGTCAGATAACCAATCACTATTATCTCTCAGTACTTCTCCATCTGTCTTCATTTTATCAGTCAGATAACCAATCACTATTATCTCTCAGTACTTCTCCATCTGTCTTCATTCTATCAGTCAGATAACCAATCACTATTATCTCTCAGTACTTCTCCATCTGTCTTCATTCTATCTACTCCTCTTTCTCTCCTCCCAACTTTCTAGATGTGCATGCTATTTGCTTCTTCTGTATTCCTCCTTCAAAGTCTGGCACCATCACCACAGGAAGTCTCCGTGGGCTTCTGAAGAAAGCTACGGAGCTTACGTAGGAATTTCCCCAGGTGCAATCATGTTGATTTCCTATTTCAAAGGGAGAGCATCACATCTAGTTATGCACCCCACAGCTCTGTGTGTCGGCTCTGGCATTCATGAGTATAATATTGACTTCCTCTAGTCAGGTTTAATCCCAGGCCACAGGCTCCATCCACCACTGGGCTCCATCCATCACTGGGTAGGTTTTCTTTCATAACAATGTTGCTAAGGCAGTGACCTTACAATTTGTGCAATTTTCAACTGCTGTGGGATTTTTAATATGCACAACTTGCATATATAACCATTTATTTTTGGACTTATCTTATAAGAGTATGTTTCTGATCTTACTATCCAAGAAGACATGTCATATCTTTAGACATCAATGGCCCTTGTACAAATTACCACCCTAATGCTTGGATTTAAACCAGGACCTTCTGACCCGGAGGGAGACAATACAACCTTTAGCCATGCTTCTCCTCACGCTGTTTGCTGCTGGCACTGTTTTCCCTCATTCGTGGCCCACTGATATTCTATTGCAGTTGACAACTTTCAATGGGACTAACTAACAGACATTTTACAATGTAACAAATCCTTCCTGTCTATTGACAACACACAAAAAAAGGACATGTGCCATAAAAAGCAATGGGAAGCAAACAATAAATGTCCAGCAGTTGTGTCAATTGTTGCGTGTTACCAGAGCCCTTAGGGAAGCCAAGAATAGCAACACTGTAATCTACCATGCATGTTGCAAGAGACGACCAAGAAATGTTGGGCTTGTTACCCTATCCCACAGACAACTTTAGCTGCACAATTCAACCAACCATGAATATGTTTACAGATTTTTAAAAAAAGGAAAGAAACTCAGCCAACCAAATGAAAAGAGGTTCCTCTCCTAGAAGAAATAAGAAACGCTACTGACAACCTCGCAAGCAGTCAGAACTGGTGATTTACTTCTTTTTATACAGGAAAGTCTTCGGAATTGGGGACCTGAAATGTTAGTTCAATGGGAACCAGGTGAATGCAACAAAGTGAATGTTCTAATAACCAGGTGAACCAGGTGAATGCAAAGTGAATGTTCTAGCAGTCAGGTGCACCAGATGAATCATCAGCTCCATCAACCCTTTCATCCTCTCAGGTTGCTAATGCCACTAGCAAGATCCACTATCACTAGTGTATTCAGATCGACTGTCTGCCTCACTGACATCATGTTTACTACTCAAACTATGCTTAGACATGATAATTCCACCACTAATGATACAATCTAACTTAATTTTGCTGCTAATATCTGCAAAAATTGTTTAAACATACTATACTATTTGAGATCTTGCTATTTCAAAGAGACTTTTAAAACATTTTGTCCATATCAAATCCGTTCGTCCGGGAAGGTTAACCCGGTCAACAAATGCCCGCAGAAGTCGGATGTGTCGGCCTGATGGCGCAAGAACACAGCTTTGCTGTAAACAGGCACAACGCAATCACGTCCGGAAAAAAAACTCCGGATGAACGCAGAAGAAGAAGAAATCCGTTCGGTATCCCTTAAAATTAATAGAAAGAAGTCATATTGGCTGCAGTAGAACAAACTATTTAACCTCTGAAATTGATGTAAATGATCGCATTTTATAGAAAGGAACGCCAAGATCCCCCCAAATGATGTCAATTTAACAGACCCTCTGGACCTATATAGGTTAAGTGACAGCAAACAATTTCAGACATCATAAACCAAACTGACAACAACCATGCCTCAGTATTTCCCAAACTGACAACAACCATGCCTCAGTATTTCCCAAACTGACAACAACCATGCCTCAGTATTTCCCAAACTGACAACAACCATGCCTCAGTATTTCCCAAACTGACAACAACCATGCCTCAGTATTTCCCAAACTGACAACAACCATGCCTCAGTATTTCCCAAACTGACAACAACCATGCCTCAGTATTTCCCAAACTGACAACAACCATGCCTCAGTATTTCCCAAACTGACAACAACCATGCCTCAGTATTTTCAGACATCATAAACCAAACTGACAACAACCATGCCTCAGTATTTCCCAAACTGACAACAACCATGCCTCAGTATTTTCAGACATCATAAACCAAACTGACAACAACCATGCCTCAGTATTTCCCAAACTGACAACAACCATGCCTCAGTATTTCCCAACCCAACACAATTAATCATCCTGCCTGTGCTACTCACGCTTTCATGATTTTCAAGGCCATAACTTCTTTACGGAGCGACTCTAATTCCTCTTCTTGCTTCTTCTTTTGTGCGCTTAGAAACTGCATGTAGTCAATTGCTATGAATGAAATCATCAAAACAAGACAATGAAATAATTTAAATTACAGTGCAAAGTTATTTACAGATAAAATAGATGCAAGAGATTAAGCTAAAAATAACTTTAAAAATTTTATTATCTACCACAATTTGTTAAAGCATCATAGTAATTTTTGCTATCAAAAGAATATTTTACATGTTATTTTCTTTCTCTAGATAAAGTCAGGCAGTAGGATGGTCCATATCTCAGTCTGCAAAGCAAACTTTAACCAGTCTCCCACCCAAGCAAAAGTCTCTCAACCAAGATTGAGAAACACCAGTCTCCCACCCAAGATTGAAACACCAGTCTCCCACCCAAGCAAAAGTCTCTCAACCAAGATTGAAACACCAGTCTCCCACCCAAGCAAAAGTCTCTCAACCAAGATTGAAACAACCTTTTCTGTCTCATGCCAACTCTGCTAACAAACAATACAGGTGCAGCAACCTCTAATTTAATCACCAACCTCCACGCCCCAAGATGAGGTACCATGAACAGTTAGTACTATACTGAGTCTGACAGACTTCTGTTGCCCCTGTGGTTACTTGTGCCCACAAGGAAAGCGAATGATAGTAACACTGTAACCTGTCATGTACACTGACTAAGGAAGGTTGGTGAGAGACTGGCTACCTTATTGCACAGAAAAGTTGAGCTGCACAATGAAACCAATCAAGAACAATTCTACCACAGGCTTAGTGTAATTTGGTTGAGAGCATATGTTCCACTGGGAGATATGGCAGCAGAAGAAGCGACACTACTGTCAGATGCAGAGCTGCAGAGCATCTCTCTTCACAGCATGACCTATACATACATACACACTTAAGCTTGTTATATCTTTATTGTAGTATCTGACTTGGAATTACCTTTAATTTTTTACCTTAATACGAGGGTAAGTTAATAAGTAAGTCACAAATGGCTGTAGAAAGAAAACTAAATATGATGATAACTGGAAACAAGTTTATTTTTATATATACATTGTCCCTTTATTTCTCAACATAATTTCCACCAACATTGATGCACTTATCCCATTGTTTTATCAGTCCTTCCAAGTTCACCCTCAGTTCACCCGCTCACGTTTTCTACCCAGCTATTCATCGCTTTATGGGAAATCGCTAGGGGCTAAGTCCACTGAAAACCCACCTTGGCGGGAGACATTTCTCGAGTGACACTGAAGTTGAATGTGAAGTGAAAACATGGTTTAGAAAACAGAGCATGCAGTTCTATGCAGCCGGTTTGAGAGGACTGGTAAAACAATGGGATAAATGCATCAATGTTGGTGGAAATTATGTTGAAAAATAAAGGGGCAATGTATGTATAAAAATAAGCTTGTCTCAAGTTGTTATCATATTTAGTTAATTTTCTACAGCCATTTGTGACTTACTTATTAACTTACCCACGTATATATTAACAAAAACTAGGTAGACAGAAACATACATTAACTAAAACAGATTATTCAAAACGCACCACTGAAAATTTAATAAAAGAACAATGTAAAACAGAAAGAAGAGAGAGAGAGAGAGAGAGAGAGAGAGAGAGAGATAGAGTGAGAGAGAGATAGACAGAGTGAGAGAGAGATAGACAGAGTGAGAGAGAGAGAGAGAGATAGAGTGAGAGAGATAGAGAGAGAGAGAGAGAGAGAGAGAGAGAGAGAGAGAGAGAGAGAGAGAGAGAGAGAGAGAGAGAGAGCGATTGATTGATTGAATTAGGAATCGACATCAGAGCATTCGGGGCACTCCCATAAGCGCTCCGTCCCCATCCTCAGCAGCCAGCGAAGAGTTCCAACACTAATAGTACCAGTAGCAATCTGATTATAAGTCCGTCTCGCCTTTCCTCTGAGTGTTGAGCGTCGGCCAGATCCCCCTCGTCACCCCCCGCTGTCTCATTCTTACCAGACCATGGTAATCCATTTGCTCCTCCGAGGTGTACACATGCTCCCAGAAGGCCGCAACCACGTCTGCCTTATCATGCATCAATACTCCACCAAGTTCTGCAGAGCCAGCCAATCTGTCCGCCTGTTCATTTCCCAGCACACCGGCATGCCCCGGAGAAAAGATCCAGGCGATGCTTGTCACCCGTGACCTCCGAAGCAAAGCAAGCCACTCCGCACGAAGCCTGCCTGTCCTCACCCTCGTCAGCATGCTTTCTGAGTCAGTTACAATCACGATGTGCATGTGAGAGAGAGAGAGAGAGGGAGGGAGAGAGAGAGAGAGAGAAGAGAGAGAGAGGGGGAGAGAGAGAGAGAGAGAGAGAGAGAGAGAGAGAGAGAGAGAGAGAGAGAGAGAGAGAGAGAGAGAGAGAGAGAGAGAGAGAGAGAGAGAGAGGAAGCCACCAAGTAATACTGACATTTCTGAAGCACTGTGGCCTTGCTGATCTTCTGTGAGCCCAGGGAGTCCTGCTGCTGGCAGGTGGGGACAATACTCTGAAGTTCATCATATCCTTTCTGAAAAGGTAAAACTCATTTATGGCGATGCTAGAAACAACAAAACCTATAACAAAAGACACTATACTCTTTACCAAAGTTCTCATCTGCTACAGCAATATACAATATCAAGAATGGGTAATATTGAAATGCTGTAGAGAAACCAAAATGAATAGAAAGTTATATACTATTCTTCACAAAGATAACAGTGAAGTATTTAAAAAAAAATAAAAAATCCTGATCTTACAAAAGATTCGAACACATGACCTCCAGCAGGCTAGACAGTTTAACCCCTCTCCTCTCTCTTTCACTCTGTCACACACACACACAGATATAAGTCAAGCCTATATTAATGCAATATACCACTATGGTCTTTAAAGTTTAGTAGATACCATTATATATTATATGGATGGAAAAGAACTAAATGAGTTAACTGTTAGTTAGTCGACAGACCATCTTCACTGCACATCGAACCATTCAGTCCATAAGTACTCGCATCCCCTCCTCAGCAAATCTTGCAGCGTGTAGTGGCTAACGACACCAGTTCTGTGTTGGTTTACCAATCTTCTTTGGCTTCTTGCATAGTGTTCTTGTTTGGCCACACCTCTTTTAATTTGTTTTCTCGCAGTCTGACCATGGTTGAGTTAACTGTGATGCCTCTTATGTTAATGAACTAAATGAGTTATCTTTGCAGCATCTCAAGCTATCTGAACAGTTAGTTGCAAATCCTATACAGGATTTCACAGTCAACACCAGCATTTTTTGCTGTTGTGATCTCCTGGCAAGTTTACGTTCAGTATTTAGCCATTGCTTTCTGAACAACCGGCACCAATACCATTTTGTATAAAAAATAATGCAAGGCAATGCAAGAATAATGCACTTCTAAATTGCCCACAGCTGTGTTTCGAACATGAGTATACGGGGTTACAAACTGTGGCTGTAACCCCTTCGCCATATCTGAACAGGGCAGAAATAAATAAATTATCTGAACAGCATCTTCTCTTCAATCTGGACAGAGAACAACAGTCTTAACAGAATCTCAGTATTTATTCTCTGTAAAGAACTAATTGAACTATCTGGGCAACATCTCATCTACCTAGACAGTCGAGAACAAAACTATTTTAATAACATGTCTGTTTCTGCCTATCATGAGGATATAAACAGGTCATCCTGATAGCATTTTGTTTGCAAAAAACATACACCTTTCACATATCTTTCATACACTTCATTTGTATGTGAACACCAATGAAACTAAATGTATCACCTTGATGGCATCTCGTCTTTTCTGCTCGGCCACTGTGTGGGCTTCCCGTCGCCTGTCCTTGTAGGATGGAACTCTGCTGGATTCACTATCCTCATCATCTGAAGGGTAAAATAGTTATATAATCTACAATGGTAAGATCGTTATACAATCTAGAAAGATAAGATAGTTATATAATCTACAATGGTAAGATAGTTAGGTAACTAAAAACAATGGCAATCAAATATAAAAACAATAATTAAAGACAGCACATGTAGCACAACAACAACACAAACAACAACAACGGATGAGTAAGAATGGACAAAAACAATTGTGTGTGTGTGTGTGTGTGGGGGGGGGGGGGGAAGATTTAATAAACCTTTAAAAAAAATATGACAACAGCCTGAAACCAAAAAGACAAGTAAAGAAATATTACACTGCAGTGTATTTGAATGCAAACAGTGTAAATCTACAAACAGAAAGTTATTAAAATGATGAGAAATACTCAGATACAGTGTAACTGATTCAATAAAAGGCATAAGAATGTATAAAGGATAGGAAACAATTTTTTAAGAACTTAATAATGTATCTCTAAAGCAATAAATGTGTGAAATGACAAATAAGTGAAGACAACAAAGGCTGAGAAATATTCAAATGCTATGTAATCTTTACAACAAAGGCGGAGAAATATTCAAACACTATGTAATCTAAATAACTGTACGTCTGACTAACTAATCAGAACTGTCAGTAACAGACAACACGGTACAGTGAGTGCACACAGCACCAAGGATGGGGGAATCCACCAAAGGGGTTACAGTGCTGTTTTTCAGACAACTATATCAGGCTTGACTATGGAGATCACTGTTGCCTCCAAAGTACTCGCATTGCAGCTGAACAGGCAGCCAGAAATGTGATGATCATACCAAACCCCACAAATATGCTACAGAAAATCACAACTGGCAGCCTCAGCTTGGAATGGATAGAGATCTGGAAGTTGTGCTACTTAGATGTCACATCAGTGACTGGATGTACACACCAAGACATGTGGAAGTATCAGGTCATGAATGCGCAGACCAGCCGGAAAATAATGCACCAATACAAGGGGGAAGAAGCATGGACAGGGCTGATATAGTCGATGCAGTAAGGACTTGGCTGGCAGATACTGATGGTAGTTCAGCAACACGAAATGGAAGTGAAACCTTGTCAAGTATGTCAGCGCCGTCTTCGAGGTGAAGAGAGAAAATATAACCAACTCCTCATAAGAAGAGTGAGCAGAAATACTTTGGGATGACTGCTGCATCAAAGAACTGAGCATACATGAAAACAGCTCATGTGCAGTGAAGTCATTCAAAATAACAACTGTACAGTACATCTAACTAGTTAGTTAGTCGTGGTTCCAACTTCATGGAAAAGGGTTGTCCTCATAATGCTCCATTCCTGTGCCAGTGAATATCAAACAAAATGCTCCTCTCTGTCTCATGCCAAAAGTGAAACAGACAGGAGTCTCAATAAACCAACAGCCCGCACAAGTACACTATGCAAACGGCCACTGCCAGAATGCCAACACAAAAGTCTGCCACGATAAAATAGTTCATCGTTAATGGAAGCGGCAGTCACTAGAAAACAGACAGCCACACATTACTGTATAAGGCAAACCCAGTTAGTTAAGCAACTGGCCGGCCGCCAGTTCACAATACAAACAACTGTGGACAGATGTTAAAGCACTCCACATGAAATCCTCAGCTCACAGTGTCGCTCCAGACACTTAACTCAGTAGCTGGGCGACTGAACCATGCACTACCAATCCAATATGAGGAAAATGCATAAGAAATCATAACCACAAGCACAAACACCCCAGAGACCTTAACAGCCCAACCGCCTATCCTCCATGTTGGACCAGAAGTCTAACTAATCAGAGCCCAACAATAGACAACACACTGTGTGGTATTCTGTGACAATAAATCACCACATCATTTGGCTCAGTACCCGACTTGGAACAATCATTTTTGGGGGTTTGCTGTCCCTACCCTTTGTCTGTACCCCTGTACCCCAGTCAACAGCAGGCTTATGTTTCTTTTCATCTGGTTCCTATCCCTGGACTTGTCAGGCATGACAGGCCCTATCAGTAGCTGCACTACTGTTGACCCAGCTGTTGGGGTCATTGTCATTGGAACACACAAGCCCTTCTACTTTGCAAGGTGGAGACACATAAGAGGGGTGACAACCAATCAGATCTCAATAACACTCTGCATAGCACCAATGAGCAGCCAACCAGTCAGAACAACCACACACAGTAAGGCACCTCTGACCGACCAATAAGTTTCACAGAATGGCATTACAATCACAAAGAGGCAGTGCCCAAAGATGGTGGATCAAAGGATAAATTAGAAGGCTTTGATTAGTGCTCACAGAATGTGAAAGAAGTAGATAGTGGGTACAGAAGACACAAGAAAAGAAGAAAGCTGCTGGTATACTGGAAAATAATACTTCAAAAGGTGATAATACTTCAAAATACCTCAGATCCACTGCATAGTGAAATTAGGAAGGTGAAGGGCAGCAGGTTAAAAAGAGGACGGTCGTGGATGGGTCAAGCCGAAGACATTCTTCAACAGGTGTGTTCACTTGAGGACTTAGAACCTGGCGAGGAGTGGGTGCAAGTGGCAACAGACTTCTGCACATCCTTTTCAGTTTGCATCCAACTAGATAGAAAATGCAGACAAGAAAATCCGGCTGCTGTTGAGGCTGAAGTACAAGCGTTGATTTTCGAGAATTCGCTAGACGGTGACGCGGCCATCTACACAGATGGGTCGGTCGTCCGACATGTGAGAAGCTCATGGGCCTTTACAGCTCGGGCCGGAGGGAGAATTGTGAAGGAGGACTCTGGTGCTTTCACTAAAACCACAAGTAGTCTGACCATGGAAGTCATGGCAGTAAGTAAAGCAATAACATGGCTCGAGACACAGACATTCACTAGGGCTTGTTTCCTTAGCGACTCAATGAACATGATCAAGAGGATAGAGGAGGGGTCGATCCGAAGAGAATGGTTGCTGCCTCTGGAGCGGTCTCGACTGGCAAAGATTAGTTTCATCTTCGTGCCAGGGCATGCGGGAGTACAAGGAAATGAGCGGGCTGACAAGCTCGCAGGTGAGGCTACTGTGGAGGGCGGACGCGCCATGGACCAGGCCGACATTCTGAATGCTCTACGAGAAGTAAGACTTTTGCGAGAACCAAGTGATGACTGTGAATCTACAACTGCGAGAGCAGCAAATTAAAAGAGGGGTGGCCAAACAAGAACACTACGCAGGAAGCCAAAGAAGATTGATAAACCAACACAGAACTGGCGTCGTTAGCCGCTACACGTTGCGGGATTTGCTGAGGAGGGGATCCAAGCACTTTTGGACTGAATGGTTCGATGTGCAATGAGGATGATCTGTCGACTAACTAACTAACTAACTTCAAAAGGTTCTATCTGAATGCTGAAGTAAAGTATATTACAATGAGGAGCAAACGTTTGAATCATAAATAGTTTTCAATGTTTCTGCAGTGTTTCTCTAATGCTATAAGTCTCTCTCTCTCTCTCTCTCTCTCTCTAACACTCACAGATTTATACAGAGAGACAGACAAACAGAAAGCGACAGACACAGAAAGTGAGAGAGAGAGAGAGGGAGGGAGGGAGAGAGGTAGGGAAGGAGGGAGGGGGAGAGAGAGAGAGAGAAAGAGAGAGAGAGAGAGAGAGAGAGAGAGAGAGAGAGAGAGAGAGAGAGAGAGAGAGAGAGAGAGAGAGGGGGAAAGATAAACATAGACAAAGACCGACAAAAAGACAGATAGTCACACAGACAGACACAAGTGGTTGTTATGTGCCTTGAAATCATGCTCCTGGTTTTTAAAGAAAACCACACACAAAGCACCACTATATTTCTAGCACAAAAAAAATAAAATACAGCCTAAGTTACAAAGTCTTCATCGTATCTGAGTTAAGAAGAACAGCAGATTTTAAAAGTACAAATAATATCCACTGATATTTTTTTTTAAATTGTATCACTAAAGAACGTACCATTTTACCCAAAAAATGAAGAGACAAACAAAAACCTTACATGGAGAAAAAACAACAACTGATTCTTCTTATATTGGGAGTTTGAGGGTAAAAGAGCGAGATATGTCCCCACTGATTATATGTTCACAAATGTTGATCTAGGTTAGAGAATGGCTTAAGCAAAATTATGTACCAAAAAAAAATAATCCAGGTCAGAATGCAGAATCTTTACAGTAGTATTAAATAAACATGAGTGAGTTGCATACACATACAAAGCTGGATACTATTTTCTCTCTTCATCCAGCCATATTGAGTAACAGGGAATATGCTATGTTTATTGACAAAGCCAGTGCAATAAGGTTCAGAACTACTGATAACCAGTAGCGCTTGAATATTGGTTCTGCTAAATTCAATCAATGGTCTCACGAGAGATGCCACACACAGCTTTGTCAGATCATGAGATTACCAACCCGCAGGGCCCGTATTGGAAGCATGTGTGAGTGAGTGGTGCTCCATGCACTGCTCACACCGTGCCCATGAGGCGGGCACCGGGCTGTCATGCGGCAGGAAGAGTGTCACCAGTTTCTAGGGCATAGAACTGGAGCCAAGAATTTATCCAACACAAACCCAAAACAAAATGGAACAGTCCTGAGTGCTGATGCAATCGCAGCAGTCAATCAACCCTATCTATGAACGCAGACTGAGCTATCAGACCTGGGAGATTAATTGAGCCCTTCAAAATATCCTCCAAATAACACTGATCAATATAACACATAAAACCAGTTTCATCATGATTAATATCTGGCACTGCAAAACGATGCTCTGTAATTCAGCTGTGTTTGTTTTACACCAGATGCTTGCAGACAACACAATGACTATGATGATTATCACAATCATTACTGATCCTTCACAGCAGCATTCCCAAGACTGGCCAGTAGTACACAACATGCTGTGTTTGTATAAAATATATAATATAAAAAAATAATCTATATCTATAAAAGATAATGTATGTATGTATGTATGTCCGTTCTTTATGCGTTCGCGACGGTCCATCCGATTGAGATGAAATTTTCTACATGTTTTCTTTTCATTCCCGTGCCGCCAACTGTCATAGTTTTTTAGTGTACAATCAGCCATTTACTTACTAAAATTTAATATTTAAATTTACATTATCATTTCTATATAGCGAGGGGACTTAACTTAAGAAAAGTTATTTCAAGGGGCATAACTTTTAATAACATTGCTATATATTTTATATATAGATTGTTGCACTGTTTTCAAAGATTTATAAAATCTGTGTCTACAGTTATTTACAGGCATATGAGTTATAATAAATAATGATATAATCTTTAAGGCATTTTCAAAGTTTTCACAAAAATAATGCATCTATTTAAATAGTGAAAATTTTCTAACTCATCTTTTTATTTTTCTTCAACAGCACATTACATTTTTTTTAACATTCTCATATGTATGTATGTATGGCGCGTTACACCCACGTTGGGTATTTATCATTTTAATGCTTATTGTTCTTTTGTTGTCAAAGAATTGCTTCATAAGAGATGTTGAATGAAAGAATGTATGAGAGGAAATAGAGAAGAAGGGCAGAATGTAGGAAGGGCCTGCGAAAGATTTTCGTTCGTAAAAAAAAAAAAAGTACAATTTTTCTGTGAGAGAAAGTTAGTTGCATATTGTTTGCAGTCAACCCATTGCCCACTATTTATTGGCTGTTCGTGATATCTTGGTAAGTTTACTTTAGATAGATCTCTTCCAATCATATTTTCTACTATCAATCTATCTATTCTTCTATTATATCTATATTTTTAACGGGAACGGGCCGAACATAGATAGATAGATCAGATAGACAGACAGACAGACAGATAGTCGGGAACGGGAGCTTATATGACTACTTATATGAATTAAATGAGATGCTTCCCACCAGGAGCTAAGCGAAGCTGGGCCGGGTCAGACAGACAGACAGACAGACAGATAGATAGATAGATCCCCGCCAGGGCCTGGGCGAAGCCGGGCCGGGTCAGCTAGTATGTATATAAAATAGAAACTGGTATATTCTGCATGTAGTGGCTTGCACGGCCCAAAAAGACAAAGGCCACATGCACATCATGGATTTTCTGCCCAGGACAAGCGGGTGTGTGGGAAAATGAACAGGCTGATTTACTAGCTGCTGTCAATACTGAATATTATAGGATCAATTGAAAATGCAGCAAAACAAACAGAAAATCCACATCTGAAGAGATTGGTTCAGTGTAAGCACAGGGTTTGAGTGACACTAAACGCAGGTGGAAGTTCAATCACAGTGCCACTGGTACTATCAGCATGGGAACTGTTCATAGACTTCTGATGAAGGGGGTGGCAATAGCATGTGTGGCAATGCCCTGAGAGTAATGTTGTTGGTTTCATATTCATACTCAAGTCCAGGATTGCGACAATGAATCCCCATCAACATCACACCAACTCTGTTGGCCTCTATAAAAGTTCCTTCAAACATTGTGCTTGAACTCTGCAACGTTTGCTTCCCTCGTGGGTGCCAAATAATGACAGCTGTCTTATCCAGTTATTTCTGAGTTCACCAGGATCAAGTGAGGCCAAAAACTATCCCCATCACAGTCTAATCTCTGCCGTTTCTTTTCAACATCACATCAAGTCCTTTGGCTTCCGTAACAATTCTTTCTAACATTGTGGTTGATCTAGGTAACTTTTTCTTTCTTAGTGCATGCCAAATGCTGAACATCTCTCCCCCCCCCCCCCCCCCAATTTCTTCAGAGTTCATGAGAACCAAGTGAGGCTAAAGCTTCTAGGGAAGTGCAATTGCTCTTCAACCACTGGTTCTCAAACTAAACATTTCATTCAACCACTCAAGTTCAATGCATGTCTTCAAGAAGCTACTAACAGCTGAGACTATTCCTGGTAACAGTTCCAACTGACTAATAACTAAATTGAACAAATTTAATAACTATAATTTACTTATGCTGTGGAAGTGTTTTCCCCAAGTTGATTTCCTACCAGACAGGCACCATAATTTTATTCTAACTGTGGGCATAATTTTTCCAGCTGGAATTTTCTAAATTGACCCCCCCCCCCCCCCCATGCTTATTTACCATACTATGAGTAGTCATCACTAAGCTAACTTCCTCATTCCTCACAACAAGAGCAGTCAGCATTCACACCCTTGGACTGTTTGTGGGAGAGACTGAGCATTTATGGACCATCGCCATTATATTAATTCTCATTCATAATCACAAATTATCAACATACCTGCTGTCTAAAGAGGCAGAGATGACACCAATAGGTGGAGAGAAGTGAGTTCTACAACAATAACTGCAATACCACAAAAAAATAAAATAAACAATGGGATCCGGTGCCGGTGCCAGTGCCATTTTTATAGGTAATCAAAGAGAGGGCTTAGTATGACCCTGTTTGACAGTGCTAGGAAGATATGCACCCAGGACACACTGACAGAGGAAATTGAAACCCTGAAGAATGCCTTACACCTGAATGGGTACTCCACAGGTTTTATAAAGTGCCACTGCCAACAACCGAAACCAAAATCAGACGTAACTACAGTCCCTAAGCTCAAGGTTTTTATCCAGCTAACCTTTCGAGGGGATGACGTAATGCAATGTATACAGGACCGGCTCATTACAGCAGTCGGCCAAACATTCTGTGCTGCAACTCCAGTTATTAGGTACAGAACCACACCTATTCCCACCTCAGCAGTAAAAGAATCTACCCCTCTGTACGCCACATCAAATTGCATTTACCGATTCACATGCAGGTGCGAGTTTGGCAGAACAGAGTGGCAGCAACACTGCAGGGTTGTTGAACATGTACCAAACTGGGTTGACAAGATATTACACACAGGCCATGGGATCATGGGAAGACTGACACACCACAAATATAAACTTCCGGCGTCATCCATTGCACGTCTTGTCTTAGAAATCGGTCATGTCATTGATAGAGACAGAGCTTTTCGCGTGTTGTTTCATACACAAAATAGTCATTTGTTAGTTTGCAGAAGCCATAACCCTTTACAGGGCAGACGCTTGTCCATTTTTTAGCCCTGAACGGGCGAGATTTTTTCAGGTTTGGTAAAATTTCGGGTTGCGTTAGTAAAAACATCACGAATAAGGTGTTAGTCAACCGATTTTAGTTAAATAAACAACACAATGAAGGGAAAAGCATGCAGAATATGTTACTCACGTGATTGTTGTCGGTAATCCATATATGAACACAAATATTTACGAAATACAGCATATTGTTTGTGATTTTCCGTCATCTATACGGCAATTTACAAACACATTTTCAGAATCATAATCACTTTGTTTAAAGTCCGACTCACGACTGCTAATGCAAAGTAACGCTTTTCACTGATATCTAGCTGCGATTAATAGTCAACTTCGTGCCCTTTAATGTCATTTAAATTGAACCTAGCGAAATCTCGGCTATCACTTGAAGAATCGCCGAAATCCATTTTGAAAAACTAAGCGTAAAAACCCCGAAAACTTTTTTTAAAAAAAGTCCGTAAAAGTCCGTTCAAATTCGTAGTAGGTGCTTACAAATGGTGGCCACGTTGTCAAGCTATCGGTGAAAGCGAAAGTAGCCGTCGGAAGTATCAGAAAGCTGAGAGATCGCGTTTTTACAATGCATAATAGTATCGGGCGGTTTGAGGCGTTTTTCCCGTTTAGGGTATCGGACGTAAATGGCCGTTCTGCCTTGTAAAGGGTTAATGGTTCATCTAAGGCCAATTTTGTGCAAACAGAAAGACATGGTAGTCAATTTAAAATGACCACGGTAAACAATTGATATTACTGTGCGAACATGTGTATATTTCAGCTTGAACGATGTATCTAGTTAATTTACTCTACGTTGTGTGACATCTGCATTATGTACCTGACGAGATGCACCAAAATATGCCAGGCAATAAATCATAATTCTATGGTTTGTGTCTTCGTTATTCAAAGAAACTGCATCAAGGACTCAGGTGAAAGGTTAACAGTAGAGAAGACAGAATGAATTAAAGGAACAAGGACTGAAACAGAACATTAGAAAACCGTAATCATCAAGTCGAGATAAATGTAATCAGATCCAAGCTAGTATCAGACAAGAGCTAAAGAGTAGAGTTCAACAATCAGGACAGACAGAATATGTTGAGAAAAATCATCAACAGACTTAGTCCACTGTAGTGTGATGGTCACTTCATCGAGGGACATTTATGTGAACTCGCTATCCAGTGTCTAATTGTCACAATATTTTGTCTGTAAATTTGACCAAATACACCTGTACAACCATCCGCTGACAACATTATGTTCCATCTGTCCATGTCACATCTCAGATGATTCCATCATTGTAACAGCACAGTTGTCAACATCATGAGGGCTATGAAACAACCAGTCACTGTATGTGAAATGGGCTCGTTACACTTGTCTGACCATCACCCAGGTATATTAAATGTTAGTTGCATATCCTTAAGGACGTCAGTCAACACCAGCTTTTGTTTGGCTGTTAGTGATTTCTTGGCAAAGTTCAGTAGTTTGTCATTGCTTTCTGAACGACCGACACTCATACCATTTTATGACCGCAAGGCAGTCTTGCTGCCAAATCCCTTGCAGCTGTGTTTCGACCGCGGTATGCAGGATTACGAGTTGCGTCTGTAACTCCTTCATCACAGAGCCGGCGTACGAGAGATGTTTATTCATGATTTATAAATTAACCTTGAAATACGAGTTCTTGAGTGAGAGCTCTACATGGAGTGGCCGAATTATAGACACTGTGAAACAAATACGACTGTGGGCAGGAAGCGAGATGCAACTCTGTGTAGACCTTGACTTGTGCTGGCAGGATGCAGGCTGATGAAAGCCCATAGTGATTGGTGCAGAAGACTACTACTCGAGATCCTTGCAAACAAGTGCAAGGACTCCCCACAGAGTGAGATCTTTTGTTGAATAAATCATCTCTTGCTGCTGCCAAGAGTTGTGTCAAGTTCACGGCCAACATTTCACAGTTCTGTCTACCATCTTCTGCTGAAACAATGGTCCAATCATCACCACCAACAGTTTTTGTTACTGCTAACAATATCACACCCTTACAGCTTCTTCTTCTTCGTCTTCGGAGACAGGAACAGACTGGAGGGTGCTGTGGGAGACAGGAACAGACTGGAGGAGACAGGAACAGACTGGAGGGAGCTGCAGGAGACAGGAACAGACTAGAGGAGACAGGAACAGACTGGAGGAGACAGGAACAGACTGGAGGAGACAGGAACAGACTGGAGGGAGCTGGAGGAGACAGGAACAGACTGGAGGGAGCTGGAGGAGACAGGAACAGACTGGAGGGAGCTGGAGGAGACAGGAACAGACTGGAGGGAGCTGGAGGAGACAGGAACAGACTGGAGGAGACAGGAACAGACTGGAGGAGACAGGAACAGACTGGAGGAGACAGGAACAGACTGGAGGAGACAGGAACAGACTGGAGGAGACAGGAACAGACTGGAGGAGACAGGAACAGACTGGAGGAGACAGGAACAGACTGGAGGGTGCTGTGGGAGACAGGAACAGACTGGAGGGAGCTGGAGGAGACAGGAACAGACTGGAGGAGACAGGAACAGACTGGAGGAGACAGGAACAGACTGGAGGAGACAGGAACAGACTGGAGGGAGCTGGAGGAGACAGGAACAGACTGGAGGGAGCTGGAGGAGACAGGAACAGACTGGAGGGAGCTGGAGGAGACAGGAACAGACTGGAGGAGACAGGAACAGACTGGAGGAGACAGGAACAGACTGGAGGAGACAGGAACAGACTGGAGGAGACAGGAACAGACTGGAGGAGACAGGAACAGACTGGAGGAGACAGGAACAGACTGGAGGAGACAGGAACAGACTGGAGGAGACAGGAACAGACTGGAGGAGACAGGAACAGACTGGAGGGTGCTGTGGGAGACAGGAACAGACTGGAGGGAGCTGGAGGAGACAGGAACAGACTGGAGGAGACAGGAACAGACTGGAGGAGACAGGAACAGACTGGAGGAGACAGGAACAGACTGGAGGAGACAGGAACAGACTGGAGGAAACAGGAACAGACTGGAGGGAGCTGCAGGAGACAGGAACAGACTGGAGGAGACAGGAACAGACTGGAGGAGACAGGAACAGACTGGGGGGAGCTGCTGGAGACAGGAACAGACTGGAGGGAGCTGCAGGAGACAGGAACAGACTGGAGGAGATAGGAACAGACTGGAGGAGACAGGAACAGACTGGGGAGAGCTGCAGGAGACAGGAACAGACTGGAGGGAGCTGGAGGAGACAGGAACAGACTGGAGGGAGCTGCAGGAGACAGGAACAGACTGGAGGAGACAGGAACAGACTGGAGGGAGCTGGAGGAGACAGGAACAGACTGGAGGGAGCTGCAGGAGACAGGAACAGACTGGAGGAGACAGGAACAGACTGGAGGAGACAGGAACAGACTGGAGGGAGCTGGAGGAGACAGGAACAGACTGGAGGGAGCTGCAGGAGACAGGAACAGACTGGAGGGAGCTGGAGGAGACAGGAACAGACTGGAGGAGACAGGAACAGACTGGAGGGAGCTGGAGGAGACAGGAACAGACTGGAGGAGACAGGAACAGACTGGAGGGAGCTGGAGGAGACAGGAACAGACTGGAGGAGACAGGAACAGACTGGAGGAGACAGGAACAGACTGGGGGGAGCTGCTGGAGACAGGAACAGACTGGAGGGAGCTGGAGGAGACAGGAACAGACTGGAGGAGACAGGAACAGACTGGAGGAGACAGGAACAGACTGGAGGAGACAGGAACAGACTGGAGGAGACAGGAACAGACTGGAGGAGACAGGAACAGACTGGAGGAGACAGGAACAGACTGGAGGAGACAGGAACAGACTGGAGGAGACAGGAACAGACTGGAGGAGACAGGAACAGACTGGATGAGACAGGAACAGACTGGAGGAGACAGGAACAGACTGGAGGAGACAGGAACAGACTGGAGGGAGCTGCAGGAGACAGGAACAGACTGGAGGAGACAGGAACAGACTGGGGGGAGCTGCAGGAGACAGGAACAGACTGGAGGGAGCTGCGGGAGACAGGAACAGACTGGAGGGAACTGCAGGAGACAGGAACAGACTGGAGGGTGCTGTGGGAGACAGGAACAGACTGGAGGAGATAGGAACAGACTGGGGGGAGCTGTGGGAGACAGGAACAGACTGGAGGGAGCTGTGGGAGACAGGAACAGACTGGAGGGAACTGTGGGAGACAGGAACAGACTGGAGGGAGCTGTGGGAGACAGGAACAGACTGGGGGGAGCTGTGGGAGACAGGAACAGACTGGAGGAGATAGGAACAGACTGGGGGGAGCTGCAGGAGACAGGAACAGACTGGAGGGAGCTGTGGGAGACAGGAACAGACTGGAGGTTGCTGTGGGAGACAGGAACAGACTGGAGGGAACTGGGAGACAGGAACAGACTGGAGGGAGCTGCAGGAGACAGGAACAGACTGGAGGGAGCTGTGGGAGACAGGAACAGACTGGAGGAGATAGGAACAGACTGGGGGGAGCTGCAGGAGACAAGAACAGACTGGAGGGAGCTGCAGGAGACAGGAACAGACTGGAGGGAGCTGTGGGAGACAGGAACAGACTGGAGGAGATAGGAACAGACTGGGGGGAGCTGTGGGAGACAGGAACAGACTGGAGGGAGCTGCAGGAGACAGGAACAGACTGGAGGGAGCTGTGGGAGACAGGAACAGACTGGGGGGAGCTGTGGGAGACAGGAACAGACTGGAGGAGATAGGAACAGACTGGAGGGAGCTGTGGGAGACAGGAACAGACTGGAGGGAGCTGCAGGAGACAGGAACAGACTGGAGGAGATAGGAACAGACTGGGGGGAGCTGTGGGAGACAGGAACAGACTGGAGGGAGCTGCAGGAGACAGGAACAGACTGGAGGAGATAGGAACAGACTGGGGGGAGCTGTGGGAGACAGGAACAGACTGGAGGGAGCTGTGGGAGACAGGAACAGACTGGAGGAGACAGGAACAGACTGGAGGGAGCTGCAGGAGACAGGAACAGTCTGGAGGGAGCTGCAGGAGACAGGAACAGACTGGAGGGTGCTGTGGGAGACAGGAACAGACTGGAGGGAACTGCAGGAGACAGGAACAGACTGGAGGGAACTGCAGGAGACAGGAACAGACTGGAGGGAGCTGCAGGAGACAGGAACAGACTGGAGGAGATAGGAACAGACTGGGGGGAGCTGTGGGAGACAGGAACAGACTGGAGGGAGCTGTGGGAGACAGGAACAGACTGGAGGGAACTGCAGGAGACAGGAACAGACTGGAGGGAACTGCAGGAGACAGGAACAGACTGGAGGGAACTGCAGGAGACAGGAACAGACTGGAGGGAACTGCAGGAGACAGGAACAGACTGGAGGGTGCTGTGGGAGACAGGAACAGACTGGAGGGAACTGCAGGAGACAGGAACAGACTGGAGGGAACTGCAGGAGACAGGAACAGACTGGAGGGAGCTGCAGGAGACAGGAACAGACTGGAGGGAGCTGCAGGAGACAGGAACAGACTGGAGGGAGCTGTGGGAGACAGGAACATACTGGAGGGTGTTGTGGGAGACAGGAACAGACTGGAGGGTGCTGTGGGAGACAGGAACAGACTGGAGGAGACAGGAACAGACTGGAGGAGACAGGAACAGACTGGAGGGAGCTGTGGGAGACAGGAACAGACTGGAGGAGACAGGAACAGACTGGAGGAGACAGGAACAGACTGGAGGGTGCTGTGGGAGACAGGAACAGACTGGAGGGAGCTGAATGAGCTGGTTAAGGGCCTTGGTTCCAAAGGAGATAAAAAGCCTGAAAGGGGATAAGAAGGAAGAAGCAGACATAACAAAAGATGGCACAGCATGCTCTCTCACACATAAGAACATGTGTACAACCATTGAAGTTACGCCCTCCCTACATTAGGTGCCGCCAACCAGTATAACTTCACACATTTGGTATGTATGTGTGTGCTGCTCTGTTTTACTTGTCCACATAAAACATCAGCCAGCATATTTATTATTGAATGAGCAACATTTCATTTCGACTACTGTTTCTCTGACAACCCGCTTTCCCTCGTTTTCTCCACATCCAAACACACATACAGGACAGCGCATGATGCTAATCAATAGCTTTTATTCACAATTAGCAACGGATCAATAGCCCATATCTTACAACCTTGCATTCACCAAGACAGATTTCCCCCCTCAAGTCCAAAGGTAGTGATGCCAAGAATAAGCAGATAAAATTACTAAATATTCCAGCAGAACTTGGGCCCACCTTTCCGCCAACTGACCCATTTCTTGTATATAGACGGAAGCAAACATAATGCTGCAGTTAAATAGAACTAAAACAAAGCAACTGAACACTGAACAAGGTTTTTATTTTAAAAAAAAAAAAAAAAAAATGACAGAAATAAAACATTACTATACGGCGGTGCTGGTTTTTTTGAAAAAAAGGTATAGGGGCCGGTCGTTCAGAAAGCAATGGCAAACTACTGAACGTAACACTTGCCTAGTACATCAACAGCTGAAAATGCTGGTGTTGACTGCAACGTCCCGTGAGGGATACGCAATAAAATTTTTTTATACATTTCTCTCATCTTTCTTGAGGTTATTATTTGCCTATATTTTTTGTCAGTTTATCTCATGTATGATCTTTGTAAACTATGACTATGTCCTTGTATCTGTTCATAAAATGTGTTCAATTTTGTGAATTTTATTCATTTCATGCTATGATGGAAAATAAAATTGAGACTTTTTAAATGTAACTGTATGCAAAAACAGAAGGGTCTCATGTAAGAAATAAAAACAGATAAAAGAAGTCCTAAAAAAGTCGGGACTGAAAAACACATTAATGATGAGATGTTGTTTGTCCATCAAGAATGATGATGACCATTCATTTCATCCAGTAGGGTTGAAAGTATGGAGCCATGAGTTATAAGATGGCTGATAAGGCTTATTTTGGCTCAAAATGTTCTTTGACAATGTAGGCAAAGAATGCTTGACGTTCCATGAGGAGGATCTCCTGCAATGGTTTTTCTGTTCTGTCTTTTCTTCACAGCTCTTGCAGTCCTGGTTGCCTCACAAGTGACTGCACACTTGCGTAATGATGTACGCCACAAATTTTGGTCTTTGGCAGCAGTCTTCCATGTGTCATGATAAATTCCAAAAGCTTTCAGTGAGATTTTCATAGTGTCTTTAATGCGTTTCCTCTGACCGCCTTGGGGGCGTTTACAACGCAGCTCGCGGTAAAAAATTCATTTAGGGAGCCTGTGATCTTGCATGTGAGTTAAGTGACCAGCCCAGTGAATCTGATTCTTCATTAGTAGAGTGTGGATACTGGGCATGGACGCTCTTTCTGGGACTTCCGTGTCTGGGATCTTGTCTTGCCATTTAATCTTCAACCAGGGCCAAATTAATGGCAAATCCCACACCAGACTGGCGCCTTTGCTTGCTTTTCCTTCCACTCCAGAAGAATGTCTAGCCGGCACCTACTTCACAGATTTGGCCTTCTTCTGCAAGTCGTGTCTCGCTCAAGGCTGCAATGTCGATGTTGTACCTGCCCAGCTCTCTCCCAATCAGTGCTGTTCGTCTCTCTGGACCCAACGCACCGTCTCTATCAAGTAGGGTGCGTACATTCCAATTGTCAAGGGAATATGGTTTGCTCTTTTAGCTTTACCTGTTTTTACTTTTTATGTATGCCGACAGCAGTATAGGGTACCCACCAAAATAAAAGTCAAATAAGAGACATACTCTGCAAAAATCAAGAGACACAGCCCTTTGTTTATAGGGACAAAAAGAAGGTAAGCTATAAGGAAATGATATTAGTAGGTAGGTTAGAAAGACCTTTGCCTGGAATTGACAAAGCAACAGAAACAGAGGAAGATCAAAAAACATATGGAGAAAAGAATTAGAGACTAATAAATAAATGGGGAGGAGTGAATGAAGCTGGATGAGATAGTTAAGGACAGGATGGCTTTGAGTGAGTTGGCAAATGGTCTATAGCCCACTGGGAGGTAAAATAGAAAGAGAGAGAGGGAGAGAAAGAAAGACGGAGGAGGGGGAGAGAATGAACGAACGAACAAACAAAAAAATCTTTATTTTCAAAGAGTTAATTGGGCACGCAGGCCCGTCTGACATTCTGCCCTTCTTCTCTATTTCCTCTCATAATTCTTTCATTCAACATCACTTATGAAGCTAATCTTTGACAACAAAAGAATAAGCATTAAAACGCATGAAAAATAATCAATATTACATGACTCACTAAGGAAATGTTTAACATGGGCATTATAAATTCCTAAGGAAGGTGTAACGTGCCATATATATGGGAATGTTTATTGGCTAGTTGTCATTTGAGACAATTTTCTATTATTATTATTGTGGGTGGGTGGGTGGGTGGGTGGGGGGTAGAAACAGAACGAACAAATGAACAATCTTTATTTTCAAAGGGTTGAGAATTGGGCACGCAGGCCCGTCTGACATTCTGCCCTTCTTCTCTATTTCCTCTCATACATTCTTTCATTCAACATCACTTATGAAGCTAATCTTTGACAACAAAAGAACAATAAGCATTAAAACGCATGAAAAATAACAATCAATAATACATGACTCACTAATGCAATGTTTAACATGGGCATGTTTATTGGTTAGTTGTCGTTTGAGACAATTTTAAAGGCTGATGGGAAGTGACCTTTGGTGAGACATTGATTATATATAAAAGTTAGTGACTCGCATATCCCCGGTGTAGCATAGCAAAGGATCTGATTACTGATTCCATCTAGTCCTGATAAGTTATTGTTTTTTTAGGTTACTGAGATGAGTAAATACTTCAGTGATCGTCATTAGCGGTATGTTAGAGGGAATGTCTCTATAGCATTTGTTCTCACAAAATGATGATAATAAAGATATGTCATGCGTGGAATCAGTTCAATTGGTTTATGTCGGATTGAAAGAAACTACTGAATTGATCACATGTAACCTGATTTGATGGTAATGATTGTGATGACTTGTGTTTGTTTGTCAAGGTATTCATTGCTTTCCATATAACTTAAGTGTTGGTTTTTATCTATTATTAAGTTCTTAAAATAGGTTTTCTTTTCCTTTCAAATAATATATTTAACTTTGTTTCTCAGACTACGGTATGTGGTTAGATCTCTATTTTTATGTGTCCTGTCCTGGTCTCTCATAATTTCATCTACCTCCTGGGTGATCCACGGGGGCTTAGTGTAATGTTTAACTTGAACTTCCTTAAATGGAACATGCTTATCGAATACACTTAGAAATGTCTTCAGCTAGTGGTCCAGTGCATCATCTGGGTCAGGAAGCTGGTAAACATAGTCCAGAGATGAGTTGAGCAAATCTTGTAAAAAGACATTTTGATTGACATTTTTATAATTTCTATATTTCATACTTATGTGTTTGTGTTTCGGAGTTTGGTACCTCTTTTCGACCACGTGCAACATACTGGGTAGTGATCGCTAATTCCATTAATAGGTACAGTAAATTCTGTAATGTTGTCCGCACATGTAGTATAAATGTGATTTATAAGTGTTGCAGATGATTTTGTTATTCTAGTGGCTTGTTTGACTAACTGTTGGAAGTTATATGACTCTATAATGTTTTTCCATGTTTTGTTTGATTTGTTATTGTCTATGTTGAAGTCTCCTAGTAGTATGATTTCACTCACATTACTAAAGACTACATCCATCATAGAATTTTTCATACCAGATGTTTCCTGCACTGGGGTTTCAATAAAGATAGCCAACTACTAAGGGTATGCGATTTTGAAGTTTAACCTCAACCATACACACTCAATCTCACAGGTGTCAAAATCTAGCCTGCGGTGGAGGTTAAGCGAATTAAAAATATAAACTGCAATACCTGTCTCTTGTTTTTGATAAGCAACTCTTCTGATAACTTTAAAACCTCTGATAGCGATGTCATCATCTGAGATGTTACCATTGAACTGACTTTCACTAATGCCGAACATGTGAAAATTTTGATTAAGTATAAGTGATAGTTCGGGCAACTTCCCTAATAGACGGCAGATATTTAGATGCCCGACTCTGAGCCCATCTTTACTGAGCCAGTGTTCATACTTATTAGAAATTTTAACAGTGCGTAATAATAAGTTTAAAAAGAGTAATATAAGTTTATTAGTTAGTATTAATTTTTTTATTAGTTAATATAAGAGTAAAATAAGTTTGAGAGAGAGAGAGAGAGAGAGAGAGAGAGAGAGAGAGAGAGAGAGAGAGAGAGAGAGAGAGAGAGAGAGAGAGAGAGAGAGAGAGAGATGACAGTATTATACCACAAACAAATTGGTAGGGTACAATTGCACATGTTCATACTTAGGGATTGCTCCCCAGGATAATAAGGCACACAACTTTGTGTTAAGGCCAGTTACAAGATCAAGACATCTGACAATAAAGACTCGGTAGTTGCCAGTGCCTCAGCTTTTAATACACGACAACATTCACAATGTTCTCAGTCATATTTACTCAAGAACAATTCGGGTTGCAGGTATGAGGTGATAGGACCATCACATTTTTGTAGGCGTGAGTGCACGGAGGGATAAGTGGTCAATCTTTCTCTCCCATGGCGAGCAAAGAGAGCTGGCATAAAACCCTTGCCCCACCATGCTCATGCCATTGTACCACTCTAGCTGTTACACCAATGTGTCCAATATTGTGTTTATTATAATTAACAGTTACTATTATTATTATGTACATCACATGTACATGTTTATTTACAAGCCTATACTTCAAAATGTTTATATCGAGATTATACTGTTGTAGGCATATGAGATCTGGACAATAAGCAGACAAGCTGTAAAACATGGTGACTACTGAGATGAGGTTTCTGAGGACAATGCAAAGAGCACTATGGACAGACGGAAACACATATGAGACAACCTTTCAAGAAGCAGATGAAAACCATAAATTGATTAGAGACATTAGATACTGACAGTACAGCTTTTATGAGCAAGTTATGAGACACAATAGCATGAAACTTAGTCACAATTGACAAAGTTTATGCGAAAAGAGCAAGAGAAAGACAAATACATAAATGTTTGGATGACTTGATCAGAGTAAGAACACAGACCTGACTGGAAACTGATAACCGTGTGAGATGGTGTGCCATGATTGCTCATCCTTATAGACACAACACATAATGATATTTCAAAATGTATTCAAAGTATTCAGTGCTAACTGCTAACAATATTTTGAATCACACAGGCAACCACAACATGCCACTGTTAAAAAACACAAATTCCACATTTAAACAATCATAGTAAGTAACAGAGGCAGCTCTATTTTAAAGGACACAAACCAAAGAAAGACACACAAACATAGTTCTTGACAAAAGTGCAAACTTACCAGAGTTTTGAGCAGATGAAGCAGATGAGGTACACCCCACTGCAGGAATGGAGCCAGTGCTACTTGTACGAGAGAAGGAGAAGTTCTGACTTCCTGTTGGGCTGGACAGGGAGTCTGCCTTCATGCCATTCATTTCACTGGCTGGATAGAACAAATAACAATATCAATATTCTGGCTTAGATAGTCAATCAATCAATCATGTGCCATGCCGGAAAGCGTGGGCGGTCATGACTCGCCATTTCACTCGATCACCAGTGTCGTGGATCAGCTCAGTGTTCCTGTCTCGTCCATGCCATGTGGCCAAGCCATCCAGGTATTTTCCTCTCGGTCTTCCTCTTGGTCTGTTCCCTTCGATCTTGCCAGTTGTCACTAAGTTCTCCAATCCATTTCTTCTCATTTGTCCAAAAAATTTTGACTGTCTACGTCTAATTTCTCTAATCAGTTTACGATGTTCATTTGCCTCCTGTAGTACTTGGTCATTGGTTTTTCTGTCTGTCCATGGTATTCTTTGCATTTTCCTCAGAAACCACATTTCTGCAGCCATCAGATGCTTTTCAGCTTGACTGCTCATTGTCCAAGTTTCACATCCATACAAAAGAACAGGTTCTATGTATCCCCTCAACACTCTTTTTCTCGTTTCAATTGACATCTTTTTATTGGTCAGAATGTTTTTCATCTTGCTAAAGTCTACTTTCGCCATGGTGATTCTTGTTCTAATCTCTTCAAGGCATCTCCCATCAGATGTTATGACTGTTCCAAGATAATTGTACCGATTCACTTGTTGAAGAATATTTCCATTTACTTGTATATACTTAGATAGTCATTCTCTTCTTAATATCTTCTGTTCCTACTTATCTTCTTGTTTTCTTATGCTACAGAGCTCATACCAAGTCCACGTATCATGTGTGGGTAGGAGGGTGGTCAACATTCTACACAGTCAATCCTACATATCAGCTGTCCTGACTTCTCTGAAGTATGGGTGGTAGCTGGTGCAACATTAGTGTGACCTGGGCTCCCAAGGGAAGCCAAGAACAGTAACACAGTAACCTACCATGCATGTCGTAGGAGGCGATGAGGGAGGGGTCAAGTGGGACTGGCTACTTCATCCTATGGAAAACTTGCTGCAAAATTTAACACATTTTGAAAAAATGCACAAACGTCTTGGTGTAAGTTCGCTGAGGGCCTATGATCTGCTGGGAGACAAAAAGTTAGCAGCAGAAGCAGGAGGAGAAGGATAAGGAGGAGGAGAAAGAAGAAGATGAAGCATTAGGCTCTGACAGGAAATGTTGCTATGTTTACCGTTTTCCTTGTGAGTGCAGTACAAAAGCCTGATCAGTCACAGAGCTTCCATAAACAAACCTAATTACACAAACAATTTCATCAATCACCAATAAAAGGACAACTATAGTCTGTCCGGAAATGAATGCCGTCATTCACGATCAATTATTTTGAAAACTGTCTGTTGCATCGTTATGAAATTTTTCCTGCCGTCTTATATTTACAGTAATGAATGCCCCACCAATTCAGATGACGACACAAGGCGTATCCCGATTCGTATGGGAGTGGGTGCAATAAAAGAAGTAGCTTAAAAGTCGACAGGGTCGACTGCATTGCACCGGGTTTTTATCCCATATGGCTCAGTCTCTTTCAGCAGCGCGGAAAGCGTCACACAAAGCACGAACTCTGTAGCTCCAGCGACGACCCTCGGAGTCTCCGAAAAAATGCACTCATGAAATGAAGGATGCGGCCCGGAATCGAACATACAACCATCGGAGCCCGAGTCAGAAGGCTTGACCACTTCACCACGGAGACTCCCGAGAGGGGTGCAATGTGTAATATTAGTAAAGACAGAATTTACAGAGGCATGTGGTAAATAATGTGTAAATTGACAGGAAAGTGGAAGGAATATTTTTCTTACCTTATTTTTCACTTCCTTCTTGTTTCTTCAGCTGCTGGTTAATAATTGTACACAAGTATTCATGTTACTATGATGCATTTAGCTTTTTATTTGAGTTCGTGAAAGTTTCCAAATAGATGTGCGTTAATGTGCGTATGGAATGACCAGAAATGATACCACAATTTAGTCATCATGTGTCCATTTTTAAGGACCTGTTCAGCTGTCTGTGTAGTTTGTTCACACGTACACATGGGTGACAGACCCGCTTTGAGTCTTCGTGAAAGATTGTCTACTCTGCTGTTTACTGTTCAGAGACGGAACATGATTACCTGTTTTGCACTATGAAAATAGTTGTCAGTGTCTCTGTAGAGGGCTTTTTTCTTAACGACCAAGATGTTGGTCCTCTTTTCATTGAAGTTTATAGATTGATTCGTATGCACGTGTGTTGTCCCCTAATTTGACGTGTTTGCTCTCACGTTTCTTGTTATGCCACAATATGTCAGTTCCACCGCAATATTACTCTTCTGTTGGTATTCAATGCGTTTAGTGTGTGTGTTTTTTTTCAATCTCAGTTGTTTGTCACCGCAGAGGGCTTGCGGAATTAAAAATTCATCACTGTGGAATACAAACTGTTGCCATTGACATTGTGCTGATGCTGTAATGTTTAGGGCCTCTATTCGTCTGAATAGTTGGAGTAAAATATCCCAGTAAACGTGCACGTGGATTAAGGTCTGCAATCTGCTCAGACCTTAATCTGTGTCGGACGATTCCAGTAGGTTGATGACTGCTCTCGGTTTCATAAAATTCAATCCATCCTTTCTCCAATAATCCTCTTTCAACACATGGTCCTCACATTTTTCCAGTAACTTTTATCAATATTTAATAGCACGAACTGGATTAGTATCTTGAAGTCAGACAATTTGAATATAGTATTGTCAGCTGCCACCTGTCCTTTAATTTTAGCCCATACATGTTCTATAGGGTTAAAATGAGAATGGTATGGCGAAAGTCTCAAGCACCCATGACGATGCTCTTCTATCAACTTTTCGATTTGATATTTTGCTTTTTGGCGTCTGTTTTACAAGGGATAACAATTCTAGCTAGAAATACGTTTCTGGAAATGGTATGTTTTCCATTCGGAGCCATATCTTTATTGCTCCCTTTGTGCTCGATGCTCAGCATCGTAGGTATTTTGTCTTCTTGGGCAACAACATTGATATCATGCATTGTTCATAATTGGACACGACGGTCTATCTAGGGATTGAAGCACAGTATTCTCGAGCCAATCTCTAAATACATTACCATTCATCTTATTATGATAATCCCTATTTTCTGTATGCTTTGATACGAACACGAGCCCAGCATTCTGTTG
Source organism: Cepaea hortensis (assembly GCA_963921405.1). Classification (NCBI taxonomy): domain Eukaryota; kingdom Metazoa; phylum Mollusca; class Gastropoda; order Stylommatophora; family Helicidae; genus Cepaea; species Cepaea hortensis. The sequence continues at coordinate 47,782,873 of OY992897.1, forward strand.
TAAGCCATTATGCGAATTACCAGCATGGGCCATGACCAAATGCTGTCCTATACTACTGGGCACATATCGCTTTATCTGTCCATCCACTGATTACCATTCCTTATCACTTGTGTGGTGCGCATTGATCCACATTTCATCCAAATACACTATGCCATAATTTTACTTGCACATTTCCCTTATTTCACGTAGGTATCTGCTTCTCATGGCTCCTAAATGCGGTTGCTCGCAAAGAATATTTCTACCTCCTTATAATTTTCCACAAAGTTGTTTTGGATAGCTCTATGTTATCGTTCTTTCTCAACCAAACCCTAAGTTTTCTTACAGTCACTGTTTCTTTGGCATCCAGCATTTTCATAATGCTGGATAATCCTGGATATAAAATCCAAAATTTTTATAATTTTAGGAGTCTCCAAAGGTTGTAGGTTCGATTCCGGGTCGCATCCTTCGGTTCACGATTAAATTTTTCGGAGACTTCTGTGGGTCATCGCTAGAGCTGCGGAGTTCATGCTTTGTGCGATGCTTTCCGCGCTGCCATGTGGGATAGAACCGCAGCCATATGGGATAGAACCCGGTGCAATGAAGTCGACCCTGTCGACCTTTAAGCGACTTTTTAAAGCATTTTTATAATAGCTCGCCTTATGACATCTTTGTCAAAGCTGTCTACAATAACCTTTCTACCTACCGTTTGGTTATTGCATGGTGGTTTAATTCCAGATTCTTGCACCCATCGACGAAATGACCGTTTTATTCAAACCCAACGCATGCACCGTTCTTTTTTTCGGAATTTGTAATAGTATAAAACAGTTTCCTGCGATCAGCTTCTATACAAAAATATGTGTACAACTTCATAGTGATGCTTTGAAGTGTATACACAATTTCGCATTCAATCCCATTGAAAAATATTCACACATTTCAATGTTAGCGATAAGTGGTAAGATTAAAAAAAAATAATAATAATCAGGTTTCATGAAATAACCCACATTTTGATGACACCTCTGTACAATTCCAGTTTAAACAGCGCGTAGAATATTCAACATTGAACGCCGATTGTCTGGCTACAGTGTAATAATTTAAAATTATGAACTTAATCTCTGACCCGTAAATTATATACCGCATATAATTTGTGTGTAATGCGCCTGGCCCTGCAGCCAGCAGGGATAGGATCGGCTAGCCTCTCCCAGGAGGGGTGAAGAGCGAAAATTAGTAGCCTGCCGATGACCCGCAGACTACACAAGTCAACCCCCACCTCCACATGGTGCAGACCGGGCAACCATGACCACGAGGTCATGGGCTAACGGGGCTATGGCTCGTCATAGGGGATGGACTCCCTGTGGTCAGATTAGTGTCCTAAACCTGCGACTGGCCTAGCGAGCCGGCAGGGGATCTTCAGACTGCTCGTAGAAAAACTAAGAAGTATAAACGGACTGAATACTCAACGTAAAAAGAAGAGATAAGATCAGAAATGAAGAAATCAGGACTAAAGTGGGGGTTAAAGCAACACTAGATTTTATTAGAAAGCAACACTAGATTTTATTAGAAAGCAGCAAGTCAAATGGTTTGGCCATGCAAGTAGGTTACCAGTCAACAGCATGCCACAACAAGCAATGATGTACAGACCAGATGGAAACAGAGGAAGAGGCCGACCACGTAAACGTTGGATGGAGGGAATAGCAGAATCCATGGGAATGTCGATATACGAAGCCCATAACCGGGCACTCTAACGAAGTTTATACTTCACCTCGACACCGCAAGGTACAAGAGGAACATGATGAGATGAGATGAGATGAGATATAAACAAACATTGAAATCTGCTGTAAAATCTCCAGAACAAAATTTTTTTTGTTGGGTGGACATGATGATAAGGTTATATGCTAAATCTCATAGTTTTCCCTCAGTTGGTTACTGAGATATGGACTTTTATATGGAGGCAAACAAATGTGAATGCACTATAGTTTTGAATCCCAATGTAAATAAACCTAATTAAAAAAAAACTATATATAAACTGTACCTTCTTCATGTGTAACAGTATAAATGACTCACCTTTCTGATGCACACGCCGCTGCTGTAGATGTTTGCTGTGCTGTTGCTGGGACTGCTGGGAGCTTGTCAAAGGGTAGAACGTTGATTGCTGGAAAAGATGGACAACAGAAATGATCTCGTGTTAAACATGGTTACAGGCAAGAGGATTGACTTCAATGCACCAGGTTTGATCCCTTGTGGCTCAGTCTTCTGTCTGTTCAGCAGCCTACTGAATGTGTCTAAAGATTTGGAGTCCAAACAAACCTACGACCTTCATAGCGCAAGGCTTTGTTTGCTTTCAACCAGCGTGAACCATGGACAATGTCTAATAGTTCATTTTTAAATAATCCATCTCCCAGCATGATGTGTCTATGTCAAGAACATTCATGCCTATGACTGTGACGTATGAAATTTTCATGTCACACTTGAAGACATCCTCGGCTCACAGCCAGGGAAGACCAATTGCCCCACGATATAAAAAACAGCTATTGGGCTGAACTGTCTTGCAGTGTTTTCTCTAGGCCGTGCAGTTTTGTGAGCAAACAATGCTACTTTGTCAGCTACTAGCATTAAAGGTGTGAATAAGTCTACATTTGACTGTCATGTACTGCTCTTGTGCTAGCAGTTTGGAGGGAACTTTTGCTGTCTTAGCCAGCTAGCGCACCAACCACTGTGCCACCATTGCTCCTTGATGTTAAAATGAATGTTAACATTGCTAAAACTAATACAAAGTAAGCTATCACTGATTCTGTGTTTCAGCAAATGAATCAAGGCTTCATAAAGTTATCCACAACCTGACCAAATTAATAGCTAAACAACTAGTCAACAGAGTTCAAGCACTGTGCTGAGATTCTCCTTGTGTGATAAATAGGAGAAATTGGAGCACTTATAGAGATATAAATGTACAGACAGATAAAGAGACAGAGATACGGACGGATAGATATTTAGACAGACAGACACTATAGTATACTTAGAAAGTTTCTTGGTTGTATTTATTAGTTATAACAAACACACCACCAAGAATACATTTCCTCAAACATTTCTATGATCAACATCAAATTAGGTATGGTATCGACACATTTTCACTCAAAATGTACAGCCCAGAATAAACAAGGTTTGGAAGCCAATGTCAAACATTTTAGCATAGGTCACCCCAGCCTCAGTACTGTACACAAGCATGACAAGGATACAAATGCCTGTTGCTACATCCCAAAGTGGTATCGAACAGAGATGGCTAATGGCTGCCAAGCTGGCACTGGAATCTGACTGAACACAATGTGTACAACTAGAAAGCTCGATGAAAGGAAACACACATGTGTTCAAAACGTTCAAACAGTTCGAACGTTCACTTGCATCTGTGTTTCCTTTCACCAAGCTTCTTAGTTACATCCAAAGATATACGATTTATGCATTTGTAAAATCAGCAATGTCAGCACAATATGTCAATGTCGGGAAAGAGCAATCAGTACTTGAGGCAGATATTTCCAAGTGCTAACAGTGAAAAGTCAGTACTCTTAGCTTGTAAACTGTCTGCATTTCACATTGCCAGGGTTTTGACTTAAATATTCCGTGTTCAAAAGACATATCTGTCACCTGTAACCACCGATTATTGAAATTTGCAGAGGTGGTTGCAACACACCCATGTAAACCTTAACTATGTCAACAAACAGACACGATGGTCTCTTTTAAACTACAGTGCTTACATTGACAGTGAAACATATGATAGTGTGCTGTATATTTAAGCTATAAGAATTCATGACGTTACTTTAATATATATTGACTTATTTCAGTTTTCATAGTATGCACCTGGAGAGATACTGTGAAATATGCCAGGTAATAAATTGTGCAATATATTATTTGTCTCTTCATTATTCATATTCTAAATAATCATGCTTAACGGTAGGTGGCGATACAAGCCAGATGATAGAGATGGATGAGAGCAGTCTGTTGGGCTTGAGTGACTGCACTTTTAGCAATAAATGAAAGAGAAGCATTCTGCACCTCACACAAGAAAACCCAGATATTTTGTCTGAGTTACGGAAGAGCAGCTAATTTAATGACATGCTTCAATGACATCAGAGACAAGATGCAACACTGATAATGCCTATTGTCAGAGTACAAGTAGTCCCACAGCAGCCACTGCTGTTGGGGTGTGACTGCTGTTGGGGTGTGACTGCTGTTGGGGTGTGACTGCTGTTGGGGTGTGACTGCTGTTGGGGTGTGACTGCTGTTGGGGTGTGACTGCTGTTGGGGTGTGACTGCTGTTGGGGTGTGACTGCTGTTGGGGTGTGACTGCTGTTGGGGTGTGACTGCTGTTGGGATGTGACTGCTGTTGAGCTGTGTGGTGTTAGACAGCCACCTAATGAGGTGGAGTGGCCAGCTCCTGTCATTCTTCCCTTCCCTTGCCAGACAAACGTCTGGTAGCCATTTTATGAAGCTGGATCAACCCCAGAGCTGTACTGGTCAGAAACAATCATCCTGCCTCTGCTGGGGATTGAACCCAGTCCACTACCCTGGCAGACAGGTACACTAACCACTATAGCTCCACTGCCAGAGTACTGACAGAAAATATACTGTATAATGGACACAAATACAAGACAAACCAACAGGAAATCAGTGTAGTAAAACAAATATTTACCCCTACAGAACCGGAATCTGCATATTCAAATAAATCTTCAAACCACGTTGGTATGGAAAAGTTAATCCGACGCATTTCATCAGATTTGTTTTCAGTGCCAGCACTTTGACCGGAACATTCTATATTGTCAGCATGGCAGTCAACATCACATTCCCATAAGCCTTCATTTTTAACTGAAGTTGCTAACATGTCAAATAAACACACACTGGCTAAACGGCTACACAAATTGTTATTTTTTTCTCTACAGATTTAATGTTTTTTTCAGAATACTCCTTCTTATGCTCTTATTATTTATTGTTAATAATACAAGCTCTGAAAAGCAATCCATTCACACTATGCACATATTGTCCATATTTGAAAAAGCCACCATAAATATTTACATTTGATCTCTACAGAGAGACATGTATTATTATTATAATGGCATGATTTCCTGAATGGCAAGCTTGAAAAAATGGCTACATTGCGGCATTTCATACAGAAAAGACATTTTAAAAATATCAACAAGGTAAAAAAAATAGTTCAAACATATGCATAGTAATTATTTTGAAATGATGAAAACTAGAAATGGAAATATAAAATGTCAACTCAGGGTAACTAAGAAAGAAAAACAGAAATACAAAGCAACCATCTTCAGTAGGTCAAAAGTAGAGAATACATTTTTTTTTCAACCAACAGGACTAATACTGGAATGCAAAAGACAAAAATGACTTTAAAAGACAAGAGTGAATATTTTTCACTATTCTGAACCATCACTATTCAGAAAGACAAACCAGCAATTTTCAACTCAAAACAAATAAAATAAACGAGCATCATTTAAAGAAAAAATTATCAGATCATAACAATAAGTATAATGATCAAAAGAGGAACAAGAAAATACAAAGCAGACAAATGAAATGCTTCAATTCAGAACTAACTAAAACCAAAATTAAGAAATAGAGATAAACAAATGCACACATCAAAAGATGACCGACTGAAATAGTAATCAAATTCACAACCACCAAGTGTGACTATAGACACGGGTATACAAAGCTGTATGTTACAATCTAATCAAACTGTTCAAGCAAGAAAATATTCCTGAACATGCAAACAGAGTTCTCGCCGACGTCAACAATAATGATCTACACATTTTAACAACTCATAGCTACTTCCTTGGACACAAGACAATTACCTCTAGAACCCCACCCTTTATATCATTCAAACTGCTAATTTTAGCTGCAACAAAATATCAAGCAAACAAACTAGACCTAATTTATTTTCAAAACATGACAAACTGTGTCAGTTTTAAGTCACATGACACAAACACAAGTTCCGAAAAACAATAAACACAATTAAAATGTGTAAACAGTTAAGAACATCTCCAGAAAGTAAAACAAGGCCAATAAAATCTGATTCACTACTGGCTGTAACTACTGCTACCAAAGAATGCTAAAACCAATACAAGAGACAAGTGCCACGAGTTTCTCATCAGAAATGTGGAGAATATAGAGACATCATTCAAGACAGGAGGCTGCCAATCACATTCCTTGGTCCACATAATAAGATTGCTATTGAAGCCTGTACAAATATGTCAGTACATCAGCAGTCTGCAAGGAGAGTGGGGTGTCCCTGTAGGAGCAACAGACTAATGACATGCCCAGCTCACCCTGGGTTGGACAATCAAGCCAGAGTTCACTTGTCCTAACATTGAGCACAAATAATCAGACGTCTGCTACTCCCCCTCAGACCACAGCACTGGCAACATTATGTGAATCAATAAGGTCCAGTTAAGTGCCATCTCCACAATAAAGGTTAAATATCAATGATTCTATGACAGACAAGAGAGTCATATATAATAAATAGTATTTCAGGATCCTTGCTGATGCAACCGAGTTCGTGCATTGAGCTGAGTTTCTCCAGACTCAGGTTTGAGTTAGGAGGAAAATGGAGCACTTATGGGTTAAACCGTGTGCCGTGATGTTGATCCAGTGACTAAACTAAACAGACAAGAGATGTGGTTATCTTTGGGTACTTGCTTCTGCTTTCTATACCCCCAATAGAGCATGGGTCCCCAACCATATCTGAAAAAGCACTGTTATTCTTTGCTGTGTCTTGCAATCTCTGACATGCAATTCTTACATTACTCACCCGTGTCTCCAATTTTTCTTCTAGGTGATCCCCCATTCATAAAAGCTGGTTGAATTATTTTTATTTTCATTTCTAAAGATCTGATTATGATTGGTTTGATTGTTGGAAGTGAGATTAAATGCCATAAATGAGTGAAAATACAATGAATAATTAAGAAACTAAAACAGAAAATGTAGTCAGCTTTCCAAACCGATTACAGATGACATAGTCAGTAAGTAAAGGACCTTTTTACACGCCTACAGCATGCTGGGTATATGGTTAGTTTAGTTTAGTTTAGTCGACGGATCAACATCACGGCACACGGGTGCAACCCATAAGTGCTGTGTTCTCCTCCTAATTCAAACATGAGTCTGGAGAAACACAGCTCAGTGCATGAACTCCGTAGCACCAGCGAGGATCCTGAAATACTTTGGGTAGATTTTTAACTTTAAATTTTGCCCGGACAGCGCTGCTAGGCTACTCTTTTTCGATTTCCAACTGCGAAGGGATGTTTTAGGTGCGCAACAATACACACAGGCGTCCGATCTCACTACCCAGAGACCAGAAGAAATTTGATTACTAGAAGTCCACGAGAAAAAATCCCGGTCATCACCAGGCTTGAACCCGGGACCTCCAGCATTCGAGGCGGACACCATACCTCGAGACCACGCAGCCCCCTATATGGTGCCACACCCATATTTGTATAGATCAATCGGCACTCAATGGGGGATGTGGTCGGTACCATGCTGCCTTATTTCCAAAAATATTCTAAATGCCCATTTTCATCTGAGTCGACCTGGAAGCCTTGGTACATAAAAAAAAAAATTTAAACACGCGAATGACAGTGTAAATAAATGACATAGGGTAAATAAATAATAATTGATCCCAAACCAGTTTCCTGCTATGGATAGAACCGTCACATTTTGTAGACCTAAGTGAAGAGGAAAAGGTGGCCAGTCTGTCCCACACTTAGCGAGACAACAAATACACTTTCACCAGTCAACACAAACTGATCTAATATGACAGTAGTACAATCCCCAGTCACAACTAGAAAGACCGGTGCGCATGTTCCTCCCTTTCTGCCTGGTATCACAACTAGACAGACCTGTGTGCATGTTCCTTCCTTTCTGCCTGGTATCACAACTAGAAACACCAGTGTGCATGTTCCTCCCTTTCTGCCTGGTATCACAACTAGACAGACCTGTGTGCATGTTCCTTCCTTTCTGCCTGGTATCACAACTAGAAACACCAGTGCGCATGTTCCTCCCTTTCTGCCAGGTATCACAACTAGAAACACCAGTGTGCATGTTCCTCCCTTTCTGCCTGGTATCACAACTAGACAGACCTGTGTGCATGTTCCTCTCTTTCTGCCTGGTATCACAGCTAGAAGACCTGTGTGCATGTTCCTCCCTTTCTGCCTGGTATCACAACTAGACAGACCTGTGTGCATGTTCCTCTCTTTCTGCCTGGTATCACAACTAGACAGACCTGTGTGCATGTTCCTCCCTTTCTGCCTGGTATCACAACTAGACAGACCTGTGTGCATGTTCCTCCCTTTCTGCCTGGTATCACAACTAGACAGACCTGTGTGCATGTTCCTCCCTTTCTGCCTGGTATAACAACTAGACAGACCTGTGTGCATGTTCCTCCCTTTCTGCCTGGTATCACAACTAGACAGACCTGTGTGCATGTTCCTCCCTTTCTGCCTGGTATCACAACTAGACAGACCTGTGTGCATGTTCCTCCCTTTCTGCCTGGTATCACAACTAGACAGACCTGTGTGCATGTTCCTCCCTTTCTGCGTGGTATCACAACTAGACAGACCTGTGTGCATGTTCCTCCCTTTCTGCCTGGTATCACAACTAGACAGACCTGTGTGCATGTTCCTCCCTTTCTGCCTGGTATCACAACTAGACAGACCTGTGTGCATGTTCCTCCCTTTCTGCCTGGTATCACAACTAGACAGACCTGTGTGCATGTTCCTCCCTTTCTGCCTGGTATAACAACTAGACAGACCTGTGTGCATGTTCCTCCCTTTCTGCCAGGTATCACAACTAGACAGACCTGTGTGCATGTTCCTCCCTTTCTGCCAGGTATCACAACTAGACAGACCTGTGTGCATGTTCCTCTCTTTCTGCCAGGTATCACAACTAGACAGACCTGTGTGCATGTTCCTCCCTTTCTGCCAGGTATCACAACTAGACAGACCTGTGTGCATGTTCCTCTCTTTCTGCCAGGTATCACAACTAGACAGACCTGTGTGCATGTTCCTCTCTTTCTGCCAGGTATCACAACTAGAAAGACCTGTGTGCATGTTCCTCTCTTTCTGCCTGGTATCACAACTAGAAAGACCTGTGTGCATGTTCCTCTCTTTCTGCCAGGTATCACAACTAGAAAGACCTGTGTGCATGTTCCTCTCTTTCTGCCTGGTATCACAACTAGACAGACCTGTGTGCATGTTCCTCTCTTTCTGCCTGGTATCCCTCATTGGGACATAGGCCCGCAACCCTCTCACACCCAGCCAGCCTACCTGTGGCAGCTTCCTCTGTGTCTTTCCCAGATAAAGGAATCATTGTCTCCAATTCCCTTCTCCATGAGGTTGTAAGGCCTACCTGTGGCAGCTTCCTCTGTGTCTTTCCCAGATAAAGGAATCATTGTCTCCAATTCCCTTCTCCATGAGGTTGTAAGGCCTACCTGTGGCAGCTTCCTCTGTGTCCTTCCCAGATAAAGGAATCATTGTCTCCAATTCCCTTCTCCATGAGGTTGTAAGGCCTACCTGTGGCAGCTTCCTCTGTGTCCTTCCCAGATAAAGGAATCATTGTCTCCAATTCCCTTCTCCATGAGGTTGTAAGGCCTACCTGTGGCAGCTTCCTCTGTGTCCTTCCCAGATAAAGGAATCATTGTCTCCAATTCCCTTCTCCATGAGGTTGTAAGGCCTACCTGTGGCAGCTTCCTCTGTGTCCTTCCCAGATAAAGGAATCATTGTCTCCAATTCCCTTCTCCATGAGGTTGTAAGGCCTACCTGTGGCAGCTTCCTCTGTGTCCTTCCCAGATAAAGGAATCATTGTCTCCAATTCCCTTCTCCATGAGGTTGTAAGGCCTACCTCTATTGTATCTACCCTGTGGCTTCCAGAGAAAGGACTTTCTGGTGATACTATCATCATGTGTTCTCAATGCGTGTCCTATCCAGCAGTCATCATCTTTTCCTCACCTTTAGTAATCTGTCCAGCTGTACCCCTAAGCTCCATATGAGTGATTCTTCACATAGTTTTAGCTGTTCTATTCTGTTTATTCACCAGATAATGAATATTTGCAGTTTATTAGTCAATGTTTTAGTCGTTCTCCATGTTTCTGACCTAAACAGCAGCACTGAATTGGTTTGATTGTTTGTTTTGTTTTTCTTCCACTTATGCCGTTAGGCGTCGAGGGGAGGGGTCATTGAAGTTCCGGCGCTTGTGACTAGCACCGTCCCTCCAATTTCTTCCATGGACCTCGAGCAGAATTTTAGGATCAAGTAAATTCCCAACCGGTTTGCAAGACCAGTCGTAGGTATATTTGCTACTTCCATATTCTCACATCAACCACTGGTCACTACTAGTAAGTGTCAGCCTTCCCTTGATCCCATCACTGACAAATCACCATTATAAACTTCCAGCGTCGTCCATTGCACGTCATGTCTTGGAAACTGGTCATGTAATTGATAGAGACAGCACCTTTCGCATGTTGTTTAATACACAAAATAGTCGTTTGTTAAAGTTTGCAGAAACCATAATGATTCACCTACATAGGCCAGTTTTAGGCAAACAGAAAGACATGATAGTCTACCAAGGTAAACAATTGATATCACTGTGCGAACATGTGTATATTTCAGCTTGAAAGATGTATCTAGTTATTTTACTCTATGTTATGTGACTTCTGCAGTATGTACCTGACGAGATGCAGTGAAATATGCCAGGCAATAAATCATACAATTTATGGTTTGTGTCTTCGTTATTCAAATTCACTACGGGAAAACATTATTTTGATATATATATATATATATATATATATATATATATATATATATATATATATATATATATATATATGTCAGTCAGGTCTTAGTCAGATATGACTGAGCTACCGTATAACAGTAGACGGTACTACCTGCTTTCTGTTAGCGCCGAACGTTGGGCGGCGCTTACCAAACCCGACACCCCACATTGTGCCAACGGCTTCGGGCGGAAGAGCGCAATTGGGAGGGTACAAGCCTTACCCTGGTGCGAGGAAATGCAAGCTAAAGACAAAATTGTCATGGCAGGGCAGACCAGGCCCTAAGCCTTGGTTGGCGACTGGTCTAGGATCGAAGCTCCGACAGGCGGACAGTTAGAGCATTGCTTTGCTGATCCGGCAGCTTCTGCAGCTTGTCTTGTTCCAGATGTAGGGGTGTTACCTTTCCTCTGGAGTGAACTAGGCAGGCCGAGAGAGGGATCATGCTGCATGGGCAACACATGATCTCTATATTTTAGCCCAGGCTTTGTGCTATGGAGAGGCAATAACTCCATCCCTGGTCTTAACTGGTCTCGGAATCAAAGCGAGAGGCAACTGTTACGGGTTATAAGTCCTTGTCAGTTGGCGTAGACATGGGGCGCCACACGTTGCCTCTGACGGTGGGAGACACCTATAGGTGTCACTGATCAGCTACCGCCCGCCTCAAGCTGGGCAGCCCCCAGCCAATTGGGTGCTGATCCGCCACAGCCTGCCTGCTTCAATGGGTGCTTGGGGCTAGGACAAAATCTGAATCGCAGGCTGTAAAACCAATGCACCAGGTACAAACAAAAATAAAAATAGAAACCTCAAGCTACGGCTTGCAACCTGGAACGTGAGAACCATGTGTCCAGGATTTTCCACTGACTTGACCAATATTGACGATGTGAGAAAAACGGCTGTGATTGATGCCGAACTCAATCATCTTAACATTGATATTGCTGGCCTGCAGGAGACTCGCCTCGCTGAGGAAGGGTCACTCAGGGAAAACAACTACACCTTTTTCTGGAAGGGTAGAGGGCAGGCAGAAAAAAGGCAACACGGTGTGGGCTTTGCAGTGAAGAATTCGCTACTGGGAATGATTGAAATTCCAGCAGGAGGAAATGAAAGACTATTATCCCTGCGCTTGGCAACCTCTTGTGGGTTTGCCACCATTATTACTGCATATGCACCGACACTCGATTCCTCTGATGATGTGAAGGATTTGTTCTATGAGGAGTTAGACTCCGTGATCAAGGCAGTTCCAAAATCTGACTACATTTATATGCTCGGTGATTTCAATGCTCGTGTGGGCAAGGACTCGAGTTCATGGCCAGTGTCCCTTGGAAAATACAACATCGGTCGCATGAATGAAAATGGGCAAAGGCTGCTGGAGCATTGCACCAGTAATGACCTATGTATTACAAACTCTTTTTTTAAAACAAAAGAGATGCATAAGGTCACATGGAAACATCCAAGATCCGGCCATTGGCACCAGCTGGACTTCATCATCACACAGAGACAACATCTGAACCATATATCATTGACTCGTAGTTACCACAGTGCTGACTGTGATACAGATCATTTGCAAGAGTTAGACTGAGACCAAAGAGAATCTACACAGCTAAACACAAATCTAGCCCCAGGATTAATATTATTAACACTCATGATCCTGAAAAGTGCTTTCAGTTTCAACAGCAACTTGAAGACGCTTTCACTGATACACCAGAAAATTGTACAGTAAATGAAAAGTGGGGTCAAATTAAGGAAACTCTTTATAAAACTGCCGTAGGGGTTTACGGCACTGTGGACCATAAGAGGCAGGACTGGTTTGCGGCCAACAGCGAGACTCTGCAGCCCTTGATTGATAAGAAGAAGAAAGCTCTCTTAAGAAACAAGGAAAGACCAACGCGTAACACTCTGAGTGAGCTAAGGCAAGCTAGGAAGGATGTGCAAAAGGCTGCCAGACAGTGTGCAAATGATTATTGGATCAAGTTATGTGAGTCCATTCAAATCGCAAGTGATAAGGGAGACATAAGAAGCATGTATGAAGGAATAAAGAAAGCCTGTGGTCCAGTGATTAAAAGAAGTGCACCGCTGAAAACCTTGACTGGAGAAGTCATCACTGATAAGAAACAGCAGATGGACAGATGGGTAGAGCACTATTTGGAGCTTTACTCAAGTGAGACCAAACTAGCGGATGATGCCCTTAATGCCATAGAGGCTCTACCAACTCTTGACCACCTGGACACACTTCCCACCATAACAGAAGTTAAGTGTGCTATAAATGAACTTGCATCTGGCAAGGCTCCAGGTAAGGATGGGATTCCAATAGAGGTTATCAGGAGTGGGCAAGACACACTCACTCTACAGATCCACCAGCTAATAGAGCTATGCTGGCGTGAAGGACAAGTCCCACAGGATTTCAAAGATTCAAACATCATAACGCTGTACAAGAACAAGGGTGATCGGAGCGACTGTAACAACTATAGGGGTATCTCACTTCTGTGTATTGTTGGAAAAGTATTTGCCAGAATTGTTCTGCGCAGACTTCAAGTCCTAGGAGATCAAGTCTACCCCGAATCACAGTGTGGCTTTCGACAGAACCGGTCTACCACTGATATGATATTCTCATTGCGACAAATGCAAGAAAAATGCCGTGAACAGAATCAACCACTGTTTATTGCCTTCATCGACCTCACAAAAGCATTTGATTTGGTCAGTCGTGAGGGTCTGTTCAAGGCACTAAAGAAGATTGGCTGCCCACCAACTCTTCTGTCCATTGTGGAATCGTTCCACACAGGCATGAAGGGTATAATCAAGTTTGATGGTGCAACTTCTGAAGAATTTGAAATCAAGAGTGGAGTTAAGCAAGGTTGTGTACTAGCTCCCACCCTCTTTGGAATATACTTTTCACTTCTACTGAAATATGCATTTCGTGATCAGGATGGTGGTATATACATTCACTCACGCTCAGATGGCGGCCTCTACAATGCTCAGAGATTGAAGGCTAAGACCAAAATTAGGAAGGTACTAATCAGAGAGTTGCTTTTTGCAGATGATGCTGCAGTTACGACCCACTCTGAGGAAGAATTACAACATCTACTATCTGCATTCTCCAATGCTTGTTCTGAATTTGGTTTAACAATTAGCAAAAAGAAGACACAGATTATGTCACAAGGTGCAAATGGGGTACCATCAATCTTTATTGACGACGCCGAACTAGAGATAGTAGACCATTTTACATATCTAGGATCAGTGGTAAATAGCAAATTATCCCTAGATCAGGAAATCAACATCCGGATTGGTAAGGCAGCAACAACAATGAACAGGTTAAGAAAAAGAGTCTGGGAGAACAGGAAGCTTACTGCCAAAACAAAAGTCCTTGTCTATCAAGCCTGTGTCCTTAGTACTCTTCTCTATGGCAGTGAAACCTGGACAACTTACTCACACCAAGAGAACAATTTAAACAGCTTTCATATGCGGTGTCTGCGAAGAATTCTTGGTATTAAGTGGCAAGACAAAATCACAAATACTGAAGTATTGGAAAGATCAGGTTGTGTGACAGTTTATTCCATGCTCAGTCTTCGTAGACTTAGATGGATAGGACATCTTAGGAGGATGGATGATGGTAGAATACCAAAGGATATCTTTTTTGGTGAATTACAGATGGGTAAGAGATCTCAGGGTCGGCCTCTACTACGATACAAAGATGTGTGTAAGCGGGACATGATTGATACAGGCATTGATAATGCACATTGGGAGCAAGTCGCCGCTGAACGTGTTGCATGGAGGGCAAATATCAGAAATGGAATAAAGTCAAAGGAGAAAATTATTGCAGAAAAGTCACACACCAAGCGTTTGAGACGTAAGATGGTGCATGATGGTGGAAATGACCACGTGTTCACATGCACCCACTGTGAACGGACATTTACAGCGCAAATTGGCCTTATCAGTCACACTCGCTACCGCCATAGTTAAAAGTTATTATGCCTTTTTAGAGCACAAACTATCGTCTGTCAAGACGGCAAGGTGCCAATGATGATATATATATATATATATATACTAGCTGACCCAGCCCGGCTTCGCCCAGGCCCTGGCGGGGATCTATCTATCTATCTATCTATCTGCTTGTCTGTCTGTCTGTCTGACCCGGCTTCGCCCAGCTCCTGGTGGGGAGCATCTCATTTAATTGATATAAGTAGTCATATAAGCTCCCGTTCCCGTTCACGACTATCTATCTATCTGTCTGTCTGACCCGGCCCGGCTTCGCCCCAATCTTCACCCCAATAACTAAATACGGCAATCTGAAACTACTGAACGTAAATTTACCAAGATATCACGAAAACACAATAAATGCTGGGATGATTGTATAGATGTCGAAGAGAAATAAAAAGATGAGTTACACAATTTTCACGTATTTAAAATAGATGCATTATTTTTATGAAAACTTTGAAAATGCCTTAAAGATTTTATCATTTTATATTATAACCCATATGCCTGTAGACAACTGTAGATAAACATTTTATAAAGCTTTGAGCAGAATGCAACAATTATTTAAATTACATATACAGCAAAGCTACTAAAAGTTATGTCCCTTGATATAACTTTTCTTAAGTTAAGTCCCCTTGCTATATATAAATTATAATGTAATTTTTAAAAAAATGTATTACGTAAATAATTGTTTGTAAACTAACAAACTATGCCAGTTGGCAGCACGGGAATGAGAAGAACATGTGTAGAAAATTTCATCTCAATCGGATGGACCGTTCGCGAACGCATAAATAACATACATACGGACATACATTGTATTTTATATATATACTAGCTGACCCGGCCCGGCTTCGCCCAGGCCCTGGCGGGGATCTATCTATCTATCTGTCTGTCTGCCTGTCTGTCTGACCCGGCCCGGCTTCGCCCAGCTCCTGGTGGGGAGCATCTCATTTAATTCATATAAGTAGTCATATAAGCTCCCGTTCCCGACTATCTGTCTGTCTATCTGTCTGACCCGGCCTCACCCAGTCCCTGGTGGGGAGCATCTCATTTAATTCATATAAGTAGTCATATAAGCTCCCGTTCCCGACTATCTATCTATCTATCTGTCTGACCCGGCCCGGCTTCGCCCAGCCCCTGATGGGGAGCATCTAATTTAATTCATATAAGTAGTCATATAAGTTCCCGTTCCCGACTGTCTGACGACCCGGCCCGGCTGTCTGTCTATCTATATATCTATCTGTCTGCCCGTCCGTCTCAACCTCAGTCTATCCCACCCTCTCTATCTATCGGGTCAGATCTATCTATCTATCCATCCATCTATCTATCTAGAGCCAGGGGACTTGACCTAAGATATAGCAATGCTACTAAAAGTTATGTCTCTTTATATATTTTTTCTGATGTTAAGTCATGTAATTTAAATATTAAATTTTAGTAAGTAAATAGCTGAAACAAACAAAAAAACTATGACAGTTGGTTGCATAGGAATGAAAAGAAAACATGTAGAAAATTTCATCTCAATCGGATGGACCGTTCACGAACGCATAAAGAACGGACATACATACATACATTGTGTTTTATATATATATATATACAAGGGGCTTCTCATAAGTTTTTAGCCTGACCATGAAGGAGGAGGAGGAGAAAATTTAAATTTGGCACATGTACAGCTCATTCAATTTGTAATGAACATATGAATTATGAATTTCCCACCTCAACTGGTTTTCCCGATATGGTGCATGGCACAACACACCCTATTGACCAGATCTGCACATCCAAAGGTTTGTCAGAACAATAGAGAAATCAGATGCCAGGACTGTGATTAAAATTCTTGATGTTACAGGGTAAAACACCTACAGAAATACACAGGGAGATGGGGCCAGTGTTTGAGGAAGTCTGTCCTTCGTAGGCTTCTGTAAAAAATTGGTGTTTGCAGTTTAAGTGTGGCCGTTCCCAAGTTGCAGATCTGCCAAGACCAGGACGACCGTCCTCAGAGTGCAATGATGCAAATGATGCAAAAGTGAAGAAAATCATAGGCCAGGATAGGAAAATGACAATTGCAGAGATATCAGGTTCAGCTAAAACGAGTAAGAGTACAGTATTTTAGAATTCTACACAACAGACTGAACATGAGAAAAGTGTGTGACCCACGCCTGCTGACATGTGAACAGAAACAAACACGGGTTGATTGCTGTGGCCAGTTGCTCAACACATGGCGGTCAAAAAACATGTAAAAGACCATGGGGACGGTAGATCAGACTTGGATTCACCAAATCATAAAAAACAGCTGAAAGGAAATTGTCTTGACAGTGACGAAGATGTCATACTGACTTGTGATAACTGGTTTAGTTAAAAAAATAGGTTGTTTTATTCTGAAGGTCTTTTCAAAGTCACGCAGAGATGGCATAAATGCATAAATTCAAGTGGTGGCTACATTGAGAAGAAATAAGCACTGTGCCAAATTTCAATTTTCTCAGATAACTCCTTCATGGTCAGGCTAAAGACTTATGAGAAGCCCCTTGTGTGTGTGTGTGTGTGTGTATATGTATATATATATATATATATATATATATATATATATATATATATATATATATATATATATATATATATATATATATCATCATGTTCCTCTTGTACCTTGCGGTATCGAGGTGAAGTATAAACATTGTGAGAGTGCCCGATTATGGGCTTCATGTATCGATATTCCCATGGACTCTGCTATTCCCTCCGTCCAACGTTTACGTGGTCAGCCTCTTCCTGTTTCCATCTGGTCTGTACATCATTGCTTGTTGTGGTATGCTGTTGACTGGTAACCTACATTACCATAATCATTCTACATTTACTTATATCTCACTTTATCCCCATAAATTCCAAGCTTATTATGATCTTATATTTACTAATTTTTCACTATTATCTCCCCTGAATACTAAGTTTACCATACTATCACTCTACATTTACCTAAATCTCACTATTATCTCCACCCACTTCTAAGCTCCCCCCCCCCCCCCCCCACCGCCCCTCCTCCCGCATATCCTTTACAGGACATTGCAGTCAACACCAACATTTTTCAGCTGCTGTTGATGTCTTGGTAAGATTACGCTCAGTAGTTTGCCATTGCTTTCTGAGTGACCGGCTCACATACCCTGTAAGTAACCAGGAAGTGAGATTAAATGCTACAGAATCTCGTGCAGCTGCGTTACAGACATGGATATATGGGATTACGGAGAAAGTCGTTAACCCCTTCATCAGGAAGACCCTTATCATCCTACATAAAAAAAAGCAATTGTATTACTGTAATCCACCATGGCACACCAACATTAATGATTTCTTCTTCGCTCGCTGGCTTTAAACTCAAGTGTAGTCCATACACACAACTTCTGGTAGTGCTGGACTGAATTTTGCATGTGGATTAGCTTTACTTATTAACAATGTCCCTTACCATTCATTGAGCATTAAAATTGTGGATTATATCGCAAAACAAAAGAAATAACACAAAGACGTACCGTAAGGTACCGTTGCATTGCATTTTTCAAGAGCTATCCAACTACCTTTGCATGTTTCCGTTTAAAACAAAATAAATTATAATTTACTTGTCTTTGTAGAACTTGAGTACAAGTTTGAAGCAGGTGGCAATCATTAACTAAATAACAACCACATTAAGAGTGGTATTATACAATACATACATCAGAAATCATGACTAAAGTTGGGGTTATAGTAGCAGCACTAGGTTTCACCAGAAAACAGTAGTTAAATGGTTTGGCCATATAATAGGTTACCAACTAACACTACTAACAGTTTTAGCAATGTCAGTTACCGTTCTTTGTGTTTGGGGGTTGGGGAAGGCGGAGGCCTTTTTCTCGGGAGATTTTTTTGCGACCCTCCAGTCACTTCTGGTTTTTACATACGTCTGCTTTAGATTCGATGTATTTGAAAACCAAACATCACAGATCGGGGGAAACAACTCTAATAAATGCTACTGTGGTCTATCTGCCAGGCTGCAAGTGACTGCCGCTTAGAACTTTCTTCACTTGAATTTCTTTAAGTTTATTCAAGAACAGTAAACGAATTTGTCTTATAACTCCAGTATTTTAAACCAACCTTGACTTTTTGTTGCATTTTTGAATTCTCCATTCCATTTTACATATATGTGAAGAGTTTCAACAATCATGGCTTTCAATAGCGTTCAGGAAAAAAAAGTATTTAGCACAACCATGACAATGAGATATGGCAGTCATAACACAAAATTCAAAATGTTGGCACCCATACAATAGTACTAAATTATAGCGGACCTGTATTTATTTATAATTAGAACTGGCAATTTAACTACTAAAATTAAACAAAATTTTAGGTTTCATTTGTAGCAGTAATTTATCTGTGTACTTGTATAATTTTTCACTATTTCACATGACTGAAAATAATTTTGAAAGCCAGTTTTCAGAACCGTCTATCTAAACCTTTAACTACTGAAAGCACGGAGTACTTTTTTTGAAGTGATCATTACCAAACGTTTGGTAATAAAACCTCTCATTATTCCCAAACGGCTGGTCACGTGATTTTTTGCGGATGCACCAAATGTTTAGTAATAAAATCTCTCATTATTCCGAAACGGCTGGTCACGTGATTATTCGCGGATGCACCAAAAGTTTGGTAATAAAATCTCTCATTATTCCCAAACGGCTGGTCACGTGATTATTCGCGGTCACGTGGCCTAGGTTTGACTACATTATTAATGTTTGTGGAAATATTATTGTGTCCTCGGTGGTGTAGTGGTTAGTGTTTCCGCCTGTTACGATGGGGTTCGTCTCTCCGCCAGAAATTTAAAAAAAAAATGTTTAATAAATAAAATATTAAACATTACGAACTACAATATAGAACTGAGAAACTCTAAGCTTGAACAAGAATCGCCGTGGCAAAAGTAGCTTTTAGCAAGATGAAAAACATACTGACCAATAAAAAGATGTCAATTGAAACGAGAAAAAGGTGCTGCATAGAACCTGTACTTTTATATGGACGTGAAGCTTGGACAATGAGCAAGTCAAGCTGAAAAACATCTGATGGCTGTAGAAATGTGGTTTCTGAGGAAAATGCAAATACCATGGACAGACAGAAAAACCAATGAACAAGTCCTTCAAGAAACAAATGAAGATCGTAAACTGATTATAGACATTAGATGTAGACAGTCACAATTTTTTGGGCATTTTATGAGCAGAAATGAATTGGAGAACTTGGCGACAACTGGTAAGATCGAAGGGAACAGACCAAGAAGTAAATACCTGGGCGAGATTGGAGCGGATCGCGTCTCGCTGGTTACTTACTGAGTTATGTGAGCCGGTCGTTCAGAAAGCAATGGCAAACTACTGAACGTAAAACTTGCCGCAACAGCAAAAGAAGCTGAAAAATGCTGGTGTTGACTACAATGTCCTAAAAAAGAAGAGTACTCAACAAACAATTAGGATTAACTATTTCACGTGATGCCGGTCTCTCTGGCCGAGGGGTTACAACACTTTCTCCGTAATCCCGTTTATCACGCAGAGTCTCGTAAGCGGGCGAGAGCTGGCAGCGGTTCGCCCCCCGCTGGTGACTTGCGGGATAACTGAGCCGGCCGCTCAGAAAGCAATGGCAAACTACTGAGTTTAATCTTGCCAAGAAATCAACAGGCAGCTGAAAGATGCTGTTGTTGACAGCGATGTCCTGTAAAGGATATGCAAAAAACATTTCACGTGATATGTAAATTTAACCCTGTGTGAACTTTGTCACCTTTGAACCCTAATTTTGGAGTTTATAAAAACAAATGTTGCAGTGTCATCTACAGGCTTACTTTCATCTCATGCGTATGCAAATTCAACGTTAAGAAGTAAGTAACGTATCTAGGCATTAACTGAGATATGAACATTAAAGCTTTATGGAATAAACTAATGTATGTAGTTGAAATTTAAAAAGAGCTTGAAAACAAAAGACAGACTAATAGACAGCGGTTGTAAATGTCGCGTGACCAGCCGTTTCGGAATAATGTACGGAATTATTTTCAAACGTTTGGTAATAAAATCTCTCATTATTACCAAACGTTTGGTAAAAATGTCTCCCTACTTATTTTCTTAGCAGTGCAGCAGTACATGCTTACTCAAATTTAAATAAAATACTGTGAAACAAGTTATGGTTTTAAAAAAAGTTAGTATGTAATTATTAATTGCTCACTTTTAGATACCGAATAGTGTAATTATAGAGCAGAAGTAGCAATCAATTATTAGCGAAAATGATTGCTTAATTCATGCAGTAGTTACAAACTTATTTACTTACATTATTGCATGATATTTAATCAACAAAATAAAGCTGTCACAATGCAATGGGTGCATCAAGTCAATGTGAGTACATTTTCATGAATTGTTCTTTCACTAACGTTGGTCATTTCACATGACATTTAATTAACATAAAAGGCATTTGATAGAGTAGATAGAAACAAGATGTGGGAAATCCTTAAACAGTATGGAGTGAGTACACATCTAACAAACCTATGTAGAAGCTTATATAACAACAGTGAATGCATAGTGAGAGCAACTGGAGGACACTCAGAACCCTTCACCATAAGATCCAGAGTATGACAAGGTTGTGTCCTGTCCCCTCTCTTGTTCATAACATATATAGACAACATATGTAAAGAAACCAGCCAAAAAGAGACCACAAGAACAACGCATGACAAGAACACGGAAGAAGAACCATCTTCAAATCTAAACATTAGAGAACTTTTTGCGGACGACCAAGCACTAATAGCAAAATCAGAAGCTGAATTACAAGACCACATGAATAGTCTAAATGAAATGCGTAGGGAACATAACATGAAAATTAGCACAGATAAAACAGAGGTAATGACTGTAACTTAGGAAGAAAAAGCAATGATTCATCTAAACCAGGGGTGGGCAAACTACGGCCCACGGGCCGCATGAGACCCGCCAAGTGATTTTATGCGGCCCGCGAGGGCATCTAGAAATAAAAATTTTTCATTCGTTTTTAAGTAATTTTGTTGAATTTTACAGAATTTCATGTACCGTTATGATGAGTGTCAATAAGAAACGTAAGATTGAAGATGAATGCCGTGTTTTTAATGATGAATGGACAACTAAGTACTGTTTTATAAAAGTTGGTAGCAAATCAGTTTGCTTGTTGTGTCGTGAGTCAGAGTGGCTGTCTTCAAGGAGTACAATTTAAAAAGACATTATCAAACAAAACATTCCGATTTCGGATACAATTTAATGACTGAAGAGAAGGAAAGGAAATGCCTTGAGTTGGTGAAAAATTTTGAGAAACAGCAAACTGTTTTCACTAAACAGTCTTCAATTCAAGATGCTGCAACTGAAGCTAGTCTTGTGCTGTCACACAGAATTGTAAAACAGAACAAGCCATTTTCTGATGGCGAGTTCATCAAGGAATGTTTGCTAGATGCAGCAAACATTATGTGTCCAGAAAAAAAAAACAGATGTGACAACATTACTTTATCAAGGAGAACTGTGGTCAGAAGTGTTGACAAGATCAGTGACAATTTGATGCATAAACTTCAAGATGCAAGTAAACAATTTTTATGGTACTCTCTTGCATTGGATTAGAGTACCGATGTACATGATACTGCCCAATTATTGATATTTATACGTGGAATAAACACTTCTTTCAAACTCACTGAAGAGTTAATGAGTGTTGAGTCACTCAAAGACACAACCACAGGCCATGATATATTCAATGCTGTTACTAACTGTATTGAAAGAACTGGGTTGGTTTGGAACAAGATGGCAAGTGTTACAACTGACGGAGCTTGTACTTTGACTGGAAAAAATGTAGGTCTGGTAAAGTTGATAAGTGATAAGATTAAAGCAGAATATCCAGACCACAAATTATTACCACTTCACTGTGTGATTCATCAAGAAAGTCTGTGTAAAACTGTTTTGAATATCAAGCATGTTATTGACCCAGTTGTCAGTGTCATCAACCTCATCAGATCAAGATGACTTAATCACAGACAGTTCAAGTCATAACTTGATGATTTGGAAACTGAACATTCCGATGACCTGAACCACACCAGTGTTTGATGGCTGAGTCTTGGCAAGGTGTTGAGGCGAGTGTGGGAGCTCAGAGAAGAAATAGTGATGTTTCTAGAGATGAAGGACTTTAACACTAACATTGTCAATAAAGAGTACCAGTTAGACTTTATGTTTGCCATTTAAATTATGGAAAAGTTAAATGAACTGAATGTCAAACTTCAGGGCAATGGTGTGTTTGCACATGAATTGTATGTATATGTAAAATCATTTCAGGCAAAACTCTCACTGTTCTCCAGACAAGCAAATGAAAAAAGATTTTGCCACTTCCCTTTGCTGAAACAAGAAACCATTTCTGGTGAAATGACTGAAAAATACAAAGACCAATTAGATGTATTGATTGAACCAATTAGATGCATTGATTGAAGAATTTGGATGGAGATTCCAAGATTTCAAGAAATTATAACCATAGTTCAATATTCTCAGTTCATCTTTTAGTGCAGAAGCTGATACAGCCACAGAGGACTTACAGTTGGAGCTGCTTGACTTACAAGCAGATCATGACCTGAAAGAGAAATTCAAGACAGATGGTTTGCTGGATTTCTATGTATCTTTATCACAAGAATCATTTCCCAACTTGAAAAACTTTGCAGTTAAACTTTTATACATACATTTGCGAACAAGCATTCTCTTGCTTGAAGATCAACAAATCTAAGAATAGGTCTTTATTGTCGGACTGCAATTTGCATGCTGTCATGCAAATTTGAACAAGTAAACTTGCTCCAGATTTCAAGAATATTGTCAAAAATTGCAAGCAGTTACATACATCTCATTAGAAATCAACAACTGTAGTGACAATGTAGTCGCAGTGTGTCTAAATTAAAGCCATTAATAGATAATAAAGAATATTTGTTATAATAACAAGTTGTAAAATCGTGTTAACAAATTAGTAAAAGTTTTTGTCCATATTGTCAAAAATAATGTATAAGTAAAATAAAATTGCAATAATTAGTTATTTATGCTGCTTAATAACCTATAAATAATTAATAATTACTTATTGTGATAGGTTGCTGTAAGCAAAATGGATATATGTATATATTTGTCAATGCGGCCCTCTGCATGAAAAGTTTGCCCACCCCTGACCTAAACGATCATCCCTTGAAACAAGTAAAGAGTTTCAAGTACCTAGGAAGTATAATATCATCAAATGGCACATCAGAAGACAAGATCGAAAATAGATGCAATAAGGCAAACCAACTCATTGGACAAATGGCATCAATACTAAAGTACAAACATGTATCAATAACTACTAAGAAAGCACTTTACAACACAATCTTCCTACCAACCCCATGTTACCAATGCCAATCCTGGACAATCTTGACAGAAAAAGAGAAAAGAAAAATCACAACAACAGAAATGGGATTCCTGAGAAGAATACTCAATATATCAAGAAGAGATAAGATCAGAAATGAAGAAATCAGGACTAAAGTGGGGGTTGTAGCTGCACTAGATTTTATTAGAAGGCAGCAAGTCAAATGGTTTGGTCATGCAAGTAGGTTACCAGCTAACAGTATACCACAACAAGCAATGATGTACAGACCAGAGGGAAGCAGAGGAAGAGGCTGACCACGTAAATGATGGATGCAGGAAATAACAGAGTCCATGGGAATATCGATACATGAAGCACATAAGCGGGCACTCTCCCGTTGTTTATACTTCACCTCGACACCGCATGCTACAAGAGGAACAAGATGAGATGAGTTGAGATGTGCAGCTATTTTTAACTGTTAATTAGGTCACAGCACATCCTATCGAAAATTCTTAAAAGTTGAGTGCATTTTTTCTCGGACTCATGCTCTATATGATGCTTTCGACAAGCGGCTCCGCGGAAAGAGACCGAGCCATATGGGGTAAAACCAGGTGCAATTAAGTCGATCTTCTCGATCCTCTCGACATCCTATTGAAAGAGGAATGTTACCTGTACTTTCCTTTTACCAAATCACAATAAAATATACATCTTGCCAGGTTCGTTAGCAATGCAACAGACTTTTAATGAATAATAAACCACTGGCGGCCACTTTTAATTAATTAAGTCACGGCACATCCTATCGAAAAATAAATAATATGTCAAGTTAGGCGTCGCCACCCCGGACGCAATGATGTATGGTACTATGTTGTCCGTTTAAAAATAAATAAGCCACAGCAATAGAAGACAGAATTTGTCAGCTTCCAATTTACGAAGTGTCTATTCGCAACTTGGTTGCGAATAAACAAAGTCTCTATTCGTAACCAAAGGCTAGTCACGTGACATAGGTGACGTCATCGGGACATGTATTTGACTATATTATACATTTATGTTAAGCTTTCACTGTGGCACCAGTAGCATAGCGGTAAGTATCTCCGCTTGTAACCATGGTTCATTTCCCCGCCGGCGATTTTTTTTTTTCATTTTTCAGAAATTAAGTAAGTGAAAGCGACAAGATAACTATGTACAAAGACAGTTATTCGGCATTTTGACAAAATGAGCTAACTTACTGGTAACTGATAATAGTTATTTATTAAAGTAAGCCATTGCGGTCTCATACTAGGTTAGTATGTAAGGAACTTATGACAGGTCTAGCAAACCGGTAGGAAACTGGAGGAAAGGCGCCGGAGCTTCAATGAACCTTCTCCATGACGCCTAACGGCATAAGTGGAAGGCAACAACAACACCAACTTCTGGAATAAATGCCATGGTTGATTGTGATGTCCTGTAAAAGACATCCAACTAACTGTACCTTCTGAAACAAACATGTATAGTCGCCGGGTCTGTAGTGAAGTGGTTATGAATGCATTTCGTAATCCTGCATACCGTGTTCGAAACCTAGCTGAGGTGATTTGGAAGCAGACCGCCTTGCGTTGGTTTTCATACAAAGGTATGAGTGTCGGTAGTTCGGAAAGAAATGGCAAACTACTGAACGTAAACATGCCTGGGAATTTAAAAAAAAAACACATTCTGTTGATTTGCCAAACCAAGCCATACATCAGTGTCACGGTTAATTCACGCAAATATCAAATATATCATGAGAGGTTTATTGCATATCTGAATTTGTAGTTGTTGTTTGTTTGTTGGCTTTGAACGCAAGCGTAGCCAATATACGTGCTACTACTAATAGCTGCCAATACTGGAGAGTGCACTGGTCTGATATTTGCATGTGGATTATTGTTCCTATTACCATTGTCCCTCGCCATCAGGTAAACCCACTCAGACTTCAGGCAGGGGCAGACTTGGGCATTCCCCACACATGGCTGCTTAATTGTATAAGCTTCTACATTGGTTTGTTAGATTTGTACTCACTCCATATTGTTTAAGGATTTCCCACAGCTTGTTTCTATCTACTCTTGGTTGCGAATAGAGACTGTTTATTCACAATTTGGTTGCGAATAGAGACTTCGTTTATTCACAACTTGGTTACGAATAAACTCTCCCTCCAATTTATTGAGCCGCGATAAAAAATCCCCCATTTCTTAAGATCCCTTTACACTTCCTGGTTGTAGATCACGACACAAAAATATTATAGTAACTCAGCTTAGAATTAAGGGAGGCTCTATTCCAATGGAATTGCGAATAGAAAAAAATTATATTCGCAATCGAATTGCGGGAAGTAACAAACATATCACAGCGTCTGCTCACTAGTCAATTTTAGTTTGGGCCATTAAGAAGTCTCAGAAGGTGGTTAATTTAAATAGGAATGTTCACTGTTGCGAGTTTAATTCTGCCGAATTCTCCGTATTTTTTAATGAATCACTCTTCTTCTTACTTCTGTCAGTTCTTTTGGCAACCCGTTTTATTTTTATTATACGTTAGTCCTGTTTAAATATCAAGAATAATTTTTCAGAACAGGTATCTTCAATACAAATAACGATCCCTACAAATAATTCTGTCCCCAGGCGAGTTCAAGAATTGTTAACTTTCGTTTCTGTACACTTACTGTTACCAGACATCCATGTTTGTTTACGTTACCGACCTACTATTTACTATTTATGTCCTGATAATATCGCAGACGTGATGATTCTATTAATTTGACACTTTCTATGGCCTCCATTTCATCCTCTTTGAGTGACTCTGTTCTGGTCCAAGCTGACAGTAGTAAGCTTCGCCTCAGAGAGACAAGACTAGGCAATTCAAACACCAGATTTCAATTGACTGGCCTCATTAATTAATAAATAAACAAGGATAAGGAAATGCTACGCATATAAAGTGCAGGAAAACCCAGTATATCTGAAGCAGGTGGACAAGAGAGAGGAGAGAGATAGATAACGAAGATAGTGTGAGAGACAGAGATATGAAAAAGATGTATTGAAAGACATTAAAGAGTGGTAAAGACAAGAAAGGGAGAGGTAGGAGAGAGAGAGAGAGAGAGAGAGAGAGAGAGAGAGAGAGAGAGAGAGAGAGAGAGAGAGAGACAGAGAGAGAGAGAGAGAGACAGAGAGAGAGAGAGAGAGAGAGAGAGAGAGAGAGAGAGAGAGAGAGAGAGAGAGAGAGAGAGAGAGAGAGAGAGAGAGAGAACTCGTGTTCGGGTGGCTAAGTTCCTTTCCCAAGACAACAAAAGTAGAGGACAGATAAGAACAGAAAGACAAGTGTGCAGGTTCTTGTGCAGCAAGATAAACAACACCTAATACACAAAACCCGTAGAAAACATATGCCTAAAGCGAAATCATCAGACTAGAATTTGTGTCACAGAATTCCTGAAAATGAATTTTAAAAAATGCTGCCTCCCCGGCGGGGAATCAAACCTCGAGCTCCCATGCACCAGGCGGAGACACTAACCACTAAGCTACCGAGGACACGTTGATAGATAGATCAACAATATATTGTAATATGGACACATTCATTGGTACCTTTCCGTCTTGACAGACGATAGTTTGGTACATTGTGCTTCAAAAAGGCTTAATAACTACGATCCATGGCGGTGGCGAGTGTGGCTGGTAAGGCCAATTCTTGCTGCAAATGTTTGCCCACAGTAGGTGCATGTGAAAACATGGTCACTTCCACCATTTTGCACCATCTTACGTCTCTCACGCTCTATGTGTGCTTTATCTGCAATCATTTTCTCCTTTGTCTTTATTCCATTTCTGATAGTTGCCCTCCTTGCAACACGTTCAGCGGCGACGTGCTCCCAATGTGCATTATCAATGCCTGTATCAATCATGTCCCGCTTACACACATCTTTGTATTGTAGTAGAGGCCGACCCTGAGATCTCCTACCCGTCTGTAATTCCCCAAAAAAGATGTCCTTTGGTATTCTACCATCATCCATCCTCCTCCTTCTTCTTCTTTCGTTCGCTTGAAATATGTCTATATCTGCAATGTCATCTCTTGCATGAATTGAACTGTTTTTTTTCAGTTCACACAGTGGTCCATAGAGTTTATCTTCCACTGTCGTCTCTCTAGGCCAGAAGGTTTGCCTAGATATGTTATATTTTGGGCAGTCTTGGAGTATGTGCTCTGCTGTCTGCGACGCCAATCCACATGTGCACATGGCTGTTTCACCAATCTTGAATTTTGTATACATGTGGTTGCGTAATCTATTGTGTCCTGTTCTGAGGCGCAGAATAATGACTTGTTCTGGTCTGTCCATAATGTGGTAGTCATCTTGAGCAGGTTTTGGTGGCTTTCTGACTGATTTGATCATTCTTTTCTTTTGGTGGTATGTAACGGGCACATCAGGCTGTTCCTCTTTGGCTCCTTCCTTAGCCAATTGATCAGCTCTGTCGTTTCCGGGTACTCCACAGTGGGATGGTATCCACTGTATGGTGACTTTATGCTGACTGCTAAGTTCAGAAAGTAGTGTCCTTAGTACTGGCAATTTTCCAGAGAGGAGCGCCTCGAGTACTGATTTTGCATCTGTTAGTAGCACCACAGGTTGTGTACCATTGCTGTTATTTAGTAATTTCTCTGTTGCTATCTTGATTGCCTCAATTTCGGCATCATAGTTATGGCAGTACTTTCCTGTCGGTACTCTGGCTGTGTCCCTAGTATTATTTGGGTATTCTATGTACACTCCCGCTCCTCCATTTCGAACAGCATTTTGTGCTGACCCATCTGTGTAGACTCGGATCCAGAGGTCCTGTGGGTATTCTTCATCAAGGAAGCTGAGAGTGGCTGTTCTGCGCTGCACACTGTTCTGTTCTTCCTTGTCAAATATTCCTCTCACTTTTGTCTGGATTTGTAACGATAGTCTATGCTCATCTTTCCATGGAGTTTGCTCTGGAATAGTTGTTAGGGGGATACCAACTGTGGGCAGATCAGTGGTTTCTCTGCAGAGTCGTTTGGCCTGGTGGATAAAACTACTTCTTTTCAACCGCCCCATAGCTAGGTTTTCAAATCTGTTCTTCATAGGGTGGCCTGGCAAGCTGAGGAACTTTTCTGCTTGTATTAGCGTTTTCGTATCTCTGCGCTCACTCAGTGCCTGTGTCCTCCCCATCTTCTCCATTTCCACTATAGGGGTTGATCTCATCCCTCCTGTGGTGACTCTAAGTGCTTGATTTTGCACCTTGTCCAGCTCTTGTAGTGTGGTATTTGATGCTGAACACCACGCAGTTGACCCATATTCCAGGTGTGGTCGTATGCTCTGTTGGTAAACTTTGCTAAGTATTTTCGTACTGGCTCCCCATGTGGTTCCACTTAGCTTTCTCAGGATGGCTATTTTCCTTCTGGCTTTTGCTACTGCTTTGTTGATGTGCTTTCTCCATGTCAGCTTGCCATCAAATGTTACTCCAAGGTATGTTGGTTCTTTATCTTCTCTTAGGGGTGTTCCATTTATCTGGATGATCCCTGCCTTTTGTTTAGGAGAGAGGGTAAATAGGGTGGTGCTGCACTTGTCAGTGTTTATGCTGACACACCATCTATTTGCCCATGCAGCAAATGTATCTACAGCTCTTTGTAGCAATCTGGTGGCCACTGATGCATATTCATTTGTGCTCCATAGAACCAGGTCATCGGCGTACATTGCCGCTTTAATTCCATGCGGTAGGTGAGCAACAAGATCATTGATGAAGATTAGAAAAAGTGTGGGGGACAAGACTCCGCCCTGGGGGACACCGTGACGCAGTAGTACTTTCTTGCTCTTGAGTCCGTCTATCTGTACTCGGGCTCTTCTGTTGTGCAAGTATGCTTTCACCCATTTGTACATTCTTCCATTGACTTTGCAGTTTCTCAGTTTCTTCATCAGACCTTCTTTCCAGACTTTGTCAAAGGCTTTCTTCAGATCTATCCATGCCGCAAGCACCAGCTTCTTCTCTTGGAATGCATCCTCAATTTCTTGAGAGAGGTAGGTTGTCTGATCTTCCGTAGAGTAGCACTGCCTAAAGCCAGCCTGCTGTGGCACAAGGATGTTTTTACTTTCAATGTACCACTGCAGTCTGTGATTGATGATGCGCTCCAGTGGTTTGCAGAGACAGCTGGTGAGGCTAATTGGTCTGTAGCTAGAGGCAATGGAACCATCTTTCCCTGATTTTAGGAGGGGTATCATGATTGCTTCTCTCCAGGCTTGTGGAACACTGCCTAAGGTCCAGCTGTTATTGAAGATCTGCAACAGCTTTGTTTTGGCCTCTGTTCCTAGGTTCCTGATCATTTCATTGGAGATACCATCAGCTCCTGGTGACTTTCTCATTTTCAGTTTTGATATGGCTAGCTCCAGTTCGCTGATTGTGATGGGTGCCTCCAGAACCTCATGTACTATTTCCTTCTGTCCTGTATGTTGTCGTTTCTCTCGAATCTCTTGTTGTTTCTCTGGACTAATTTTGATATTGCTATCTTGTGCGAACGAGTCCGCAAAATGGTCAGCTGCTTGCTTTCTTGTTAAGATTTTTCCATCTTTATGTAGTGCAATTTTTGAGTTTCTCCCTGTGCCCTCGTCATTAAGCTGTTTTATTAGCTTCCACAATTTCCTTGTGTCTCTTTCAAAGTTCAGAGACTCCGTTTCCTCCTGCCAGCTTTTCCGTCTAGCCTGCAGCTTGGCCCTTTGAAATTTGGCTTTTGCATGCTGGAATTTATTGTGGTGCTCTTGGCTGGGTGTGGCCTCTGCTTGCTTTCTACACACTTCAACATCATTATGCAACTGTTCCAGTTCACTACTCCAGTAGGGTTTATATTGTTTACGGGCTCCTCTTGGTACTGTTTCTCGCGCTGCCTGTAGTATGCATTTCCCAAACTCTTCAACTGCTTTATTTATGTATCCATCCTCCTAACATGTCCTATCCATCCAAGTCTACGAAGACTGAGCATGGAATACACCGTCACACAACCTGATCTTTCCAATACTTCAGTATTTGTGATTTTGTCTTGCCACTTAATACCAAGTATTCTTCGCAGACACCGCATATGAAAGCTGTTTAAACGTTTCTCTTGGCGTGAGTAAGTTGTCCAGGTTTCACTGCCATAAAGAAGAGTACTAAGGACACAGGCTTGGTAGACGAGGACTTTTGTTTTGGCAGTAAGCTTCCTGTTCTCCCAGACTCTTTTTTGCTAACTGGTTCATTGTTGTTGCTGCCTTGCCAATCCTGATGTTGATTTCCTGATCGAGGGATAATTTGCTATTTACCTCTGATCCTAGATATGTAAAATGGTCTACTATCTCCAGTTCGGCGTCGTCATTAAAGATTGATGGTACACCATGTGCACCTTGTGACATAATCTGTGTCTTCTCTTTGTTAATTGTTAAACCAAATTCAGAACAAGCATTGGAGAATGCAGATAGTAGATGTTGTAATTCTTCCTCAGAGTGGGTCGTAATCGCAGCATCATCCGCAAAAAGCAACTCTCTGATTAGTACCCTGCTAATTTTGGTCTTGGCCTTCAATCTCTGAGCATTATAGAGGCCATCATCTGAGCGTGAGTGAATGTATATACCGTCATCCTGATCACGAAAGGCATATTTCAGTAGAAGTGAAAAGTATATCCCAAAGAGGGTGGGAGTTAGTACACAACCTTGGTTAACTCCACTCTTGATTTCAAACTCTTCTGAAGTTGAGCCATCAAACTTGATTATACCCTTCAAGCCTGTGTGGAACGATTCCACAATGGACAGAAGAGTTGGTGGGCAGCCAATCTTCTTTAGTACTTTGAACAGACCCTCACGACTGACCAAATCGAATGCCTTTGTGAGGTCGATGAAGGCAATAAACAGTGGCTGATTTTGTTCCCGGCATTTTTCTTGCATCTGTCGCAATGAGAATATCATATCAAAAGTACAAGTCAGTGGAAAATCCTGGACACATGGTTCTCATGTTCCACGTTGCAAGCCGTAGCTTGAGGTTTCTATTCTTTTTATTAGTACTTGGTGCATTGGTTTTACAGCCTGCGATTCAGATTTTGTCCTAGCCCCAAGCACCCATTGAAGGAGGCAGGCTGTGGCGGATCAGCACCCAATTGGCTGGGGGTTGCCCAGCTTGAGGCGGGTGGTAGCTGATCAGTGACACCTGTAGGTGTCTCCAACCGTCCGAGGCAACGCGTGGCGCCCCATGTCTACGCCAACTGACAAGGACTTATAACCCGTAACAGTTGCCTCTCGCTTTGATTCCGAGACCAGTTAAGACCAGGGATGGAGTTATTGCCTCTCTATAGCACAAAGCCTGGGCTAAAATATAGAGATCATGTGTTGCCCATGCAGCATGATCCCTCTCTCGGCCTGCCTAGTTCACTCCAGAGGAAAGTTGACACCTATAATCTGGAACAAGACAAGCTGCAGAAGCTGCCGGATCAGCAAAGCAATGCTCTAACTGTCCGCCTGTCGGAGCTTCGATCCTAGACCAGCTGCCAACCAAGGCTTAGGGCCTGGTCTGCCCTGCCATGACTTATTTTGTCTTTGGGTTGCATTTCCTCGCACCAGGATAAGGCTAGTACCCTCCCAATTGCGCACTTCCGCCCGAACCCGTTGGCACAATGTGGGGTGTCGGGTTTGGTAAACGCCGCCCAACATTCGGCGCTGACAGAAAGCACGTAGTACCGTCTACTGTCATATCTGACTAAGACCTGACTAACTAAATGGACACACACATAGGAATAATCACATGACCTACTTCGATTGCGAATATAATTTTTTTATATTTGCAATTCCATTGCGAATATAATTGTTTTATATTCGCAATTCCATTGGGAATAGTCACTTCGTAGAATTAACGTACAGTTACAGTCTTCATTGAGATACCAATCAGATTGCCACACATATCTTGTCAAGCTGTATCCAACTGTGATGATTTCATATGTAAAAACCCAATTTTTAAATATTCTCTATATATGCTAACAGTATACCACAACAAGGAATGAATGATAATGAATACAGACCAAACCAAATGGAGCCAGAAGAAGTGTAGAGGCCGACCACTTAAACTTTACTTTGGATGGAGGGATAACCGAATCCATGGGAATCACGCTACATGAAGCCCATAAACGGCGGGTACTCTTCCGCTATTTATGCTTCACCTCGACACCGCAAGGTCCAAAAGGAACAAGATGGGACGAGATGTTTAAGGTTAAGTTAACTTTCGACTTAGTAAAAAAAAAGTATTAAAAAAATAATAGACTATACCTAACTTACCATTACAACAAGTTGTTGCTTCTATCTGGAATAAATTGACCCCTCTTTCCAAATGAAATTATAAAACACTTCGTCTTGAAGAATTCAATAATACTTGCCGATCTTGTTGCCTTACCTGATTGTGCATTCACAAACTCTACGACAGAAAAATGGTTTCAGCAGCGGCCATGTTTATGACGTCATTTTGTGATTAGTTGCAAAATAATGCTAAATGTAATGATACACTTGTATTATATTCAATGTTTTAATACAGTCTGGAATCAAATGTTTGAAAAATAATATTTAATTTGGTTTTTTTTTTTATAACAAGCTACTTTACTATGGTTTAATATACCTGAAACAGTTATAATTTTCTGATTAATGTAAGAGTACCATATGGCAAAAAGGACACGGGACGTTACAGGAGAACAGTAATTCTACAGACGTATACTCCTACAACTGACTATAGTGATGAACAGCTAGACGAGTTGAGTTGAATTGAGCTAAGAACTGACATCACTGCACTCAGGACATTCCCATATGCGCTCCGCCCCCTCTTTCAACAGCTAGCGAGGAGTCACACTACTAATTGTTTCCACAGCTATCTTATTGAAAGTTCTCATGGTCTTCCCTCTTAATTTTGAGATTCTTCCAGAACCCCTGCCAATCCCCGCAATCTCACCTTTTCCGCATACGGCTCCTCAGTCTGTTCCCCCACCTTCTCCACCTGTTACCACAGAACCATCTTGTTCTCTCTGTAATTGATTATGAATTAAGGAATGATTATTTAACACTATCTGCTTCACAGTGTGAACATTGGAAGGAATAACAAATGAAGGAGTGCGAATTGTCCTGAATTACATTCAAGGTGGACAAATAAAGAGAGGAAGGACATGGATGACACAAGCAAATGATACCACCGAAATGATAACCTTGAACAAACAAATTCGCAGGGGACAATAATGGAATGCCAGTGACAAAAACAAGAGAAGTTTTCACCCGACTATCATACATTTGGACAGAGAATATACAGATTTGTATAATTAGTTAGTCTTTCCTCTTGAGCCTAAGGCGGCGCATAGGGCAGAAGTCCTGACTCTCCGTGCTTGGCGGTTCGCTGCTACCTGTTGTAGATCTTGGATATTTACTTGGCCATTGAATGAGCCTTCTCTAATGATGGTTTTACGCAGGGTCTCTCTTGGTCTCCCCCGTTTTCTTTTCCCTACCGGTGACCATATGAGGGCTTGGTAGGGGAGTCTTGTCTTGTCCATTCTGAGTACATGGCCGATGTAGTTCCAACGGCGTCTTCTTATGAAATTGAAAATTACTGTAGGCCTATCTTGCTTAGTCTCTTGTCTTATTTGCGTATTGGTTCTGAAGTCTGTCCAGTGGATGTTTAGAAGTTTTCTAAGACATTTGTTCTCAAAATTATCTAATTTTTTTTTTTATCTAAAGCTACCGTTGATTTCCAACTTTCACATCCATACGTTAACACTGGAATCACACAAGAGTTGAAGATTTTAAGTTTTGTGTGTTTGCTGAGTGTCTTTGACTTCCAGATGTTTGACAGTTTATTGAAGGCACCAGATGCCAGTGCGATTCTAGATGATATTTCTGGTGTTGAATCCCCTGTAGATGTCATTTTGCTCCCTAGGTATGTGAAGCTGTTGACTTTTTCAAGAACGTAGCTGTTCAATTTGGTGTCATCTGAACTGTTGGTAAGATCAATAGTCTTTGTTTTTGTGGTGTTTATTTGGAGACCAATTTGCCCTGAAACATTTTGGAGGTGGTTTATTTTCTCTTGGGCATCCGGGTGTGTTGAACTCAAAAGTACTATGTCGTCGGCAAAGTCCAGGTCTTCTAGAATGTTGTCAACCCAATGGATACTCATATTTGTGTTGTTTGTGCATTTGCGCATGACCCAATCGATAGCTATTCCAAAGAGCATCGGTGTTAAGACACAACCCTGTTTCACTCCTGTTTCGACTGAGAACCAGTCAGAGTTGCCTGTTTCTGTTCTTACGCAGCAACGTGTCTCTTTGTAGAAAGATTTTATGACGTTGGTATATTTGGTAGGACAACCATAGATGTTAAGTAGATTCCAAAGTGAAGGACTGTGGATACTGTCGAAGGCTTTTTGAAAGTCGACAAAGTTGGTGATTAATTTCGACTGGAATTCTACGGAGTCTTCAATGATTATTCTGAGGGTGAAAATGTGGTCTATGCATGACCGTTTTGGTCTGAAGCCTGCTTGTTCTTCTCTGAGCCTTTCATCTATAGCCTTTTTCAATCTCTCAAGTAACATGCTACAAACAAGTTTTCCTGGTACTGACAATAGAGTGATACCACGCCAATTATTGCAATCAGACATATCGCCCTTTTTAGGCAGTTTGAAAATTACACCATCTTTCCACTGTTGTGGTGGGGATTCGCTTTGCCAAATTTCATTTATCAGCTGTAACAAACGTTGTAAGGTGTTCTCATCTGCTGCTTTGAGCATTTCTCCTGAGATGTCATCTTCACCAACAGCTTTGTTGTTCTTCAATTTGTTGATGGCTGCTTTAATCTCTTCCATGGTGAATGACTCGCAGGAGGCATCTAGTGGGGGCATAGTAATTTCTCCATCCAGGTTTGGAACAGTGTCAGGCTGCGGTCTATTTAATATTTCTTTGAAATGTTCTGCCCATCGTTGCTTTTGAAGGTCATCGGATAACAATTGATTGCCTTGTTTGTCTTTGATGGGTATATTTGGTGTAGGTGAGTGATTGCATAGTTGCTTCATGATATGGAATACGGCTCTGTTGTTTCCAGTTCTGTCAGCTGCTTCGGCGTCGGAGGCCAGGCTGTGAATAAAGTTCTGTTTGTCTTTTCGTGCGCTTGATTTCACCTCTTTATCCAACATAGAGTAGTTTTGCTTAAGGGTTTCATATGTAGATGTGTCTTTTGCAGAAAGAAGTGTTAGTTTTGCTTGTTTTCTTCCTTGTATCTTCGTCCAGGTGTTATCGCTTAGCCACTTCTTCTTCTGTCTTTGTACGTAGCCGACTGTGTTTGTTGCAGCATTTAGCAAGGTATTTTTTAGGAAATTCCAATTTTCTTCAATGTTGTTTTTAATATTCGCATTGCTCGATATACTTTCTTTGTTAGCATAGATGCTTTGTACCTCTGAATTGAATGCGAGTTGGTGTTCTTTAGTCAGTAGGGACTGTGAGTTTATTTTCTTAATTCTGGGTGATCTGTGCAGAGTCTTGAGCTTTATTTTTAGTTTGGCAATGCAGAGATTGTGATCACTGCCAGCATCTGCACCTCTGTAGGCTCTGGCGTCTTGTACTCATGAACGGAATTTGGCATTAATGCAAAAATGGTCTGTCCGATTTTTTGTGATGCTATCAGGCGAGTTCCACGTGACTTTGTGTATATCTTTGTGCGGAAATAAAGAGTTTGCTACTATCAGATTTGCTATTCTAGTAGTCTCTCTCCGTTTTGGTTCATTTACCCTAAGCCGTGAATTCCCATATATCTCTCAACACCCTTATTGTCAGACCCTATCTTGGCATTGAAATCACCCATTACAACAACAATGTCGTGCTTGGGAGATGAGTTGATGGTACCAATTAGTTGTTCATAGAAATTATCTTTGTTGATGTCTGTATCGTCGTTGGTAGGTGCAGCACTGTATGATTGTTAGCTTGAAATATTTCGTTTGGTAACGCGCTGTTATGATTCGCTATGATATGATAATGATATTGGTATAATAGAGTAGTAGAATTGGATGGAGGTGGCTGCCACCACTGAAGGTTTGAATCGGATAGCAGGTACTCAAGTAACCAAGGTGATCATAGTGTTCTCAGTATGTATAACGTACAGTTCAATACGGACGGATGTGGCATGACTAGATACCTAGGATAGATATCTCTCTCTCTCGCAGGGACTCGCAAGGGTATACCTCCCCGGACATGCTGGGGCGCGAGGCAACGAGGGGGCGCGATTGTTTTCTGCGAACATGCCAGCGGCTGGAGCATCCATTTTGACAAGGCGTATATACTCTAGACCAGTGGTTCTCAACCGGTAGGGAATTCCCCCCCCCCCCCCCAGGGGGGGCATTTTAGGGTTTCCAGGGGGGGGGGGAATGAAGATCATTTCAAGATCACGTTAATACAAGAACCGATTACTTGATATTGCTTTTCCCTTCATACTTTACAGTTATGCACGGCTCACCCATCTAAAATTCATTTCATAAAGTAAGTAGACCCACAAATCACGTTTTATGTGGATGTCTAGACCTGTTTTAACATATTTACCTTCCATTTTTACGTATACTGTGTAGGGGTGGGGGATTTTTAGGTAGGAAATATGAAGTGGGGGGGGGATGACGTTCTGAAAATATGGTGTAGGAGGGCACGGGTCAAATGTTTGATAGGAAGGGGGGTGGGAATGACGTTCTTAAAATATGGTGAAGGGGGGCACGGGCCACAAAAGGTTGAGAACCACTCCTCTAGACTAACTATGAACGCTAATGAACGTAAACTTGCCATGAGATCACGAACAGCAAAATAATGTTGGGGTTGATTGCAACGTCCTGTGAAGGATATGCAACCAACCAACCAACCAACCAACCAACCAACCAACTAACTAACTAACTAACTAACTAACTAACTAACTAACTAACTGTGAACAACTGACAGTTATATACACAGTGACGGATAAAGCAACATATTAAAGGGTGCCTGAATGAGAAGTTATTCGTGGGTCTGGTAGGGTGGTATAAGGGGGCGAAGTCGATGTGTTGACACATCACTGAAATGTACCCCTTGCGACATTGTTTTGTGGGAGACACAGCAACGATAAATTTTACCAGATTTTTATGATTCCGACACTTCAATCAATCAACCATAATTAATTTCAAAACAGCGTTTTCCCGTAGTCAATTTTAATAACTAAAACACAACCATTAGATTGCACGATTTATTGCCAGGCATATTTCGCTGCTTCTCGTCAGGTACATACTGCAGAAATCACACAACATAAACAAACACAAGTAATTAGATGAATCCTTCAAAATGAAATATACAGCATATATATTCATATATTAATTTCAGTTGTCTACCGCGGTAGTTTTAAACTGACTATCATGTCTTTTGTTTGCACAAAGTTGGTTTCTGTAGATGGCTAATGCTTCTACCAGTTTTAACATGCAACCATTTTGTGTGTTAAACAACACACGAAAATATTGTCCCTATCAATCACGTGGCCGATTTCCAAAATGTGCCGTAGGTTTGTTGTGTGTCGGCTTGGCCCTGTTCCCAGGGTCTTTGTTTATTATTCTTTATATCCAATTGGGTCTCCCTGGCCTAGGTGTTAGCGACTTTCTCCGTAATCCCGTATACTCTCCTGAGTAACGTGACGACGGCGAGAATCGGTAGCGGTTCTAACAGCGTCGGTAACTTACGGGGTATGTGAGCCGGTCGCTCAGAAAGCAATGGCAAACTACTGAGCGTAATCTTGGAAAGAAATCAACAATCAGCTGAAAGATGCTGATGTTGACAGCGATGTCCTGTAAAGTCCTTTAAAATATCCAATTGGGTATGAGTTCGACCACACTGTTATTCAACTGCCTCTCTGTTCTGCTGATGTAGGTAGACTGGGACCTGCATGCAAATTGATAAACAGAGTTGGATATTTGTGTCAGGTCTTAGTCAGATATGACTGAGCTACCGTATAACAGTAGACGGTACTAACTGCTTTCTGTTAGCGCCGAACGTTGGGCGGCGCTTACCAAACCCGACACCCCACATTGTGCCAACGGCTTCGGGCGGAAGAGCGCAATTGGGAGGGTACAAGCCTTACCCTGGTGCGAGGAAATGCAACCTAAAGACAAAGTGTCATGGCAGGGCAGACCAGGCTCTAAGCCTTGGCTGGCGGCTGGTCTAGGATCGAAGCTCCGACAGGCGGACAATTAGAGCATTGCTTTGCAGCTTCTGCAGCTTGTCTTGTTCCAGATGTGTTGGTGTTACCTTTCCTCTGGAGTGAACTATGCAGGCCGAGAGAGGGATCATGCTGCATGGGCAACACATGGTCTCTATATTTTAGCCCAGGCTTTGTGCTATGGAGAGGCAATTGCTCCATCCCTTACAAACTATCGTCTGTCAAGACGGCAAGGTGCCAATGACCAATGATATATATATATATATATATATATATATATATATATATATATATATATATATATATATTTATATATATTTATATATATATATATATGTGTGTGTGTGTGTGTGTGTGTGTGTGTGTGTGTGTGTGTGTGTGTGTGTGTGTGTGTGCGTGCGTGCGTGTGTGCGCGAATATATTCTGAAAAAGTAAAGAACGAATTTATCATTTTTCAATGTAGTCACCACTGCGTTCAAATGCAAGTCCTCCAGCGCGGATAAAGTGATTGGATTCCTGCAGAGGAGAATTATCTTGGTCGCTACTCGGTGTGCCGATGAATATCTATAGGTTTTACCTCTTTACTGATAAAAAAAGGATAACAGAACGCGGCTCCTCATTGGAGCATGTCAAAAGTGAATGGCCATCTTTATAAAAGGTTCTTATGACGTCAATGTGTTCGTCCCCAGCGTAATGTCAAGTGCTTAACACATCCTCAACAACAACGTTGGCAGGTTACAAGACAATGGCATGGCAATGGTAATTTCTATCACGCTTTTAATGTTTTCACTGGAAGAGCCCTTGTTCATTAACATAAAAAAAAAATAAAAAAATCAGGATGTAAAGGTCTCTTGAATAAGAATCCCTTGAATTGAACAAAAGATGTATATTAATAGAACAACAACAACAACAAAAAACTTCATAGCTATTGAAAGAACAACAAAACTTGTACGAGTTAGATATTTGTGCTTTATTAGACAGGGGTGTGACAATTGTGTGTCAGACATGCATTCATCAAATCAGTACGTCCCGTTTTGTGTGTTGTAATTTTTATGTTTGATATGCATGGTTATAGACTGTTGGGTAGTTAGCATGGTGGTGTCTCACATCCGAAGATGCCTGTTTTAATTTACCCTCTCTTCTCTGTAGTTAGACATGCGTTATTAACTTACCATCCTCCTCCTCCTCCTCCTCCTCACCATCATCATCATGATACCGCCGTCTCTAAATCAACGAATGTCTGTATTGATAAACCTGTGTATATCTGTTTCATACATGTTGTCGATTTGTTAGTTAGTTAGTTAATTAGTTAGTCGCGGTTCCAACTTCACAGCAACGGGTCGTCCCCATTATGCTCCGTTCCTGTGCCAGTGAATATCACATAAAATGCTCCCCACTGCCCAGTGTGAAAAGTGGAAAGGACAGGAGTCTCGACAAACAACAGCCCGCACAGATACACTGTGCATAATGCCGCCACCAGAATGTCAACACAATAGTCCCCCACGAAACATCCAGTTTATTTCTGATGGAATCGGCAGTCATTTTCCCATCTGGATGTTTCCTAGATGTTCACCCACACAGTCCACGAAAATACAGTTCATCGTCGATTGCAGTGGCAGTCAACCAGAAGCCCAGCAGCCACGCATTTCTGCATAAGGCAAAAACCGGTCAACTCTGGGACATAGCCAGCTGCCATCGCTCCGAACATGCAGTCACGTTCCAAAAAACCTCGGGCAGATTCAAAAGCATTTCACACGAAACTCACAGCTCACAGTGTCGCGCCACGCACTCACTCAGTAGCAGGGCGACGGAACCATCAAGCCTCCTTAGTCGCTTCTTACGACATGCATGGTAGGCTATAGTCCATTTGTTTCGCTAATATATTCTTTATTCGACTGCACGAGCTTTATGTAAAAACAACGTACAGAGCCCACATACACGCGTTGTGGAGTATGGGCTATATATTAAGTAAACACAGTTCAGCACCCTTTCTGTCTCGGGGCGCACGTTGAGGCACACTGCATTCATGCTGTCAGCCCCATATTTTTATATTAATTAAATTAAATGTTTGCATATCCTTTACAGGACATCGCTGTCAACATCAGCATCTTTCAGCTGATTGTTGATTTCTTGGCAAGATTACGCTCAGTAGTTTGCCAATGTTATTTTTACATACCCATCGATAATAGAGGAGTTGAGCTGAGTCAAGAACCGACATTACTGCAATCGGGGCATTCTCATAAGCGCTCAGTCATAATATTCAACAGCCAGCGAAGAGTTCCAATACTAATGGTGCCCGTTGCAATTTGATTATACGTCCGCCCTGCTTTACCTCTGAATGACGACTGTCGACCAGATCCTCTGACCACCCCCTGCTTCTGCATGCTCTCTAGACCATGCTAGTCTATCTGTTCTGCATTATTCACATTGTATTATCTGCATTATTCACATTCTCCCAGAGGTCCTTCATCACATTTGCCTTATCATGCATCAAATCACCCCTTAATTATGCGACACCAGTCAATGTTTCTGCTTGTTCATTTCCAACCACACCAGAGTGTCCTGGAGAACAGATCTAGTGAATGCTCACAACTCTCGATCACTGAATCGATGTATGCCATTCTGTACGAAGCATGCCAGCCTTCACCTTTGTCCTGTGTGAATTAGTTACAATCACAACTTGCGCATACAGTTTGTTCATCCACCAGCGGAAAGCTGCAGTAACCGTCTCCACCTCTATTCTCAGACTTGGGGTTGTGGTTTCATATACCAAGCTTTCCGTTGCTAAACATCGACCATTTTATTTTGCTATGAATCCCTAGGCACTTTTTTGCCTCTTAACACAGAGCCATCGGTATAGATAATCACATTGCCAGGATGAGAGTAGTCATACATTAATTGCTGAATTTCTACTTCCGTAGCGCCTCATGGCCACTCCTACACTCACGGCCCAATGTGATTATAATCCCACACAAGTCTAAATGTCTATTCGGTACTCTGACCCACGCCTTGCCTCTGCTAATCTTCTCAAGTGGGCACACTTCTCTGATGGTATCTTCTGCCTGAGCCAACCACGATCTTCCTCTTTCAGCCTGTTGCCCTTGACTGCATCCAGGGAATCATGCAGGAAGTGTTCCTTGTCCGCAACTACCTTGAGGTATGACCTTTCCTGCAGCACATTCAGTCTGTCTGCAATGGTCGGCAATGCCAGGATGTATCGCATACACACTATTGGGGTGTTCCTTGTACATCCTAGAATCACCATTATGACTTCATTCTGTATGCGCTCTAGTTTAACGAGGTGACTCTTTGAGACAGTCAGCATTCCCATTGCATACTCGAACACTGAAATGATCAAATGCTGAAAAAAATGTGAATAGCATTTTCTGCTCCATGTCTCTTGCTGCCATACTCTTCAGTACATTAAACCCTTTCTGACA
This sequence comes from Cepaea hortensis, assembly GCA_963921405.1. Lineage (NCBI taxonomy): Eukaryota > Metazoa > Mollusca > Gastropoda > Stylommatophora > Helicidae > Cepaea > Cepaea hortensis. Next base: position 47,825,579 of record OY992897.1, read on the forward strand.
TTTTGTAACCACCACATCAACATGATCCCTAAAGGACAGGCGTATATCAAAAGTGATTCCCAGGTACTTCCGTCTGCTTTCTCTATTCACATTTTTACGAGGGGGCTTCAAATGAAAACCTTAAAAGTGTGATAGAAATTACATTAACCATGCCATTGTCTTGTAAAATGTCAATATTGTTGTTAAGAATATCAAGAGTGTTAAGCGCGTGACATCACGGTGCAGATAAACACGGTAACGGCATAGCGACAGTTTAAAGATAGCCGCCACGCTTTTGACATGAACCAAATAGGAGCAGCGTTCTTTTATCCGTATTTTGATCAGTGAAGGGGTGAACCTTATAGAAATTCATAGGTCCAGTATGGTGATGCATGCCTGTAAGTCCAACAAGTGCATGGGTGGGGTAGGAAGTTTCAAAACGGCGTGACTTCTGTGACAAACTGTTCACGACCGGGTCAGGCACACCGAGTAGTGACCCCCAGAGAACGTTTTTCTACATGAATCCAATCACTTTGTCATCACACGAGGACTTGCATTGAACGCAGTGGTGACTACATCGAGAAATGATACATTTGCTCTTTACTTTTTCAGAATATATTCACACAACCACAAAACCACAAATCATTTATGGTTGTCATTTGATATCCCCCCCCCCCCCCTCGTACTGTTTATCATTATGCTTGGGAGGTCAGCTTTAAAAATCCTATTTGTCCAGAGAGCACCACAAGACAGATGCCCTTTCTGGGTTATTGACAGCATTCATCTCCGTACATCAATCCATCACTTTGTCCATTGTCGCCTGCAGCTCCTGGGCTGCTTGATTTATGTCCCTCCCCTGCCTGTATTCGAGAACATCAACTGCAAATTCAGTATCCTTCCAGCCCCTGGAGCTTCGTGGCTTGCAATATTGCTCGTATACACATTGAATAACACAGGCAAAACTTCTGACCATGTGGTAGTTCGTGGGCTATGATACAAGGCTCAGAGGTCCATGTAGTCACCCGGAAAGCCACTCTACTAGAATACAGAACAGCTGCAATCCAGTTCACCA
>OY992897.1:47831629-47894129 GCA_963921405.1 Cepaea hortensis
AATAATATGTAAACACTTGGATTCATCCATCCAGTGAATACTGTTGTGGATGCAACTGTTTAGCTCTGTTGTCTTCCCTCCACATATTCATATCTGACTGTTTATACACCTTCGGCCAAACATTGCCAATTTGGCACGTTTGCAGCTGAATTGAACTCAACCCTTGTAGAAAAACAGCACCTGGCGAAACCGTACTGAACCCAACCATTGTGCTTTCTTGACAACAAAGGAAAGGTGTTTACATATTATTTTATCATTGTGGTGGTTTTTATTTTCCTTTTCTTCTTTATATCTGTTTGTGTTGTCCTGTTCTTGAAATAGATTCTTAGAATCGAAACGTCGGTCGTCTGTTGTGTTCTATAATCATCATCATCAAGTGGCGTGCCGACTGGAGTAGGCGTTCATGACACTCCACGGATCCCGGTCTTTGGATTTCTGGATCCACTCTGCCGTTGATATTCCTCCACGTCACCGTCGCAATCCATCCAGCATACATTCTCGTGGTCTGCCTCTTCCTCTCTTCCCCTCGATCTTTCCAGTTGTCACAATGTTCTCCAACGCCTCTCTTCTTATCGCATGACCAAAAAGCTGTTTGTCTCTTTCTTATTGTTGTATATAATGTTCTATTTTCATTAGATTCTTTCATGCATTCGTTGTTAGTTACTTTGGCAGTCCAAGGAATTCGCAACATTCGTCTGAGGAACCACATCTCTATTGCTTCCAATCTCTTCCTAATTTATTAATTTACATTCCGAGATTCACAGCTATACAGCAAAACGGGTTCCATAAAGCACTTCGGCACTCCCTCTCTTGCATTCAATGACAATGACTTATTGCATAAGATATTCTTCATTTTCTGAAATGCAGCCTTTGCTTGCATACTACTCTGCTCTTAATCTCTGTTGTGCATCTTCCATCTGATGTTATAAATATCCCCATATATTTAACTTCTATAATACTTATTTGTATTTTATTACTTTATTATTATATATGTGTTGGCTGTTTCTTATTTTTGATAATTTTTTTACCCTGTTTCACCTTTATGGAGTCCATTGTAAGGTATGTACACTGTGTCTTTGTTTAGTTTGTCTAATCATTTAGCAGTAGCTAAATATACCAAACTGTTTGTAATTCATACTGTTATATCCTGCTGCAGCCGCTGCTTCTTTTGTTGAATACTATAGAAAGAAAAGCGACGGAAGAGGATTGGGAGATGTTCAAGTCATGTATTTTAAACAATGCAAAACTAACATGCGGAACCTCTTAACAAAAACGCAAAACACAGATAAAAAAATAACAAGTTGGTGGAACGGTGGGGTAAAGACAGCTGTAAAAGACAAAAAGGAAAAATATAAAAAGAGGTTGAAAAGCAAACAGGAATATGATTACAACGAATATAGTATAGCTAGAAGACACGCGAATAGAATAATAAAGAGAAAACAAAAAGACGAAAGAATATGGAGAAACCCTAAATAAAAACTACAATGAGGCAACTAGAAACTACTACAAAAAGATTAGTGCAATGAGAACCAGAGCAGTACCCTTTGACCCAAATGAAATAATTAACACTGAACAAGGACAACCAATAAGTAAAAAAAAAAAAAAAAAACACATTCTAAAAGTATGGAGGCAGTAGTTGGAACAACTTCTCAACATTCCATCAGATGCCACAGGAATCCAAGAAACGGACACATAAGCCATCAAAGAACTAGAACCAGACATTCTGAAAGAAGAAATTAAAGAAGCCATAAGATTAGCCCCACAGAATAAATCACCGGGACAAAACGAAATACAAAATGAACTAATTAAAGCAGCTGGATGAAGAATGACTTGCGCGATGAATTGGATTAAAGTGAGGAAGAGTTGCGCAATTCGTCGGCCACACTCTCTCACCTGAGTCCAGAATCCAATGGCAAGACAAGTCTAGACGACTGTAGACAATACAGGTGCATTGGATGACCAGGGCGCTCTTCGTGACTTGCCGTGCTCAAATTAAAGCAGTAAGAGAAGTGTTGTTGTTTGTCCGTCAAGAATGATGATGACCATTCATTTCATCCAGTGGGTTGAAAGTATGGAGCCATTAGTTTTTAGATGGCTGGTAAGGTCTATTTTGGCTCGAAATGTTCTTTGACAATGTGGGCAAAGAATGCTTGACGTTCCAGGAGGGGGATCTCCTGCAGTGTTTTTTTGCCAGCCTTTTTTTCACAGCTCTTGCAGTCCTGTTTGCTTCACAAGTGACTACACCCTTGCATAATGATGTACGCCACGAACTTCGGTCTTTGGTAGCAGTCTCCCAAGTGTCGTGATGAGTTCCAAAAGCTTTTAATGAGATTTTCAGAGTTTCTTTAAAGCGTTTCCTCTGACCGCCTTGGGAGCGTTTACCAGAATGCAACTCGCCGTAAAACATTCGTTTAGAGAGCTTGTGATTTGGCATGCGAGTCAAGTGATCAGCCCAGCGAATCTGATTCTTCATTTGTACAGTGTGGATTCTGGGCATGGACGCTCTTTCAAGGACTTCAGTGTCTGGGATCTTGTCTTGCCATTTAATCTCCAATAGCTTCCTAATGCAGACTGTGTGGAAGTGGTTTAATTTCCCAGCGTGTCTCTGGTAAACAGTCCAGGTTTCATAAGCAAGTGTCGATGATACGACTGTATTGTAGACTTTCAGCTTTGTTTGCAGGCTTATTCCATTTCTGTCGCACACATTCTTGTACAGTCTGCCGAAGGCCGCGCTGGCCTTGGATATTCTTGCATTCACTTCGTCATCAATTGTGGCAGCTTAGGGCACAGTGTTGCCAAGATAGGTGAATTTGTACACAAGAATTAGTCTATGACACCATTCACTTTGATATTCGGCACGGGGTGATTAATCCCTGGAACTGGCTGGTACATAAACACAGTCTTCTCCAAGTTGATATTGAACCTAAAGTTGGCTCAGGCATATAAGAAAGCTGAAACATTGTATGTGTCTGCCTCTGAGTTGGAATATAGAGCGCAATCGTTAGCAAACAGCAGCTCTCTGGTGGTGTCACTGTTAGTTTTTGCTTTAGCTTTCAGACTTCTTAGATTGAACAACCTTCCATCCATGCGCTAGTTGATGTCTATTCCAATGTCGTTATTTTCGAAAGCATTAGTTAGCCAAGCTGAAAACATAAGGCTGAACAGTGTTGGTGCCAGGCCACAATCTTGCTTCATGGTTCGCCATTTTTCTTTACTCTTGCCTGCATACCATCATGAAATAGCCGCACTATTTGAACAAACTTTCGTGGAAGCCATATTTCTCCATAATCTTCCACAGTCATTCTCTTCTGACTGTATAAAAAGCCTTGGTAAGATCAATGAAAGTGGAGAACATTTCAGAATTCTGTTCCTGACATTTCTCTTGCAACTGCCGTGCAGCGAAAATCATGTCAACAGTTCCTCGTTCTTTCCCGAAGCCACATTGACTCTCAGGAAGTAGACCTTGGCCGAGATGGGATGTGAGGCGACTGAGAAGAATTATGGCGAGTATCTTCCTTACAATTGAGAGCAATGAGATGCATCGGCGATTGTCACCGGATTGGCGGTTTCCTTTACATTTGTAAAGGTGGATTATTGACGCGTCATTGAAATCTTGTTGCATGGTCTCGTTCACCCATATATTTGTAAAGACTTGGTGAAGCTGCTCTATTAGAAGCGATCCACCTGCTTGGTATATCTCAGTCGGGATGGAGTCAGGACCGGGCGCCTTACCGCTGGAAAGTTGCTGGATAGATTTATTTACTTCTACTATTGTTGGCAAGCCAGCAAGAGTTTCATTAGTGGGGACTTGAGGAAGGCAGTTGATATGTTTCTACATCGATGGAAGAGGTTGCATTTAAGATGTTGCTAACATGCTCTGCCCAGGGTTGAAGGATTTCTTTCTTCTCGGTGACAAATGTTCCCCCATCGGCACTAAGGAGGGAAACTGTGCCTGGTGATGTAGGACCTTAGACCGCTTTCAGTGAGTCGTAATAGTTTTTCATATCATGTCTGTCAGCAAAGACTTGTATCTGATCAGCTTTATCGCTCAGCCAGGAGTCCCGCATGTGCAGAAGATTCTATTGCGATACTCTTCAGGTATTATTGAAGGCATTGTTTAAATGTTGACTTCGGGTCACTCAAATATGCCAAGTGGAGAAGGTTTTCTCGGCCAACAATTTGATTGGTTGATGTCTTCAGAATTTTCATCAACCCAGTCTATGTGTTTCCGGAGGTCTGCACCCAGGATTTCCTGGTGTTGTTCCTGGCAGTGTTGTAAATGATGTCCTTTAGGGCTCTTCACCCTGTTTCCGCATCTTGTTTGGCTGTGGCACTCAGCTTGATGCGTCATCCACATATTTTCAAACGACAGCTGCATTTGTTTTACTGTTTAGGCGGTTGACATCTAGTTTTGTTTTGCACTTTTACCCCTTGTGGACGCCATGGTGGTTTGATGTGCATGTTTATTTTTGAGACAGTCAGACGATGACATAGTCAATGAGGTGCCAGTGTGTCGAGCGAGGGTGCATCCACGATGTCCTATTTCTCGTGGGAAGACGGAAAATTGTGTTGGTAATCAAGAGATCGTGTTCAGCACAGGTCTGAAGGAGGACGAGTCAATCGCTGTTATAATTTCCGACTCCGTACTTTACAATAAAGCCACTCCAAGAGGCAATGTCCATGCCTCATCATCATGTGCCATGCCGATAAGAGGAGACGGTTATGTTTTGCCATCTCACTCGATCACCAGAGTCGTGGATCAGCTCCATGTTTCTGTCTCGACCATGCCACGTGGCCAAGCCATCCAGGTATTTAATTCTTGGTCTTCCCTTTGGCCTCCTTCCTTCGATCTTGCCAGTTGTCACCAAGTTCTCCAATTAATTTCTTCTCATAACATGCCCAATAAATTTTGACTGTCTACGTCTAATGTCTCTAATCCGTTTACGATCTTTATTTGTTTCTTGTAGGACTTGTTCATTGGTTTTTCTCTCTGTCCATGGTATTCTTTGCATTTTCCTCAGAAACCACATCTCTACAGCCATCAGATGTTTTTCAGCTTGTCTGCTCATTGTCCACGCTTCACATCCATATAAAAGTACAGGTTCTATGTAGAACTTCAACACTCTTTTTCTCGTTTCAATTGATACCTTTTTATTGGTAAGTATGTTTTTCATCTTGCAAAAGGCTACCTTCGTCATGGCAATTCTTGTTCTAATCGCTTCAACCCATCTCCCAGCAAATGTTACGACTGTTCCGAGATAGCTATACCGATTCACTTGTTTAAGAATATGCCCATTTACTCGTATATTACATTGCGGTATTAGGCCTTCTTCTGCAAGTCGTGTCTCGCCCACGGCTGCAATGTCGATACCTGCTCAACTCTCTCCCAATTAGTGCTGTTCGTCTCTCTGGGCACGACGCGCCTCTCTATCTAGTAGGGTGCGTACATTCCAAGTTCTGATGGTTAAGGGAATACGGTTTGCTTTTTTTGCTATACCTGTTGTTACTTTGGTTGTATGTCGACCGCAGTATTGGGTACACACCAACCGCGGCTAGCTGGTTATGTAATGTTGGAGCTGACAATGTTTAGGGCACCTTTTCTAGCCCAATCCTCATGCCATGGAGAGAAGCAGTGCTTTCCTTTAGAGGGCTGCCAGTCGCTCAGGAAGCTGACGAATCCCACTGCTGCTTCGGTCAGTAAAAGACGACCATAAGGCCTGAGCCGCCTGTGTACAGGTCTGCGACTACGACTGCCAGCTTACCAACGCCTGCCGCTTCGCCGCTCGTCCATCGCCACAGGGCTTAAAGGTGAAAGAGGAAATGGGTGAAGAATGACTTGCGCGATGAATTGGATTAAAGTGAGGAACGTTCGAAATTCGTCGACCACACTGTCTTGCTTCAGTCCATCTGAATCCAGTGGCAAGACAAGTCAAGACGACTGGAAACGAATACAGGTGCAGTGAATGACCAGGGCGCTCTACGTGCCTTGCCTTGCTCATTACGTTCCACAACGCTTTGCAGGTAAACACCGTCTTGCCCGTTGAATCATCTAGGATTTCTTCCGCGCAGTCTATAGAATCCTGTCTTCACATGCTGGGTAGGCACACCCTAGTTCACCGATTGGTTTTACGCCGAATCAATCGGTTACCCACGCCTAGTTTAGCCAGCCTGTCACAGCCGTTGACGGAGGGGGAGGGGGTGGGTTGGCCGCTGTTGCATGCTGACAGCTACTAGGGGCCAAAGTCGTGAGCTGGATGGGAGGCTTGGACCAGTGGGGAATGGGCCTTGAGAAGGGCATGACAGCCATCCTTACCAAAAGTACTACCAATGCCTGACATCCCAGACCCCCCAGTAAGAGAAGTAGGAACAGCATGGCTACATAGACTGTTTAATCATGTATGGGTAGAACAAAAGACACCTCGAGACTGGGGAAGCGTCATAATTATTCCAATTTGGAAAATAAAAGGCAGTAAAAGAAACTGCACACAATACAGAGACATTTCCCTTCTGAGTCATACGGGGACAATATTCTGCATAATTCTAGAGAAAAGACTACGACCACAATTGAACCGCAGCTAAGTAAAACACACCTGGAGTTAGGAAAAAACAAAGGATGCACAGATGCCACAATTGCTCTTAGACAACTAATAGAAAAATCAATCGAATTTAATGAAATACGCTACTTAGCCTTTGTCGACTCAGAAAAGGCATTTGATAGAGTAGATAGAAACACGCTGTGGGAAATCCTTAAACGATATGGAGTGAGTATACATCTAACAAACTTATGTAGAAGCTTATAAAACAACAGTGAATGTACGGTAAGAAGAAATGGAATACACTCAGAACCCTTCACCATAAAATCCGGAGTACGACAAGGTTGTGTCCTGTTCCCCCACTTGTTCATAACCTATATAGATAGCTTATGTAAAAAACACCGCATGAAGAACGGAACACAGAAGAAGAAACAACGGCAAACTACATCATTAAAGAACTCTTATTTGCGGACGTTCAAGCATTAATAGCAAAATCGGAATAAAAATTACAAGACCACAAAAATAGTCTAAAATGAAGTGTGTAGGGAACATATGAAAATTAGAATAAGTAAAACAGAGGTAATGACTATAACCAAGAAGAAAAAAAAAACAACAACAAAGATTAATCTAAAAGAACACTCCTGAAACAAGTAAAGAACTTCAAGTATTTAGGAAGTATAATTCATCAAATTCGGCTCCCTGGCGAAGAGGTTAACGACGTTGTTCGTAATCTCGTATATCCACGTGGTAAAACACAGCTGCGCGAGATTCGGCAGCGGATCGCGCTGGTTACTTACAGGGGTATGTGAGCCGGTCGTTCAGAAAGCAATGGTAAACTACTGAACCTAAAACTTGCCTAGTACATCAACAGCAGCTGAAAAATGCTGGTGTTGGCTGCAACGTCCTGTAAGGGATATACAACTTAAAAAAAAAAAATCATCAAATGGCAAATCAGAAGACGAGATCGAAAATAGATGCAATAAGGCAAACTAACTCATTGGTCAAATGGCACCGATACTAAAGAACAAACATGTATCAATAATCACCAAGAAAGCATTCTACGACAAAATCTTCCTACCAACTCTATGCTACCAATGCCAAACCTGTATAATGATAGTAAAAGAGACAAGAAAAATCACAACAGAAATGAGGTTCCTGAGAAAAATACTCAATGTGTCAAGAAGAGAGAAAAACAGAAATGAAGACATTAGGACTAAAGTGGGGGTTATAGTTGCACTAGATTTCATCAGAAAACAGCAAGTGAATTGCTTTTGCCATTTAACTAGATTACCAACTAACAATATACCACAACAAGCAATGCTGTACAGACCAGACGGAAGCAGAAAAAGAGGCCGGCAATGTAAATGACGGACAGAGGGAATTGCAGAGTCCATGGAAATCTCTATATATGAAGCCCATAAACGGGCACTCTCCTGCTGTTTATGTTTCACCTCGACACAGCAAGGTACAAGAGGAACAAGATGAAATGGGATGATATGAGATCTCCCTTCTCTTTCGAAGCTTTCTCCATTTCCTTATGGGAGCTTTGGGGTGTCCGCCGTACTTTCTGTAACTGTATAACCGTCGTTCTCTTGGATTTCCAGGCCCGTTCTACCTCAGAGTTCCACCATGGAGGCTGCACATAAATAGGTTTACTAGTGACACACTGCATGCCCTCTGTCCCAGCCGTCCCAGAAGGATGATTTCACCGTCACATTTAAAGGGCTTAAGTGCTCTCATAGCCTGTTTATTGTTGGACTTAGCAATAAATACCGAAAAGAGTAAATGGTCACTCCCATGATCACATAGGACAGTCCAGTTTACATCCAAAAATTCCGACGGGGTAATACATGCCAGGTCAATAGCCGTGTCTGCATCACTAGGCCTCATTTTCAGTCTCGTTGGCCTCCCATTGTTTATGCAGACTACTTCTGAATCCACCATGGCTTCAGCAAGGGCATTTCCTTGTCGGTTTCCCCAATATTGTCTCACTCTCTGTGTCGTGCTTAAAGTTCCCACAAATTAGAAGCCTGCTGAGATCTCCTCCAGCTCATTAAGCCAGTCCCATCGTTTCTTTGTGACAAAAGAATCCACAGCGGCATATACACGTATTAATATCTTAAAGCCACCTCTCTGGCATTTTTATTCCACTGACTTAGATTTAGAACCCCATGTTTTAATTCGTTCTTCACTAACAGACCCTGCCTATGTCTCCCTTGTCCAGTCGGATTAATGTGGCTAACATATCTATGGCACTGGTAGTTATCTCCATTTCATTCTTGCAGCATGATGTCATCAAAGTTATAAATCAGATTCTCCAGTACCGGCCCTCTCTGTCTGGCACTGGGACAGTTCCAACAGGCCACTCTTATATATTTAAATCCTAGGCGTTGTGTTTTTGTCTTTACTCTCCTGTCCCCCGCCCTTCTATTTCTGTGACTTCTCTCTCCATTCCCCAGCTTTCTCCTTTTCACTCCATCTACACCGACTCCTGAAAAATGACATCAAGCGCATAGCACGTACTCCGTAGCTCCCGCGGTGATTCTAAGAATTACAATTATTTAACAGGATACACAAAGATCACTGATTGTAACGTCATTTGTTTCCCTGTGCACATTGGTCACCCTATATAAATAGAGACACCCATTTGTTTTGCCTCTTTTTGCGAACCTTTCTTCAGAGCAGTTTCATTTAGACTGCCTTCCTGATACTAAGAATATCACAGTTTTAAAGTATCTATCTGCTCAGTAAATACATACATTTGAACTTGTAAGATTAACGTGTACAGTTATTGTCAGCTGTCAACATGCTACAATTACTTAAGACAGTGATATGTGTGCTCCTTATACAAGGTGAGTATATTGCTGGATCACAGTTTATGTAATTCAGTCATACAGTAGTCATTCTCCTTCTGTTCTGCCTTGTATCTCCCAGTGGAGAGTTGGCCATCAACCAAGTCATTCCAAGTCCTCACAACCTGCGTTATCTCCTCCTGCTCCACCCATGCGGTCATAACATTATCCGTCTGGGAATATTTATTTTCTCCGCGTATCTCCATTTTATAATGCTATATAGTCTGCTTTGAAGAAATGTAAGCATTAAAAAATAACCATCATAATAGGTGACTTCAATTCAATGCAAAAGTAGGAAATCAATGTGATGGATGCACAGTAGGAAACCATGGATTTTAGAGAGCGAAACAAAAGAGGATACAGACTTGTAGAATGGGCACAAGAGCAAGAAATGATTGTAGGAAACACCTGGTTTCAACAACACCCTAGAAGATTATGGACATAGAGGAGTCCTGACAGCAGGTTTAGAAACCAGGTTGATTACATTATGATTAGCAGAAGGTTTCGAAATGCGTTAACAATTGCAAACACAGTTCCCAATGCTGATTGTTACAGTGATCACAGAATAATTACAGGAACATTGAGAGTAAAGTTAAAGAAAGTTAAGTATATAAAGGAAACACTAAATATGATCTGCGTACATTAAGAAATGACTAGGAAATACAAAACAAATTCAACATAGAAGTACAGAACAGATTTGATATATTGTCTGATCTAGAGACCCTATTTCAAGATGTGGATGATCAATGGGAAATGTTGAAGAATTCAATCAGTTTTGCTGCAGAAACAACTATTCCAAAATTAAAGAAGGTGAGTCGTAAGAAATGGATGACTGATGACATTTTACAACTAATGAAAACAAGAAGACTCAACAAAAATAATCCTGTCAAATATGAAGACATTCAGAGACAAGTCAGAATATTATGTAAGGATGCAAAAGAAGCATGGCTTGAGAAAAAATTGCATAGAAATTGAAAAACAACATAACAGCCAAAATATCAAATCAATGCACAAAGGAATTCAGGAACTTATTAATAAAAGAACAATTACACCAAAAGGCTGTCTAAAAACAAAAGATGGCAAAATCATAATAGAAAAAGATCAGATTATACATATATGGTCAGATTATGTGAAAATCCTTTATGATGATAACAGAGTTGAACAGTATGATATTCAAATTAATAATGAAGGACCAACTCTTTCTTCTTCTTCTTCTTCTTCTTCTTCTTCTTCTTCTTCTTCTTCTTCTTCTTCTTCTTCTTCTTCTTCTTCTTCTTCTTCTTCTTCTTCTTCTTCTTCTTCTTCTTCTTCTTCTTCTTCTTCTTCTTCTTCTTCTTCTTCTTCTTCTTCTTCTTCAGCGTTCCGAGCCATTGAGGTTCTTTGCTGCAGATACAATCCGTCTCCATTCGTCTCTCTGGTGGACCTTCTCTTGCCAGTCGTTGATTCCAAGTGCTTGTAGGTCTGTATATGCACTATCTCTCAACCGCCTTCTTGGTCTACCTCGGGGTCTACGGTCATTTATTTCCTGAGTGTAAGCGAGTTTTGTTTCCCTATTATCTTCCATTCTTTCTATATGCTCCAGCCATTGTAGTCTATTAGCCTTCATGCCACATCTAAAAACTACTTTCCGTTAGAAGAGGGCTGCAGCGATCCAACTCAGGAGGAAAGGACTTATCTTGAGTTCAAGAAGCTGAAGCATTAAAAAATCCAATGGTACTCTGTTGTACGCGTCCTCAAGACCAATCGCTGCCGCAAAGGTTTCAACGCCTGAGTGGAAACCTTCATAGACGTCATGGGCAAAACTGCTGCATTGGTCCAGGTTTCTCTTTTTGGACGGTACCCTCCCAGGGTATGTGGGAAAACACCTTGCCTCTCTAGCTGACTTGATATTTTCCTGGCAATTAACCTCTCCAGCAGCTTGCCTATTGTATTCTGCATGGTTATTACTCGATATCCCTGAATTTGTGTGTGGTCTTTGCCAGGCTTCGGCAAAGAAACCAGATAGCTGTGTAACCACTCCTCCTTGATGCTAGCACTCCTTGATGCTAGCACTCCATATACTGTTGTTGTATATGTCTGCTAGTTTCTCTAGTTCGTTGTCGGTACACCTACTGATGTCGTCATAATTTATGCCATCTGGCCCTGGAGCGCTGTTTTTTGATCATCGAAGCACAGCCCTGATTTCTTTCACTGTCACTGTGTCTTCATCCGAAATGTTCTGGGCCTTGCACCTGTCTGAAGTGACCTCCTTGGCAAGATTTCTACCTCTTATGTCTGTCTGGTTGCTCTGCTCTAGATATCGTTCGAATAGGGCTTTGCTTTTGTTCTCGCCAGTCCTCTGCCAGATGAGGTCAGCACCTTGGAAGTCAGAAATTCTCTTATTCTTGACTACCCCGCTCATGCTTTTATATAGTCGCCAGAACAATTTCAGTGACTTGTCTGTGCTTACTCTTTGACATACCACTGCCCATTTTTCACTTTTAACCACCTTAACCAGTTTTTTTTTTAAATAGCTTACTTTTGCGGGCGTCTCTCTTTCTAAGTGTATGCAGGGATTGGGCTGGGCAACTCTGTTTTTCTTGGCGGTTTGCCATTTCCTTACAGCACTACGCTTATCCATCCAGGCCCTCTCCACCTCACAATTCCACCAAGGTGGCTGCTCCAAGCTTTTTTTTTCTGCTCTGAAGCTTTCCGCGCTTTTTGCGCCTTATTACACTCAGCACATCTTGCCCTGTACTGTCATACTGGAAAGTCTTGACCGTTATCTTGTGCTGTCTGGTTCTGCCTTTCTCAACCAATATGCTGCAAGGGTGGTGGTCGCTGTCGTGGTATCCTAAGACACCCCATCAACACACTGTAGTGAGTGAAGGAGAAACCAGCACCAGGTCAATAGCACTGTCCTCATCACCTGGGCGGCTTGCTGTCCTGGTGACACAGCCACTGTTGACACAAACCAGGTCAATGGTTTCAAGTGCAGTCTCGAGCTCCTCCCCCTGTGCGTTGGAGGAAATGTTTCCCCATGATCTGCCTTTAGCGTTGAAATCGCCACAGAAAATAACATTTCTCTCGTGACCTAATATGTCACTTAAGCACTGCCACTTCTGGGAGTCCATACTCGCGTCACGGGCATAAACATTCACCAACACGAATGGTAGACCGGATTGAACTCTAACCGCTTGTATTTGTATGTCGTCATTGTCCCAACTGGACATGTCTAGCTCTGAAGCCACCAAACTCTCGCGAATGAGAATCGCCATTCCCAGATGTCGCCTGTTGTAGAAACATTGGAAGCCGGCTATTTGGAGTAACTGATCACCCAGTCTCGTCTCCTGTAGCGCAACAATGTCGTTCCTAAATACCATGTTTTCGAGAATAAGACCCCGTTGTTTTACGTTGTTGGCATAGTTCCAATATAGAATACGGGTATACCTGAGGCCCAGACGGCCACACTTAACTCTAAAACTCCTCAACCCACCACGCATTCCATGTCGCTTGCGCCTACCACGCTGGCTGCGTCGTCTTGTTTTGTTGACTGCCGTCGCTACGGAACACACCAATTGTTCCGCCATGTTGAATAGACCACACACCACAGAACACACGCGCTGCTAAAATCTACTCAAGGATTGCTTCGCACAATGCACGAACATCCCTTTGCATCAGCGCAGATCTTGAGAAGAAACTCCTGGTTTCACATCCTGGCACACATTTTATACGCAAGAGATGAAAATATCCATCTCCTGCGCGAAAAAAGGCGACGATTACAAACAGCACAACCGTCCACCGCCATCTTGACCGGAACTCTCCGAGAAGTAAATACCTGGATGGCTTGATCACGTGGCATAGTTGAGACAGGGACGCTGAGCTGATCCATGACTCTGGTGATCGAGTGAAATGGCGAGTCATGACCGCCCACGCTTACCGGCATGGCACATGATGGATGGATCTCCATGAATCTCGTGGTATTTGTTCACGAGGACAAACTTTCGAACGTTCTGACTGTACTATTACAAAGTTATCTCAAAGTGTGTCCTATCCAGAGCGATTGTATTTACCTCGCGTCTCGGTTATCTTGTGTTCATTGAGTTGAGTAGAGCTGAGACCAGAATCGACATCACAGCTCACGCGACATTTCTATAAGCGCTTCGTTCTCATCTTCAACAGCCAGTACTAGTTGCAGACTGATTATGTGTCCTTCTGGCCTGTCCTCGCAGTACTGCGTATCGGTTTGTTGATTAAGTTCTCTTGATTGGCTAATCCAGTGGTTCTCAACCTTTTTTGGTCCGTTCCCCCCTTCACCATATTTTTAGGACGTCATTCCCCCCCCTCACCATATTTTTAGGATGTCATTTCCCCCCCCCCCCCCCCCCCCCCCTCACCATATTTTTAGGACATCATTCCCCACTTACCATATTTTTAGAACTTCACCCCCCCCCCCCTTTTTGTATTTCCTCCCTAAAAATTTCCCCCTGCCCCTACACAGTATACGTAATAATTGAAGCTACATTTAATAGCACATACTAAAACAAGTCTAGACATGTACATAAAATGTGATTTGCGGATCTACTTACGTTATAAAATGAATTTCAGAAGGGTGATGCGTACAGAAGCGTAAAGTATGAAAGGAAAAACAAGATCAAGTAATCGGTTCTTGTATTAACGCGATCTTGAAATAATCTTCATTCCCCCCCTGGAAACCCCAAAATTCCCCCCTTGGGGGGAATTCCCCACCGGTTGAGAACCACTGGGCTAATCATTTGTGATTCTGTCGTACCATTTTGGTCCTCTTCTGTACAAACATTAACTCATAAAGGTGTGTAGTGTATTAGTAATTGCTTTAGTCGTTCTCCATGTTTCTAATCAACGGCACTAAGTTAACCTGGGTGTTAAATAAGGTTTGACCAATGAAAGTCGAGTAATCATTTGCTTGATATATTCTCAGTATCTGTGTGTTTTCCCTATGAATTATTACACCTAGTTGATGTGACCTCCTGCCCAGAGTCTGTATCTTTGACTCTGATTTCGTGTAGTTGGCAGCAGTGACAGTCGCCAATACCATCCAGATCATCAAGGTGCTTTCTCAGAGTATATTGACTTCGGTTTCTGGTGGCAGGTATCGTTGTGTTACATAACCCAGTCTATGGTCAGTGAACATAATAAAGGCAACACTTCTGTTTTATTTAAAACTTTTCGGGTATCTATTCGCAGGTCTGTACACAGTGGACTCTCTAGCCATTGGTGGCTGTGTGGACAGACTGACAGCTAGTGTAACGAATGGAGCGGACACCTGCCTCGCCATAACTGACTATGTCAAGTGTATACTCCTGGAGACCAGTCTCTACAAGACACCAAACAAAGATGAGGACTTGAGGCTGTTTAAGACGCAGTTTGAGAACAGACTGGCGGAGAAAGGCATTTTCTGCAACATAGATGTTTTGGGCATCGCGGAAGAACTTCTGGAGGATGACAGAAAGGGAATAGAACGTACCACAACTCGACCTACAGGTAAGCACACACAAACTGTCTAGTTTATTTATATCGCCCCATCAGAAGTTATTCGAAAGCCATTGACTGTTATAGGCGTTTGGGGACAACTTCTTTACGAAAGGAAGTCACTAAGTAATAACCATTTTACGAATAACTTTATTTTACAACAGGGCCAGTCAGAAATTGTGTGTGTGTGTGTGTGCGTGCGCGCGTGCGTGCGCGCGTGCTGTGCGTGTGTGTTGGGTGTGTGTGGTGTGTGCGCGCGCGCGTGTGCGTGTGCGCGCTCGCGTGTGTGATTTCTCAGTATAATCCCGGTGCCTGGCAACACACTTGGTCCACCTGTCCACTAGCAGGTTGATGCCGTCTAGGAAACAGTTTTTGAGCGTAGCCTCATTCTATCGCCTCCATTACCTCGTTTTTATCTACAAACTTCTGACCCCGCAAATTTTCTTTCAAGGGTCCAGACAAATGAAAGTCCGATTGCGCCAAGAGCTAAACTATGTTCTTTATTGAGAGCGGGGATTGTCGTGCAGGAACAATACTCCATTTGAGAGAAATCCCCGGAGTTTCAGTCGTATCGCAGGCTTCAATTTGTTCACCGTATTGAGCACTAGTCACGGTTTCATCCCATTCTTGGAAATGCACCAATATAGGGAACTTGATATCCAAAGAGATGTTCATCCTGACTTTCTCATCTGATTCCAGCTTCGTGATTTTTTTCCAAACCGGAGACAAAAAGTATTTCCATTGCATCTAATATGTAGGGTAGGACATTCCAAGTTCCGATTGTCAAGGGAAAATGGTGTGCGCTTTTAGCTTAACCTGTTTTTACTTTGTGTGTCGACCGCTGTATAGAGTATCCACCAACCACGGCTAGCTGGTTAGGTAATGATGGAGCAGACAATGTTTAGGGCACCTTTTCTAGCCCCTTCCTCATGCTATGGAGGTAAGCAGTGCTTTCCGATAGAGGGCTGCTCAGTCGCTCAGGGGCTGCCGAATCCCACTGCTGCTCCGGTCAGTAGAAGACTACCATATGGCCTGACCGCATATGTGCTGGTCTGCGACTACGGCTGCCAGCGTACCCACGACTGCCACTTCGCCGCTCGCCCATCGCCACAGGGCTTGAAGGTAATATATGAAGATTGATGAAGAATAACTTGCACAATGAATTGGATTAAAGTGAGGAAGAGTTGCGCAATTCGTCGACCTCACTCTCACGCCTGAGTCAATCTGAGTCCAGTGGCAAGACAAGTCAAGACGAATGGAGACGAATACAGGTGCAGGGATGATCAGGGCGTTCTACGAGCCTTGCCGTGCTCAATACCTTCCACAACGCTTTGCAGGTAAACGCCGTCTTGCCCGTTGAATCAACAATTATTTCTCCCGCGCAGTCTGCCGAGTCATGTCTTCACATGCTGGGTAGGCATACCCTAGTTCACCGATTGGTTGCACACCAAATCGGCTACCCACGACTGGTTTAGCCAGCCTGTCACAGCTGTTGCCCGGGGGGTGGCAGCTGGGGCATGCTGACAGCTACTAGGAGCCACAGGCGTGAACTGGATGTCAAGCTTGGACAAGTGGGGGATGTGCCCTGAAAAGAGCGTGACAGTATCCCTACTAAAGGTACTACCAATGCCTGACACCCCGTACCCCACAACGTAATATTATACACACGCAAACACACACACGCCGGTCTCTCTGGCTGTGGGGTTACAACACTTTCTCTCTGTAATCCCGTTTATCACGCAGAGTCTCGCAGCGGAGCGAGAACTGAGGTGGTTCGACCCCCGCTCGTGACTTGCGGATACTGAGCCGGCCGCTCAGAAAGCAATGGCAAACTACTGAGCGTAATCTTGCCAAGAGATCAACAGACAGCTGAAAGATGCTGCTGTTGACAGCTAAGTCCTGTAAAAGGATACGCAAAAAACAAACAAACACACACACACACACACACACACACACACACACACACACACACACACACACATATATATATATATATATATATATATATATATATATATATATATATATATATATATATATATATATGCCGATCTCTCTGGCCGAGGGGTTACACCACTTTCACCGTAATCCCGTTTATCACACAAAGTCTCGTAGCGGGCGAGAACTGGGAGCGGTTCATCCCCCGCTGGTGACTTGCGGGATAACTGAGCCGGCCGCTCAGAAAGCAATGGCAAACTACTGAGCGTAATCTTGCCAAGAAATCAACAGACAGCTGAAAGATGCTGCTGTTGACAGCGATGTCCTGTGAAGGATATGCAAAACACACACACAAACATATATATATATATATATATATATATATATATATATATATATATATATATATATATATATATATATATATATATATGTGTGTGTGTGTGTGTCAGCGTCTTACATGCACACAGGTATTCAAATCCTTCATACGCACTCAAGAAAACATCAGTTGTACGTATGGTATACACATTTTAATTCAGGAGAACGTAATCATTGTCATAATGTACACACAAGGCGGTGAAATCATTCTATGCACAATCCCGCCTTACAAACACTTATAGCACTCAGCCAATTACACAAGCCCGACACACAATTACTCGCTATCTTCAACTAGCACTCCCGCAAAAGCTATACACTCGCTCCAGAACAAACAACGACCCTTCCTATAAAACTGTCTGAGTCCTGTCTGCTATTTTCAAACTGGTCAGTTCGTCTCGTGGTACTGGACCACGTGTCCCTCGTGACAACTCGGGCTGTCTCAACCGTCACGTAGTGCGTTAGTCCGCCCGTGTGGTGTTGTATCGTTCGGTGTAGTGCCGTCTGGTCAGTTCCGGACAGCGTCCCGTGAATTTATGTCCCCTTATATCATTAGGTCTTGTCCTGTCGGTGTCCTGTCTATGACATCTCCGTGTCCCCACCGATGTCCTGTCTCTAATCTATCTACCGTCCTGCAGATGTCCTGTCTTATGACATCTCTGTGCCCTTACCCATGTCCTGTCTATCGTTATCACTGCATTCCTTGACTCTATTCTGTTCTCTCTATGTCCTGTCCTAATTCCCCCAACACTCTGACATCCATCCATTCTCCCCGGGTATTGTGTCACCAAAATCATTCCAAGATTGGTGACACAATGTCGTCTATGCATATAAAATTAGTCTGAACTAATTAGTCAGCGAGTTGTGGGAATTAATCAGTCACTATACTTGGGTATCACTCTGATTCATAAGGATATGATACACTGTTGAAGTATACACCCACTGGTCTATCATCAGCTTCACACCCTTGATATGCTGCCAAGAGTCAACTCTCTCCTACATTCTACTACTGGGAGCCGTTAACGGACCAAGGAATATTGTCTTACAATTATGGTTTCCCAATAACATGCAACGCCTTTCACACACCCAAAATTGGTGCCCCGAAACAATTTGTCTCTTTTCACGGAGACTAATCATGGATATAACATCCATGGCTCCCGTAAAATGTTCTCTCAACATCTTTATTCAAGAATTATGTACACTGATTTACACCTTTCTGGATCCCGCTTGTTGGTAGACTTTTCTCTCGTGTAGTCGTAACCTATATTAATCCCTTGTGTCCCTTGTATAAGTGTGATCTCCCTTTCTTAGAAAGTAGTGTTTGTACGTTATATGTTCGTATTATGTGGGTTTGCGTGTTATGTTATTACTACTGTATGTTTTAATTAGAAACATAGATGTATGTTGTTAATCTGTGTACTTTTGGTTTCCAAGTGTCATCACGTAGGTCACTATATCTCACAAATGAAGGCTTATGCTCAATTTTTGAGATGAGTTACCGAACTGTGATTCTTGAAAACATAACCAGTGTTACAATGTAATTCTAAAGTCAACACATATAAAATCAGTGAACGCTCACATGTGTTACAAAAGACGAAGACACATTATTACAAAAAAATACATGTGAAAAAAAGTGTACCAATATTCATACTTCTTGTTTTTATGCATTCACTCTCCCTTTTATACTATTTTCACTCAGTCATTCATACTATGCATTGTTAAAAATGTTTCTCATATTTAAATAAAATAGGCACGTTTTGACAAAACGAGCTGATTTAGTTTTATGATTATAATAGTACACTACCAATCTCGTTTAGTTTTCTAAATGAGATACATTATATATAAGGTTGTCTGATTGCGCTAGGCAATATTAAGGGGAAAAAACTTCAATTTCTTAAACTAAGGTTTTTAAAATTTAGTTTAAGTGATGTTTAGTTTAAAGAAATGTAATTCAACAAAATAAATAAATATATTGCCAACTGCGTTAGCTCCCTTATGTCTAACCTTTAGTACTTAGTTAAATATTTACAGAATTTATAAACGAAAATGTGCTAGCACTTATTAATTTACTATGTGAGAAAATACTATAACTAATATTTATAAACGTCTTCTCACAAAATCTAACTGTAGGAAATTAGTTTGGTGTTATTTAAACTTTAAATTTCTAACTTATGGGGAAAATTTATATCACTGTGCAACTTTAGTAAAATAATCTCTACAATTCAATGTTATCTAACTAACTATTGAATATAATCTAATCTAACTATTTACACTAATACGTAGTCGTTCTAGATGACTGGCGTTGTTGTCTTGTCGTTGATCTGCTTGACTGCAAGATCTGACGGTCTCGTTAGCAAGTCGGCCAAAATATTTTTAGAACCCTTGATGTGTTTAATGGTGAAAGAATAATTCTGTAGAATGAGGGCCCATCGGTAAATTATGTTGTTTTTGGGTTGTCCTTTCTCGATCACCATCAATGGGGAATTGTCAGTTTCGATGAGGAAGTGTGTCCCGGCAAGGTATTTAGTTAATTTACTAACACAATACACAATTGCGAGAGCCTCCAATTGAGACACACCATATCGTGATTCTGCTGGGCTTAGTTTCCCACTGACGTAAACTATCTGATGGTATATGTTATCGTAGGCCTGGAGCAACACCCCGGAAATTGTCGTGGCACTGGCGTTTGTTCTAAGAGTATAAGAAAGTTCTTTATTAGGGAGACGAAGAATAGGGATGTTTGAGGAATAATATTTCAGGTGCGACATTGCGTTTTTTAAAACAGCACTCTGCACATCAATTTTTGATTTAGATCTTAAAAGATCTGGAAAAAAACACTAGTGATTTGGGTAAGTTCGGTATGAACTTGTTGTAATAATTCACCAAGCCTAAAAGGCTTCTAATTTGCTTTTTGGTGGTAGGCATCATGGGATTAAATATTATGGTCACGATTTTATCATCAGTACTTAAGTGGCCTTTGGATATCTTATGGCCTAGGAATTCAATTTCCTCAAATGCCAACTCGACTTTTTTGGCTTCACAATGAGCCCAAACAATTTTCTCATGCAAACAATATGTTTCATATTTTGCACATGTGGCATTATAGTGGCCTAAACGTTTACAAAATAACAGTTTATAGGTCTTACATTCCATTGAAATGAGATGGCAATTTTGGTGTCGTATACAATCTCATACAAAAATGGTGGAAAAATATTTCTTATTTCCGAAGTTGTAAGCACTATTAGTAGGTTAATCACTAGAAATATAATTGGTATTGGCTGCGGTTGGTAAGTGAACCATGCTGTCAATAAAACCTTTAGCAACATTAATAACACAACTGCGATGGAGATGGTTGTGTGCCACACTGGTAAGTTTATGTTCTGATTTCTGTCGCTTTTGTTGTATCCCTTGAAACACATGTCATTGTGCAATATGTTGCTGTCCGTGTTTTTGAGACTGTGTTGTCTACTAGAACTAGACTGTAGGGCTTCTGCTTTTCGTTTTAAGTAAGGTTTCTGGGTTGTTCTGTGTGTATCTTGTCTGTCTACGTCACTGTTGTCTGCTGGAGTTGCGTTACTGGAAGTACAATTTTTTGTGGGTTTAACAGTGTGGACTTTAACAATTTTGTTTCAAATGTCATAATAATTTCCATGAAGAGAATTTACGTTCTATACTCTCTTACATTGTTCTGTCGTTTTCTGAGTAGTTATGTCCCTCGGACTTTTTGACTTTGGTTGCTTTTCTTGATTACTGACATTCTTATCTGTTGTAATCAATTTTTTTTTTACTGGCATTCTTTTTTGATGCCGTTTTCCCCAGGCTTTAATTTCTTTGTTTGTACAGTATTTCATATTTGGTAAACATCCAATAATTAGATCTGTACAAGGATTGTCTAAGATCGCGCACGTAAACATGCCGGATAAGAAAGGTGTACAAATGTGAGCTGTAGCTAGTGGATACTTCTCCACATTGCCAGAAAATGTTCAGCAATTTACGAACTCGCCTGTATAATCTTCTGCGTTAGCAAACACTTTCCTTAAACCAATTAAAGTACTTCCGGAATCGATCAAAATCTGACAAGGTGTATTATTAACCCTACCATTGTGGAACAACAATTCTCCTCTGGAGGAAAATACTGCATTGGCGTTTTCATCTGAAAACTGGACTGTATGGCCGCATTTTAATATACCATTTTCATGAAATTTATGACATGTTTGACACTTATCATAATTTAAAATATGTATTGCTGCAAGAGCATTATCTTCCATTCTTTCCATTCCTTCGCATTCAATCTCGCTTTCATCAGAAGATGAATCAACAAGTACTGCATTCACACTCTTCAATCTCTGGCGATCTGGACATTTTGCATTATAGTGGTCTAAACGTTTACAAAAATAACATTTTACAGCACGCCGGTAGTTTTCTCTCTTACTTTGTTGTTTCTTCACCATCATATCTAGGTGACCTGGGTAACCAGGGTTTGAATCACACATTTGAAATTGAAAATGATAAAGTTTGCAGTATGGACATTGTGGTGCATTAGATTTGTTTCTCTTTGTATCTAAATGGTTTTTGTGGTTTGGTTTTAACTGCAGCGACAATATTATTTTCCTTGTTGGTTAATGTGAAAACATCTCTGTTGGAACAAAAATAAGCGGACCCCTTTCTCTCTAATTGTTCTAAGGACTCAATATAAAACTGTTGTAGAAATTTTGCAAATGGTGTTGGAATTGATGAAATGATTTTGTCCATTATCATAAGGTCCCTAAGCTTTTCATAACTCTTGTTCACCTTGCAGCGTTCAGCCACTTATTATAAAAATCTTGAACCTGCGAAACGTAATCAATGTACGTTTGATTTGCTTTAGGTTTTAATTGTGAGAACTGTACCTGATAACCTGGTGCATCTAACAGAAAGTGTTGCATGATTCGTTGATGTATATATTCGTAATCTTTCCTGAGTTCTTGTGGGATTGATTCCATGACTTTTAAAGGCTCTGCTGATAAATTTCTCATATAGATCATGGCCCAATGGTCTTTTGGGACCTCTTGTTACTTCATTTGGAACTCGGAGTTCTCAGACCAAGCTGAGATGGAATCGCCTTTATTCTTATTAAACTTGTTCTCTTCTTCCTTACTTTTTAATTTGGTGATCGAGTGAATGGCGAGTCATGACCGCCCTCGCTTTCCGGCATGGCACATGATTGATTGATTGATTGAGTTGCAATATGCACCTGTGACTCAACCTCTAGTTCTTTCATTGTCACCCGCATCTCTGCTTCTAATTTCTTATTGTTTGCTTCCATATTTAAGCTTTTTTTTCTTTCTAAGTTTTTAATTATCTTTAATTATCTTTCTCAATCATACGATTTCATGCATGTGACATCTTTGATTCACTCAAATTCTTCTTTCATCTGTTCACTTTTACAATTAATTTTTCTTTTTCTTTTTCTTTTTGCTTTTCTTTCAACTTGGTTTCCTCCGCTCTTTGCACTAATTCTAATTCTTTCAGTTTAGTAGCTTCAGCTAGTTCTAGTTCTTTAAGTTTCGTAGCTTTAGCTAGTTCTACATCTGTTATTCTTTCTTATGTAAGCGTTCTTGTTCTCTTTCTTCTCTTTCTCTATCCCTTGCCTCTTTCTCTGCAGCAGCAATTCTATCAGTATGTTCTTTATATTCCTTCTTTGCCCATTGTTCTAATTTGTCCCCAGTGTAACCTAAATCTTTCCCTGTTTCAATGCACTATTTTAAAGTTGACGTTATTATAGGTTTTTCTTACACAAAATTAATGTACAATAATGACAAAAATGTACAAAATACAATGGCAATAATATCAGAAGTTAATGTACAGCAATTATGAAAAAAAATAGAGTGCTGTTTTAACAGCAATATCGAAACGGGGTACTTATCTGAATTTAATAAACTTGTGTCTTCCCAGTGCCACTCGCAGATGACTTTATGCCCGAGCTCTTCGCACTGTCTGGGTAGTGGATATGTTACTCACAATAGATTCACAACTTCTGTTTATTTAGAAAAGCAACAATTATTATCACAAACAAATTTTGTCTGTCAAGTCAAAATTTTCAGAGGAAAGGTATGATGCGATATAATAATTATGAATTTTGTCGGTCGCTTGTCTTCTGTCGTAATGTTGTGTTTTGTTATATAATAGTAGTCTTTAACAGCCGTGGAACTTCAGCTGAAACGTTTACATGCAAATATTATAAATGTCAAATTCAATGCATTTAATTTATCAAATTTAATCCTCATTATTTTATGCCAGCACTCGATTTACTTTCTCTCATCTAGTTCATCTTCGGCAGTGCGTTCTCAATCATACGATTTCATGCATGTGACATCTTTGATTCACTCAAATTCTACTTTCATCTGTTCACTTTTACAATTAATTTTAGATACTTTCCACCCGTAGGTTCACTCAATCGCTAGATTGTAAACTTCTGATACCAATCAATTTAACTCCCTCTCTCAAACCGTAGGTTCATTCAATCTTAAGATTGCACGCTTCTGACACCATCAATTTATACCTGTCAGCGTCTTACATGCACACAGGTATTCAAATCCTTCATACGCACTCAAGAAAACATCAGTTGCACGTATGGTATACACATTTTAATTCATTCAGGAGAACCTGATCATTGTCATAATGTACACACAAGGCGGTGAAATCATTCTATACACAATGCCGCCTTACAAATACTTATAGAACTCAGCCAATTACAAAAGCCCGACACACAATTACTCGCTATCTTCAACTAGCACTCCCGCAAAAGCTATACACTCGCTCCAGAACAAACAACGACCCTTCCTATAAAACTGTCTCAGTCCCGTCTGCTGTTTTCAAACTGGTCAGTTCGTCTCGTGGTATTGGACCACATGTCGTGACAACTCGGGCTGTCTCAACCGCCACGTAGTGCGTTAGTCCGCCCGTGTGGTGTTGTGTCGTTCGGTGTAGTGCCGTCTGGTCAGTTCAGGACATCGTCCCGTGAACTTACGTCCCCTTATATCATTAGGTCTTGTCCTGTCTGTGTCCTGTCTATGACATCTCCGTGTCCCCACCGATGTCCTGTCTCTAATCTCTCTACCGTCCTGCAAATGTCCTGTCTTATGACATCTCTGTGCCCTTACCCATGTCCTGTCTATTCGTTATCACTGCAGTCCTTGACTCTATTCTGTTCCCTTGTCCTCTCTATGTCCTGTCCTTATTCCCCCAACGTAATATTATACACACGCAAACACACACGCACACACACGCACACACACACACACACACACACACACACACACACACACACACACACACATGGTAACAAAGGGGTGTTGAAGAAAACCGACTTCACTGTACAGCTTGTGTTATCCCATAATTCCTGCCTGATAAACACAGTCTATAGTCATAATTATAAGTCATTCCATATTAAGTCAAACATAAGTGTCTGAATAAAATGGCTTGATAGCAATGACAACTATATCATCGATACTCTATGGCAGTGTTTCCCAACGTGGGGCCCACGCCCCACAGGGGGGTAATTCGATTTTTAAGGGGGGCAATTCGAAAATGGAAGAAATCAGCTAGATATAACAAAACGGGGAGACTTGAGACTGAAGTTAACTAAATTGGAACCTGACATAAAATCTCTTTGCAGCAAGCATCAAGCGCAAGGATCTCACTAAATTAAAAAAATTACTAATAATTAAAATAATATAGAAAAATCTTTCATGAATATTATTTTGTACTTGAATTTCAGTTCTCCATTATATGTTTTGAAAATTTACTTACTGTGTTTGCTCAATAATTTCCTAGTGATTTCTTCCTAAAACCTATCGGTCCTTTGGCTAGGATCGGGTGCATTTGCTGCTCTCCCCCCAGTAGTGCGCCTGGTCTGGTCGGGGGCCGGGATGATCAAATAAAAACCAATCACATATCTTCACCTTAGATGTGTGCCTGGTGGACCACTGTGGGCAATAGCTCACAGTGAGACTAAGGGTCCACACAAAAAAGGGGGAGGCGGGAGGTGGGGGAATCAGCTTGTCTGGGGTAACCGCCAAACCAAAAAAAAAAAAAAAAAAATTCACCCACATACAGGGGTGCGGGACCGGGACGGGACCGGGAAGGGACCGGGGGGGGGGGGGGGCGCTCTGGCCCCTCTGGGAACCGTGAGCCTTTCCCAAAAAAAATTCAAGTTTCTTTAGTGACTATTTCAATTTTGTAATATTAAAAATGATGCATATGTTGGGGGGGGGGGGGCATAATAATTTTAGAAAGGTTTAGGTGGGGCATAGCACAAAAAAGGTTGGGAAACACTGCTCTATGGTCAAGGGAATGTAAAATAATTAGAAATGCCATGACGTGTTTAGAAACAGGCTTGTCGGGATATAGTGAGATGTTTTCACATTCTGCTAAACGACTTGCTTCGGTACTTGTTAACTGCAAGATTTGGATTTCTCCATTTCTCGTGATCTAATTTATACTTTTATACGCTAGAATTATCACAAGAAAAGTATTGGAAATGCTGCAGATTCTTCATTAATCAATACATAGATGAGTGTCTGCTCCAGACCAACATATGAAGAAGAAGAAGAAGAATAAGAAGAAGAAGAAGAATAAGAAGAAGAAGAAGAATAAGAATAATAATAATAATAATAAGAAGAAGAAGAAGAAGAAGAAGAAGAAGAAGAAGAAGAAGAAGCGCAGCTGCTGCAGCAGAAGAAGCAGAAGTAGAAGAAGGAGAAGAAGAGGAAGAGAAAGAAAAAAAAAGAAGAAGAAGTGGAAGAAGAATAGAAGCAACAGTAACAGAACAATTAGAAAAAGAAGAAGAGCATCGAGAAGGAGGAGGAGAAGAAGAAGAAGAAGAAGAAGAAGAAGAAGAAGAAGAAGAGGAGGAGGAGGAAGAAGAAGAAGAAGAAGAAGAAGAAGAAGAAGAAGAAGAAGAAGAAGAAGAAGAAGAAGAAGAAGAAGAAGAAGAAGAAGAAGAAGAAGAAGAAGAAGAAGAAGAAGAAGAAGAAGAAGAAGAAACAAGAAGGAAGGTGAAGAATATACCCAAGCAAAACAAGTGAAGGAGTTCACTTACTGTTTTTCCTTCTTCTAGAATGTGTTATCTTTCACTTACCATCTTTCCATTGCAGGATACAATAATGCGAAAACAGTTGGCGAGTGTATTGACACATTGACAGGAGAGATTGATGGTAATGTGACTTGTGCTCACGTGACTCCTTACCTCAAGTGTCTCATCCGTGTGACCAGAATCTACGCCCTGACTTCCAGTAGTGACAACCAAGACAGACAAACGCTGGACCAAACTATTAACGATAAATTGAAGGAGCTAAATATAACATGCGACTTCAAATTCACGTCCCTTATTGAAGAGGTTCGGAGGGAACAAGGGAATGTGGAGAACTGAGCAAACATGTTCGTTGGGTCATTCCCCTTTGTTACATTGCTCATCTTGACTTGTGCATCGGTGTTTGTGCTTCTCTAAATGTTACAATATTCTACACACATTTGTCAATGCGCTTGACCGTAATTGCTGTGTGAACCATTCCTTGTCTATGGTCACTGTTCGTGGTGTGCAAGAGATATTAAACTTCCACAAGGGATCTGCGCATGTCGGGCATGAACATATTGGGAATAGCTACATCAAAGAAGCTGCTGCTAGCAGTAGCAGTGATATCAATTGAGGCCATTGAAATAGTGTGTCTTCGGTTCACACGATATCACCAAGTTAATCATAATTATGTACCATGACAATAAGCGGGGGATCATGGTTCGCCATCTAACGCGATCACCAGTCGTGGATCAGGTCTGTGTATTTGTCTCGATTATATCATGCAACCAAAGCCATCCAGGTATTTATCTTCTGCCTTCCTCTTGCTCTTTTCACATCAACGTTGCCAGTTGGCCGTAAGTTTTCCAGTTTATATGTTGATAATAAAGTAGGCCAATATCAGCCTATTAAGAGAGGTGTGAGACAGGGATGTGTAATGTCTCCAGATCTGTTTTTCCTGTACAGTGAAAATATTTTCAGAAATATTGAAGATATGTACGGAATCAACATTGGGGGACGATGCATCAACATTAGATATGCAGATGATACAGTCTTGATTGCAGACAATGAACAGGACCTGCAAAATTTAGTAGATGCGATTGTTACACACAGTGAACAACTAGGGTTAGAATTAAATTGTAAAAAGACAGATTATGGTCGTCACTAGGAAGAACGAAATACCACAATATAATATACAAGTAAATGGGAATATTCTTCACCAAGTGAATAGGTACAATTATCTCGGAACAATCATAACATCTTATGGGAGATGCCTTGAAAAGATTAGAACAAGAATCGCCACGGCAAAAGTAGCCTTTAACAAGATGAAAAACATACTGACAAATAAAAAGCTGTCAATTGAAACGAGAAAAAGAGTGTTGAGGTGCTACATAGAACCTGTACTTTTATATGGATGTGAAACTTGGACAATGAGCAGGCAAGCTGAAAAACATCTGATGGCTGTAGAAATGTGGTTTCTGAGGAAAATGCAAAGAATACCATGGACAGCCAGAAAGACCAATGAACAAGTCTTTCAAGAAACAAATGAAGATCGTAAACTGATTAGAGACATTAGACGTAGACAGTCAAAATTTTTTGGGCATGTTATGAGAAGAAATGATTTGGAGAACTGGGTGACAACTGGTAAGATCGAGGGAACAGACCAAGGGGAAGACTGAGAAGCAAATACCTGGATGGCTTGGCCTCGTGGCATGGTCGAGACAGAAACACAGAGCTGATCCACGACTCTGGTGATCGAGTGAGATGGCAAAACATGACCGCCCACACTTACCAGCATGGCACATGATGGCTGGATGTTGTCACAATTTGCCCATAAAACTTTACTGTCTACGCCTAATTGCTTAATTTCTCGAATATGTTTTGGTTTTCATTTATGTCTTGTGTGTTCGTCCATGGTACAGTTTGCATTTCCCCCAGAAAACACACTTTCACTGCCATTAGCTGTTTCTCAGCTGGTCTGCTTATTGTCGATGGTTCACATCCATAAAACACATCTAATTCACACTCACCATGAAGTGTTATACAGCTCCGTGAGATAGAAACTACTGCTGCAGGTGAAGCAGACAAGTAAACCTTGAACCTAAGACACTGCCAGGCACCAGGAGTTTCCTCATCTAAAATGCATCTCAGCTTGCGTGCACAAAGGACACAGTGGGGCTTTAATCATAAACATTATCATTATTATTATCATCTCAGTGCCATCTTCAGATAGATAATGTGTTGTGTCATAGCAATTCTCTACTTCTCAATTAGCATATGTTTTCTTTGCATCTGAACGAATTATATCGTTGTTAATGATTTAAGCAGAATTATTTAATTTATTATTTTATTTATTTATTCAAAGCAATGATTGTGTTTTCTTCATGTTGTTTGCTGTGTTGTAATAAACATCTGTGCATTTAAGAATCTGTGTAATCTAAAGCAATGTATAAACAGTGCATATTAAAGTTTAGTTTAGTTTAGTCGACGGATCAACATCACGACACACGAGTATAACCCATATGTGCTACATTCTACTCCTAACTCAAGCCTGAGTCCGGAGAATCTCAGCTCGGTGCACGAACTCCGTAGCACCGGCGAGGATCCTGAAATACTTTGGGTAGATTTTTAACTCGAAATTTTGCCCGGGCAGCACCGTTAGGTTACTCTTTCTCGATTTCCAACTGCCAAGGGATGTTTTACGCGCGCAGCAATACACACGGAGGTCCGATCTCACTTCCCAGAGACTATATACATATTTGTTGGAAATATTTGTTACTAGAAATCCATGTGAAAAAATCCCGACCTTCACAGGGGCTTGAACCCGGGACCTCCAGCACACGAGACTGACACCACACCCCGAGACCACTCAGGCCCCCCCCCCCCCCCCCCGTGCATTTAAATTGAACCCATTATGGCAGCAAGAAAACCATTACTTTTCCAATCCATCTTGTGCATGCCGTTTTCCACAAAAAAAAAAAAAAGAAAAGAATGTGTGATCTATAAACATTCCATTGAACACAGAACGCTGCAGGTCAGACAAGATGACTGTTAAAGAGTTGGTCTGATGTGCTGTCGTGACCACAATGAATGTAGATGTAATCGGGACGTTGTGTGTGACACATGGTGGAAACCCGACTCCAGACATGAGATATGCAGATGATACGGTTCTCCCGTGAAATAGTGACAGCAGTTTAAAGCAGTTAATTAGGTCTGACAAAAGACACAGTGAAGATCAATTAAGTTTTCTGAATGCCGAAGAAGAAAAAACAAACAAATATAATATTCGTATGTCATCCAACAGCTGCATTTAAAAATGAAGACATCTAATGCCACAAATTAAATATCGTGATTCCAAAATTAACATAAATGCAAAGTGTTCACATGAAGGAAGATAGAGACTGGCCTTGGCAATGCAGAGATTACATAGCAAATAAAGAGTACTGCGGAGCACATACAGCAAATAAAGCGTACTGCGGAGCACATACAGCAAATAAAGCGTACTGCGGAGCACATACAGCAAATAAAGCGTACTGCGGAGCACATACAGCAAATAAAGCGTACTGCGGAGCACATACAGCAAATAAAGCGTACTGCGGAGCACATACAGCAAATAAAGCGTACTGCGGAGCACATACAGCAAATAAACCGTAATGCGGAGCACCAGAACACACGTACACAAGTATAGAACATGCATGTGGCAGCGTGCGGGTGTTAGTCCTTGATATTTTATAAATACTAAAATAGAAAAGTGACCCATTTGGCCTCAAATATTATAAAACTGTTCTTCAGGATTAAGACAAATACTGACATTCTACAAGATTAAGACAAATACTGACATTCTACCAGTTTAAGACAAACGCTGACATTCCACAAGATTAAGACAAATACTGACATTCTACAAGATTAAGACAAATACTGACATTCTACCAGATTAAGACAAACACTGACATTCTACAAGATTAAGACAAATACTGACATTCTACCAGATTAAGACAAACACTGACATTCCACAAGATTAAGACAAATACTGACATTGTACAAGATTAAGACAAATACTGACATTCTACAAGATTAAAACAAATACTGACATTCTACCAGATTAAGAAAAATACTGACATTCTACCAGGTTAAGACAAATACTGTCATTCCACAAGGTTAAGACAAAAACTGACATTCTACAAGATTAAGACAAATACTGACTTTCTACCAGATTAAGACAAATACTGACATTCCACAAGATTAAAACAAATACTGACATTCTAAAAGATTAAGACAAATACTGACATCCCACAAGATTAAGACAAATACTGACATTCTACAAGATTAAGAAAATACTGGCATTCCACAAGATTAAGACAAATACTGACATTCCACAAGACTAAGACAAATACTGACATTCCACAAGATTAAAACAAATACTGACATTCCACAAGATTAAGAAAAATTCTGGCATTCTACAAGATTAAGATAAATAATGACATTCTACAAGGTTAAGACAAATACTGGCATTCTACAAGATTGTAATATGGATGAATACTAGCTAGGAAAAACAATATGACGCCTCTTAAACCAGCCTACTCTCGCCACATGAACCGCCACAGTCGCTTAAACCAACATACTCTCGACACATGAACCGTCAGAGTCGCTTAAATCAACATACTCTCGCCACATGAACCGTCAGAGTGGCTTAAACCAACATACTCTCGACTCACGAACCGCCACAGTCGCTTAAACCAACATACTCTCGACACACGAACCGCCACAGTCGCTTAAACCAACATACTCTCGACACATGAGCCGTCACAGTCGCTTAAACCAACATACTCTCGCCACATGAACCGCCACAGTCGCTTAAACCAACATACTCTCGACACACGAACCGCCACAGTCGCTTAAACCAACATACTCTCGACACATGAACCGTCACAGTCGCTGAAACCAACATACTCTCGCCACATGAACCGCCACAGTCGCTTAAACCAACATACTCTCGACACACGAACCGCTACAGTCGCTTAAACCAACATACTCTCACCACATGAACCGTCACAGCCGCTTAAATAGACCAGCCGGGGCTGTGGCGAAGATGTTACGGACGCAATTCTTAATCCCGCATACCGCGTTCGATACACAGCTGAGGGCGCTTCAGCAGCAGACCGCCTTGCTCTGGTTTCATACAAGTATGAGTGCTGGCAGTTCAGAAAGCAATGGCAGACTACTGAACGTAAACTTGCCAAGAAATCTCAAACAGCCCCCCCCCCCCCCCACACCCCCCCCCCCCAAAAAAAAAAAAAAACAACAACAACAACAACACACAAATGATTAGATTGACAGTGACGTCCTGTAAGGGATATCCAAATAACTTGTGAATGGAAGGCATGGTCTTTGGAAGATGAAAAGAGGCCAGACCCTACCATAGCGACAGTGGGCACGCGTAGCTACAGATACCCTGGATATTAAATGCATTAAGCAAGAGAGCTGTCCAAGGATCGAGCGTCTTTCCCTCTGCCTGCGATGAGATCGCCACGTGCGAATGACTTGCTACTTCATTATAGATTGTAATAGCAAATATTAGAATGTGAATGAAGAGAGGTGTAAACTTTGAACAAGTAATGTCAATCGGCAGACTTGTTGGGAAACACGCTACTTTAGAAATTCACATTTACGATAAACAGCTGTATGGCTTGGCCAAAATGTAACATGAGCACAGACTTGATCTAAGCCACGTGTATGGCTATTGCGGTGATGACACTTTTGACAGCAAGTGCTGACCGGCCACACAAAACCCCGGTTAAATAAAAGCCAGGCAGTGAATTTCATTGTTTCCTCAATCACCACAGAAGAAGTCAGACAAAATGGTGGAAATAACATCACAAGATGGAGACTAAGGGTCTGTAGGCCAACTGCTATAATTCTGTCTTGGTATTTGTTCTGACTGTGAGTTATGTAGTTGTTCTAGTTAGTTGGCTGGTTAGTTAGTTAGTTGGTTAGTTATCTATTGGAGTAACAGCCTTACACTCTGGGCAAGTCCATAGGTGCTCAGAACCCGCCCCCCCTTTCCCCAACCCTCTAGATCAGCGTCCGGAGGATAATAATGCAAGATCTGTGTTGGTTGACAAGTCCCCTTATTCTCCCTATGTGTATCTATCCTGTCTTTTTTTTTTTTTTTAGCATATCCTTTTACAGGACTTAGCTGTCAACACCAGCATCTTTCAGCTGTATGTTGATCTCTTGGCAAGATTACGCTCAGTAGTTTGCCATTGCTTTCTGAGCGGCCGGCTCACATACCCCGTAAGTTACCGATGCGATTCGAACCACTGCTGATTTGAACCGTCATCACGTTACCTGACGAGAGTATACGAGATTATGGAGAAAAGTCATAACCTCTAAGCCACGAAGCCGGCTATCCTGTCTAGTCGTGCCAATTCGAACTTCCAAGTCTCACCTTCTGGACGAAAAAGTGGACTTATTGGTGTCAAGGTCCGCCGCTCGCGACATCTGTTTTAAACCGTTTATAACATCGGCACGATCCACCTGCAGGGGATGCCGAGCCAGCAAGTTTATCAGCTCGTTTATTTCCCTCAACTCTCCCATGTCCCAGTTTGTAGTCGTGTGTGTGTGTGTGTGTGT
The DNA here is from genome assembly GCA_963921405.1 of Cepaea hortensis. Lineage (NCBI taxonomy): Eukaryota > Metazoa > Mollusca > Gastropoda > Stylommatophora > Helicidae > Cepaea > Cepaea hortensis. The sequence goes on from OY992897.1 coordinate 47,864,506, forward strand.
GTGTGTGTGTGTGTGTGTGTGTGTGTGCGCGCGTGCGCGCGTGCGTGTGTGTGTGCGTGTGCGTGTGTGTGTGTTAGTTTGCTGCTCCCAGTTCCAGTCTTTGGATCTATTTAACTAACAGTATATTGTGGGCCATCTGAAACATGCAAATATCGCTCCCCATTTACCAATATTCACTTACAGTATCTCCAGCAGTTGAGTCTCTACACGTCTTGATCGCGTAAGACATGTGGCTGGTATTTCGTGCCAGTGTTTCTGTAATTCACGTGTGGTAATCAGCGAGTTGACACGTGGTGGCATTTTCAATACAAATCATTTTAGTTACAAGTCGGTATGAAGTAATGAGCTTTGATTTCCTGCTGGTCGTTATGACACGCAATTTACTCCCTAAACTAAGCTTCTAGACGGATGATCTTTGAGGGTGTACACACACAGTTGACACCGTGTAACTAGAGTACTTTATCCTTCATTTAAGTAGGCCTTATCAGCCATCTTAGAATTCACGGCTTCATACTTTCAACCCCACTGGATGAAATGAATGGTCATCATCATTCTCGATGGACAAACAACTGAGTACTTTAACTTCCTATTTTGTGTTTTAAAATCAGTTTGCATTGATTGTGACTCTACTTTGTTTCAGTGTAGTTGTGTGCTACTGTTTGATTTTTCTTTTAAACCATACGAGAGCTTTCGGCGGATTAGTGGGATCCACTTCTACACCGGTCAGATGGATTTCAACGCTGTATTCTCGCTGAGAACGCAATGGCAAACTACTGAACGTAAACTTGCCTAGAAAATGAACCCGTGGCTGAGGTGAATCACAGTGCAACGTCCTGCTAAGAGCATGCAACTTTTTTGTTTAAAATTCTCCAGCATTCACACCCTTAGCCTTTTGCAAGATGAAGAAGGTGATCAAGGGTTAAAAGAAAAGATACTGTCACATAGAATGAGAACAAACGTATTTGTGTGTGTGTATGTGTGTGTGTGTGTGTGTGTGTGTGTGTGTGTGTTGGCTCACTTTGAACTCGATCGTAGTCCACACACACTGTGTACTATAGTTGCTGCTGTTAGTGAGTACAATGGACTGATGTTGAGTAAGGGATAATTTTCTGTATTACTAGTGTCATCACGCGAACCCACTCCAACATCTGGGGTGCTTGTAATTTACGTCCGTAAGTCAAGACGAGAGGTCAACATTGAAACCCAACTGACCAGTGTGTGGAATGAACCCTACGCCGAGGTCACCAGGGAAAGTTTAAGCGTGAGCCCGTTTGACCTTTCGGTCATGCCGACTGTGATATATTTTCACAAAACGTAACATCGCATTAAATAATTCCAGGACGACAAAATCGGAGTTCACCGAAACCGAATTGGTTTGTTCCACAATTGTACGATCCAAGATGTAATATACTCGGTGTCAATGAAAAACGTTCACCGGGAAAGGACCGTATAAATAGCAGCGTGCAGAGTGACATGGCCTGTTTGTTCATCAGTCAGCATGAGACATAAGAACTGAAGCAGCGGAAGGAGTGAGAGAGTTTCAAAATTCACTAAAAAAGAAAATCCTCAGCCTATGAAATCGCTGTGAGAAATTGCATCTCATTCAGATCATGAAACGTGTCGACATGTTGAGGTCATTCTGATAAATAAGGTAAACACAATATTTAATTCTTTTAATTTTAGCTAGTTGTGAGCCTTTTGTTCCCAGAAGAAGAGTTGGTAAGTCGACTGGTTGAACGCGTGGTGAATTCTTAAGAAGTTAATTAGAATATAATTAATTTTTATAGTTTATAGATAAACTATTCATTAAGAATAACCATGGGAATTTTATTTTCTCCCAAAGTAAACAACTGATTTAATGTATAAGCATTAATCCAAGTTGTACATTTATTTCTTAAGCAACTCAATCTACAATAATTTGGAATGGTGAGTTCTTAAAGAATTTAATCTAGTACAAACTAAATAATATTATACTCAGTTATCAGTCATAAGATAAACTGTACATTAGGCGAAAACCACAGTGTTTCATTTTCTCCCAGCTAAACAAATTAGTTAATGTATAAAACATTAGACACGTGTTGTACATTTTATTTCTTAAGAAACTAAATCTACAATGAATTATAATAACTTAAGACTTAAGGAAACTCAGAATTTTTAGTACAGTGGTAAGTACATAGGGTACATGTGGCCACTGGTAAGAGTTACAACTATTTTACCTGTGCCAGCACTATAGAGAAATTAGTGGAATGTGTATAGTCAAGTAGATTGAGCCCATTATTCAGAAGATTTACTTTTTGACATGAGCACATGGACAAACAAATAGTTTTCTGGTAGTTCATGAACACATGAGAACCAAAAAGAGTTCTACAGGTATCATAAATTGTGTGATGGTACAGCACACATGGGGTAAGGCAAATATGTAGACATGGCTGTTAACCATGGGGAATAATAATATTTGTGCCACATAATAGTGCGTAACCAACCGCCATGCAAGAAGTATTTTAATTCATAATGCCTGAATGTGAATTGGATATTTCACCTAAATTGTATGTATTTTATGAGAGCATGTGATAACTCCTGGATTTCCTGTTGCTAAATCCTGGGTGAATTGCATAAGTGTGTCTAATGATCACATAAATTTATGTCATGTGTGATTCATTATTGTAAACAGATGTGAATGTATCATTTGTAAACCACCTCAGTATGAATGATTAATTATCAATCAGGAAATATTATAATTTCTGATGAGAGAGGAGATTTAATTTTAATATCATTTTTATTGAACCTGTGAATTTATCAGGGATAAAGAACCTACATATGCATGATTGTCATCCATACATATATGATTGTGTCTGATGAATGGGTGAGATCTCATTGTGACGTCAATGGTGTTAACATTTAAGGTTATCATTGGGAAATCACATAAGTACCCACCTTACATGACAGTATGAAGGATGTGTGATGAATGATTCCTATATGATCACCCATACCAATATGAATGTGTCTATAGACTGAGTGAAATGATCATCCATACATATGAATGATGTATGAGAGAGTGAATTGAACCCACATGCAAAGATGGATATGGTGACTGATGCATGAGGAGTTTGAGTGAGTGAAGTTACAGACTGAGAGAGAGGGAGTATAAGTCAACAGTCAATCTCAGGATAGCCAGCAACTTGATGTGAAATGCCAGGACTGTCACCAGAGAACTGCTTCGGCATACCCCATAAACTAAATAATAATTTAGGACACTCCGGCGCATAACGACAGTGTGTATAAAATATCATTCATGTTACAATCATCTAGTTTTGTGCGCTAAGCACGACACATACCATACATTACGCATATTACAGCATCTGTGTATGTAGTTTAAGCATGATAATGATGATAATAATGCACTACAAAGATGATGATGATGACTGTAATGTAATGAAAATTATCTAATAATGATTATGATGATAATGTTAGAATGATGTAATGATTTCTAATGTCATAAACATGATAAATATGTAATCATGATGATGATGAGAATGATTATAATAATCATGATGATGCGGATAGCTGAAGTACACTCTTAGTATAGAAACTGTGAAGTAATATACTCTCCGTAAATCTTTGGACTAAAAAGAGAAGTCACCTGAATACTATACAAGAAAGGATACCATAATGTACTTATATTGCTTATAAACAAACACTCATTACAATGGGGACTGATTTTTAAAAGCCTTAATGTATGAGACCCTTTTCCTGAATAGAAAAGATGATGAAGAGAATGGTAAACATAATTGTCAAATTCCAAATCACTCAAGGTATTACTTCTATAGACCTGAGGACAGGCATAAGTGAAGATGAAACTGCACATCTGCTAGTTAAATCTTGAACACCTGATAGTGGAAGATTGGAGTGAAAGCAAACAACTATGTTGGTGATAACTAATTGAGAACACCATGACTATCTTTCTTCTATGTTTGTTTTCTCTAAGAACAAGATTCCTTTATTGTTTTCACTTGTTATGTTCTTAGGCTTTTACATTTCATTTCTAATGTCATATTTATGATATCATTAGAATTATGAGATTGATGGAATTTCAGGTAGTGATCTTACTCATGTAAATCCAGACCTGACTTGGTGAAGATTGAATGCAGCACCTGTTGAGTGAGCACATTGTTGAGTGATACCCTTGATAGAGTAGCGCAGAAATTTATCTACCTGCAACCATTCCATTTGTCTCATAGGGGAGGTAATCTTTATTTAAACATTTACCTGCCAACCAATGGAAAAGAAAACCAAGAGCCAACGTATGTTCTACTACGCTCTGGAACACTAAGACAGCAATTAATTGATAGCCAGAGGGATTCACAAAGCTGGAAGTGGAGAATTCTAAGTGTAGACAGTTCTTTTTTCAGATCATCCAGGTCAGTAAAAGATTAGCATTACATGCCACTGGAAAAAATATAGCTGTTAATATACACATTATCATTGGCACATCAATTCTGTATATTTACTGTATATGTATATGTCCTTATTTTATGACAGGAAATTGTAATTTTGAATGCAATTTACAAAATCCATATTTGTGTTTATTAAATTATAAAAACTGAGGTCATGTCATGTATTGATTGTATTTTACTTGTCATAGTCAAACTGTTTTAAACTACACTAGATAGAATTAATTAGTTGGTAGAGGAGAGGCAAGGAACCACTTAAAGGATAATTTGGGTCTAAAAGGGAATACAACTTTTTCAGTTATTTCCTGAAAGTATTCCTTGGTTCTCTAAAACTCTATTTCTGGTCTCAACCAATTGAGTCAGTACAGCTAAATTAATTAAACGGGCAGGATCACATTGGGAAAAATGATTTTGCATCCTTTATCTCTTTGGGGTTGTGCCATCAATCTCGACGTATCCGAAACCGACCTCCACAAAAAATTGTTATTATGCCATATACTTCCTATAGTGTTGTATGCATGTCAAGCATGGACAACAAGCAGAGAAGCCGGGAAACATCTAATGGCAGTGGAAATGTGGCATCGGATGAAAATGGAAAGAATATGATGAACGGACAAGAATACGAACACGACAGTGCTACAAGACACAGATTCAAACCGTAAATTATTGAGAGAAATGGGACGTCGGTAGTCAAGACTTCCTGCGTCAATTGTCAGGAGAAATAAACTTGAACACCTAGTGACAACCGGTAAACTGGATGGGAACAGAGAAAGGTGAGCACACGGGGATACATCCGTGGATGAGTTCACGTCACAGAGAAACAAGAACACAGAATTTAAATATGTATGATAAGTTTCGATTTCGGTCAGTCCTACCTGGCACAGCTCGAAGCAAATATACAAGGGTTAAGTAGGTAAGGAACCTACGTCTGGTCTAGCAAACCGGTATGGAATTTCCTTAATCCTAAAACTCTGCTCAAGATTCATAGAGGAAATTGGTCGAACGACGATAGTCACAGGCGCTGGAAGTTCAATTACCCCTCCACACGACGCCTAACAGCATAAGTGGAAGAAAAACAAACAAACAAATACCTTGCAAATAAGATTACATGATCCACCACCACCACCACCACCACCACCACCACCACCACCACCACCACCACCACCACCACCACCACCACCACCACCACCACCAACACCACCACAACCACTATCACCATCATCATCATCATCGTCATCCAGTGGCTTGTTCTGTTCATAAGTTTTCCCTTTTAACATTATGTGGAAATGTACCTATATTATAAGCCAGATGTCCAGGCTTTGTTGCTATTATGTATACATTATCTATCACATCTAGAATCCATCTAGGCTGTGGTCTTCCTCATTTCCGCTTTCTCGGCCACATTTACCCCATAAATATATTTTCCTGATATTCGTGTCTTTATTTAACATGCCCAAAATGTTTCATTTTCCTTAATTTTATTTATCTTAATAAGTAGTCTTCTTAAATTGTGATGTCATATTCATATTTACATGATCTATTTCTGGCCAAGGGGTTAACGACTTCTCCGTAATCCCGTATATCCACCTAGGGGAACACAGCTGCGCGAGATTCGGTAGTGGATCGCATGGCGTTGGTTATTTACGGGGGTATGTGAGCCGGTCGCTCAGAATACAATGGCAAACTACTGAGCGTAATCTTGCCAAGACATCAGAAACAGTGGTAAAATGCTGGTGTTGACAGCGATGTCCTGTAAATAGGATATGCGAGAAAAAAAATTCGTTCAATGCATTTTAATCCCTTACTGCAGGGGTAGACAAAAGCCACATTTTGTGCGTAGAGCCACATTGACAAATGTAAAGCTATTTGGGGGGGGGGGGGCATATATATTATGTCCACTTTGTTTACAGCAACCTATCACAAGAAGTAATTGATGTATTTATAGGTTATTAAACAGTATATATAACTTTATTGCAATTTTATTTTACTTATACACGTATACATTATACTTTACAGTATAGACAAAGACTTATACTAATTTGTTAAGAAGTTTTTACAGTTTTTTATTATAATAATTCTTTTAAAAGAATATTATCTATCAATGGCTTCAATTTAGACACAAACCGACTACATTGTCATTACAATTGTTGATTTCTAATGCAATGTATGTAACTGCTTGCAATTTGTGACAATATTCTTGAACACCGGAGCAAGTTTACTTCTTGAAATTCACATGACAGCATGCAAGGTGCAGTCCGTCAATCAAAAAAATGCTTGTCGCAAATGTATGCTGATCCAATCAGTAATAAATGTTTACAAAATAGAAAATTAGAAATACATGTTATCAAAAATGTTAAAACAATCATAACGGTACATGAAATTCTGTAAATTTCAACAAAATAACTTAAAAACGAAGTAAAAAGTTTTATTTCTAAATGCCCTCGAGGGTCGCATAATATCTGTTGCCGGGCCGCATGCGGCCCGCGGGCCGTAGTGTGCCCACCCCTGCCTTACTGTATCATTCATATGACTAGGCGTATTTGAGCCTTTTAGTTAATCATTTAATATCCACATCTCACGCAAATCTATTGCCATAGGAAATGTGCATGCTCTTTGTACTGTGACTTTTGTTATTGTATCCGTGCCAATTCATAACTGTTTTTATTGCTTTCATTTGTTTTTACAGAGCAATATTTGTTCTTATATCACTTTGAGCCATCACATTATTATTGCCCGTCAGTACTCAGCCTAGATAGTGTAACGTGCACATTTTATGTATTTTGTCTCCATGGATAAATATATATATTGGTACATTTGTTTTATTGCTTGTCATTTTATTTGTTAAGAGATTTGCAAAGGGACGTAATATAAAGAAAATATATTTCGATTTTTTTTTTTTAACATATCCTTTACAGGACTTACCTGTCAACACCAGCATCTTTCAGCTGTATGTTGATCTCTTGGCAAGATTACGTACGCTCAGTAGTTTGCTATTGCTTTCTGAGCGGCCGGCTCAGTATCCCGCAAGTCACGAGCGGGGGTCGAACCGCCTCAGCTCTCGCTCCGCTACGAAACTCTGCGTGATAAACGGGATTACAGAGAGAAAGTGTTGTAACCCCACAGCCAGAGAGACCGGCATATTTCGATTAGCATTTCTAATTCAGCACTCTTTATCATCACTCGTGAGGCCATTGTTTCCTTCAATGATGGAGTAGGTCACGAGTGAGAAGGTTAGCTTAGCTGAATGTATTTTACACACGTTCTTTAAATATTCATACCCTTTCACAATAATGCGAAGAAAATAGCAATTCTACATTTCCTTCTTCTTCAGAGGTCATATTTATAAACATTTAGCACTATCACACCCAGGAAACCTTACAGGTTGCTTAGCTCACCAGCTTTCTTACTCTCACGTATGCAGAAGAAGAGATCATGTTGCTGGACTCCGGCAGTGACACAGTACCATGTGAGATCGGAGAAGTTCTCCTAGAGATGACAGTTGAAGAGACCTATGCACCATTGGAGAAGGCCAAGGAGAATTGCCCGGAAGAGCTCCGAAAGACAATGCAAAAATTCACAAGCAGATACTTTGTGATCTCTAAACAGAACTATATGCCAAAGTTGGCTCCAATATAAACTTAGATTTGGATGAAAGCTAAAAATTTTCCAACGCAGTAAATGACTAAGATTCCTTGTGATGATGTTATTTCACTGCGTTTTTGTGCTATCTTTTCTCACGTTAATAAAGAATATAATGTTAAAAAAGAATGTCTTACTTACTCATTAACTTTATTAACACAATAACCTTTAAGAATTTTAATATGCTATTAACAGTGTGCAGACCAAGAGAAATATCATCAGAAGAGTTGATCCAGAACACAAAAGACCAAGATCTGTGGAGAGACATGAACGCCCACGCCAGCTGATACGGCGCTTAAATAATGATGATGTTTAAAAGTGGGGCTGCCACTGGTGTTGAAATTTTGGCTAAACATCTAAAAATGTATTCTGGTGTTGGTCTTTGATTAAACACTATTATCCAGTGTTAATTCTTTAAACCCTCTAAAATATTATTTACAGCTAAGACTTATGGAGTCGACACATCTTTATAACAATACTATTTAAGCATGTGAATAGTTGATAACATCATGTAGTAGGACTTCCGCAGAACGTCGCTCTCATGCTGGTCAGCCGAAAGGGCTCGATCGTGTGTCAGTTTCTGTATCTCATACACTTTCATGCCAACGGTTTATTTAATTTCCTGTGTCCACCAGGCTGCTGGTGGATCCCAACCCCTACATTAATGCTATATGTAAAACCATTGTGACGTTTGATACAGCCAAAATATTTCGGTTTCCAAGATAACGATGCTGTTCATTGGTCAGTTTTCTGCAACGCTCAGATTGTGTAGAATTCTCTTCTTATTAGTTCAAGGTGTACTTAGAAATCTTGTAATTTAAATGTTAAAGCTCTAATTATCTCATAACACATGGAAAAAAAGGCAACTGCAACTCCGCGATCTAGGGAATGGACAGAACTCACGGTTATTGGGAAACGATTCATGACTCACATCCGAATATTGCCACAGGAAACATTCATGTTCTCAAACTGATAATTTGTTTGCTAGGGTTATACTACTCACAATTATAATGAGAAGAACAAGAAATAAAATTTTAAAAAAAAATGGAAATTGGTGAAAACAGTATGCAATGCATACATTTCGGACACTAATAGAAAGAGCATTAGAGACATAGAAAGACATATATTTGTGCTTCATAGATTATACTAAGGCATTTGATAAAGTAAAACATGATGAACTGATTAAATTGTTGGAAGATTGATGAAGAAATTGATGGGAAAGATCTCAGAATAATAAAGAATATTTACTAGAACCAAGTAGCAGCAATTAAAATGGGAAATAAAGAGCGAACTTATGAACAAATAAAGCTAGGAGTACGACGGGGATTGTCTTGTCACCTAATCTCTTCTCCTTCTATAGCGAAGTAATAATGAGAGAGATTAAAGAGAAGCCAGGAATACTAGTCGGAGGTTATAATATAAACAATATACGCTATGCATATGACACAGTATTGGTAGCGGATAATGCAAAACATCTACAACAATTGCTGGACATTTTAGTAATAGAAAGTGCAAAGAAAGGATTCTCCTTGAATATTAAGAAAACAGTAACAATGGTGATATCAAAGAAAAATGTGTCACCACAATGTGAAATGGAAATAGAAGGGAAAATTCTTCATCAGGTGGATAATTTTAAATACCTAGGGGCATTTATAACATCAGATGGAAGATGTACAACATAGATTAAGTGCAGAATCAATCCATCCATCATGTGCCATGCCGGTAAGCGTAGGCGGTCATGTTTTGCCATCTCACTCGATCACCAGAGTCGTAGATCAGCTCAGTGTTTCTGTCTCGACCATGCCACGAGGGCAAGCCATCCAGGTATTTGCTTCTAGGTCTTTCTCTTGGTCTGTTCCCTTCGATCTTACCAGTTGTCACCAAGTTCTCCAATTCATTTCTTATAACATGCCCAAAAAATTCTGACTGGCTACGTCTAATATCTCTAATCAGTTTACGATCTTCATTTGTTTCTTGAAGGATTTGTTCATTGGTCTTTCTGACTGTCCATGGTATTCTTTGCATTTTCCTCAGAAACCACATCTCTACAGCCATCAGATGGTTTTCAGCTTGAGTGCTCATTGTCCAAGCTTCACATCCATATAAAAGTACAAGTTCAATGTAGCACCTCAACACTCTTTTTCTCATTTCAATTGACATCTTTTTATTGGTCAGTATGTTTTTCATCTTGCTAAAGGCTACCTTAGACATGGCGATTCTTGTTCTAATCTCTTCAAGGCATCTCCCATCAGATGTTATTACTGTTCCGAGATAATTGTACCTATTCACTTGTTGAAGAATATTCCCATTTACTTGTATATATATATATATATTTTTTAGCATATCCTTTACAGGACTTAGCTGTCAACACCAGCATCTTTCAGCTGTATGTTGATCTCTTGGCAATATTACGCTCAGTAGTTTGCCATTGCTTTCTGAGCGGCCGGCTCAGTATCCCGCAAGTCACGAGCGGAGGTCGAACCGCCTCAGCTCTCGCTCCGCTACGAGACTCTGCGTGATAAACCGGATTACAGAGAGAAAGTGTTGTAACCCCACAGCCAGAGAGACTGGCACTTGTATATTACATTGTGGTATTTCGTTCTTCCTAGTGATGACCATAATCTGTGTCTTTTTACAATTTAATTCTAACCCTCGTTGTTCACTGTGTGTGCAGAATAGGGCAAGGAAAAGCCGCATTTCATAAGATGAAGAGTATCTTATGCAATAAGCCACTATCTTTGAATGTAAGAAAGAGAGTGCTGAAGTGCTTTATAGAACCTGTTGTACTGTATGGCAGTGAATCTTGGAATGTAAATGAACAACTTAGGAAGAACTTGGAAGCAACAGAGATGTGGTTCCTGATACGGATATTGCGAATTCCTTGGACTGCCAAAGTAACTAACAACGACTGCCTGAAACAGGCTAATGAAACTAGAACACTATATCTAATATATAACAATAAGAAAGAGACACATAGCTTTCTTGGGTCAAGCGATGAGAAGAGAGACATTGGAGAACATCGTGACAGCTGGAAAGATCGAGGAGAAGAGAGGTAGAGGCAGACCAAGATAAATGATGCTGGACGGATTGAGACGGTGGCAGGGAGGAATATCAGCAGCAGAGTTGATACAGAACACCAAAGACCGAGATCTGTGGAGAGTCACGAAAGCCTACGCCAACCGGCATGACACTTGACGATAATGTGTATTACACCATAGCCTCTTAATACGATTAACCTTTCCATTGCTATGAGCTCTCTCATTCTAAAAACATATTTAGCATGCTTGCTTGTGTTCGCTGGCTGTGAACTCCAGCGCGAAGCCCTGCATGTCGGATGAAGGCATCCTGTTGTCCAACAACAGTGTGATGTCATACCGGACCTGAGGTTTGCGTGAGTATCCGTTGTCCCATGTCTGGCTTATTGGTGTGCAGACTGGTGGTTCCTCGCCGTACAGGCAGACACTCTCCGATTTCGGAGGAATCAACGATCCTACTGACTTTAGCCAGGACCCCAAAGGGACCTGTTGCCCAGGACGCTCGACGAGGACGCGTCAGTAGGTCTTGGCCAGTATAGAAGCCAGCCCTGGTGCCTTGGAAACACCTCTGCGTCCAGCATTTTTAGCAATTCGATTGTGATGCTTAAATATTCACTTTTCGTTTTATTTTCATATTCTGAATCCTTTATTCTTCTTCTTCTTCTTCTTCAGCGTTCCGAGCCATTGAGGTTCTTTGCTGCAAATACAATCCGTCTCCATTCGTCTCTCTGGTGGACCTTCTCTTGCCAGTCGTTGATTCCAAGTGCTTGCAGGTCTGTACATGTATTATCTCTCCACCGCCTTCTTGGTCTACCTTTATTGTTTTTTGTTTTTTTGTTTTGTTCCGCTCTCTCACTTTGAACTCAAGTGTAGTTCATAAACACTACTTCTAGTAGTTATGTTAGTTGCATATCTCCCTGACCTATAGGTTAGTGACTTTCGCCGTAATCCCGTTTATCCACGTGAGTAAACGCAGCTGCGCGAGAATCGGTAGCGGTTCTCGCCGCTCCCGGTACTTATGGGATATGTGAGCCGGCCGCTCACAAAGCAATGGCAAACTACTGAGCCTAATCTTGCCAAGAAATCAACAACAACGGTAAAATGCTGGTGTTGACAGCGATGTCCTGTTATAGGATATGCGAAAAAATATTCTTTATAGGACGTTGCCGTCAACATCAACATTTTTTGCTGTTGTGATATATCTTGGCAAGTTTACGTTCAGTAGTTTGTCATTGCTTTTTAAACTATTGGCACCCATACCATTTCGTAATAAACCAATGCGTCTGCTGCCAAATCGCCTACAGCTATGTTTCGAACGCGGGTATGCGAGATTACGAACTGCGCCCGTAACCTCTTCGCCACGGAGCTGGCACTGGACGTTAGAATGAATTTTGCGTGTGGATTAGCTTTCCCTATTAACAGTGTCCCTCGCCATCAGACAAACCCACCCCGACTTCGGAGGTACTTGTAATTTACGTGCCCAAGTCAAGGACGATATATTTTATTGTAATGGATGTATTGCCACAGTGCGGTATCACTATGCAAGGGGTGTATCCTACATTGGCAAATGATAGTATCTATGTCATGTGTCTGGGGTCGCATCTTGACCTCTGCAGTTACACTCGTCAGGACATCATTGCTGGTCAGTAGGACACGAGTATGGTTTATTCTTCGGATCGTGTCACAGGTCGGTAGGATCAATATTTAGCTTTGATGATCTGTTGTGTATCTTTTGCATCGAGCTTTCCAGTCTCATTTATTCGATGTTGTCTAGGGGTTCTGGTTTATGTTTAATATAGTTAGTTACTATTGCTTACTGTTTAATATTGTTAAGGTACCAAAATACCACACGGGCCTTTAACCTCTAATAACACACTAATTCACGAAAACACTTCACATGATACCGAAGAGTTTCACATCCTGTAACTACTGATCAAATCAAGAATGCAATTTACAGTCTTTCGTGAAAATCATATTCTAAAATACTATATCACTCAACACACGCCCCGGTGGCAATTTCGCTTGCCTTTGGCAGCTCGACTTTCGATTCGTCCTATTCCTGCAACGGTCTCCACTATAATGCACCTTTCAAGCGTATTATCAGCTCTTCCGTTCAGTCACTGCTTGCCAAAACATGTTGCTTGTTCAAAACTGACATGAACTCACTAGGTTCATGTATTGTCATGTATTGCGACAGTGCGGCAATATGATCCAACGGACACATCCTACTGTTAGTATATGACATGCGGCATCTCTATCCAAGGAACAAGCCTACTTTTTACCTGTGTGTCGAGTGCACTTGAAACTATTTCTGTACTGTAAAAGCCCATGTAATTGACTCCTGCTGAAGTAGTGCGTCAAATACTAGAGGGCTTCAAGTGAAAACCTCAAATTGTGTGTGTATGTGTGTGGGTGCGTGCGTGCGTGCGTGTGTGTGTTTGTGTGTGTGTGTGTGTGTATGTGTGTGTGTGTATGTGTTTCTTTGTGGTGAATATATTCTGAAAAAGCAAAGAACAAATGTACCATTTTTCGATGTAGTCACCACTGCATTCAATTCAAGTCCTCCAGCGCCGATAAAGTGCTATGAGTCCTGTAGAAAAAATATTTTCTTGATCGCTACTTGGTGTGCATGACCCGGCCGGGAGAATCACGCCGTCTTGAAATTTTCTACTCCACTCATACACGTGCTGACAGACAGGCATGCATCACCACACTGAACCTTCATTCGCCGATGGTTTCTATAGGTTAGTTAGTTAGTTAGTTAGTCACAGTTCCAATTTCACGGCAACGGGTCGTCCCCATATTGCTCCGTTCCTGTGCCAGTGAATATATATATATATATATATATATATATATATATATATATATATATATATATATATATATATATATATATATATATATTCATTCATTGGCACCTTGCCGTCTTGACAGACGATAGTTTGTGCTTTAAAAAGGCATAATAACTTTTAACTATGGCGGTAGCGAGTGTGACTGATAAGGCCAATTTGCGCTGTAAATGTCCGTTCACAGTGGGTGCATCTGAACACGTGGTCATTTCCACCATCATGCACCATCTTACGTCTCAAACGCTTGGTGTGTGACTTTTCTGCAATAATTTTCTCCTTTGACTTTATTCCATTTCTGATATTTGCCCTCCATGCAACACGTTCAGCTGCGACTTGCTCCCAATGTGCATTATCAATGCCTGTATCAATCATGTCCCGCTTACACACATCTTTGTATCGTAGTAGAGGCCGACCCTGAGATCTCTTACCCATCTGTAATTCACCAAAAATGATATCCTTTGGTATTCTACCATCATCCATCCTCCTAAGATGTCCTATCCATCTAAGTCTACGAAGACTGAGCATGGAATAAACTGTCACACAACCTGATCTTCCCAATACTTCAGTATTTGTGATTTATATATATATTTATATATATATATATATATATATATATATATATATATATATATATATATATATATATATATATATATATATATATATATATATTCACTATAGGTTTCATACCTTCACTGAAAGAAAAAAAAACGCACAAAAGAATGCTGATCCTCTTTGATGCATGCCAAAAGTGGTGGGGCCATCTTTAAACTGTCCTTATGACGTCACCGTGTTCGTTTGCACCGTAATGACACGTGTTTAAAACTCTTGACATCCGTAACAACAATATTGACAGGTTACAAGACAATGGCATGTTACTGTTATTTCTATCACACTCTTAAGATTTTTACTTGAAGCCCCCTCGTACAATAACACACAGAAACCGGATGTAAAGATCTCTTGAACAAGAATCCTTTGAATTGGAAACGAATATAAACGAAACGTGTATATTAATAGTGAATAGAGAATTAACAAAAAATACACAAATGTTGAATAGAACAACCAAACTTGTACGAGTTAGACATACAGTAAAACCTCGGTTTTCAATGCCTTCGGTTATCGTCTGTGTCGGTTGTCGTCGATTTTTCTCCGCGGAAAATTTGTTTCGGCTTTCGTCGGTTGCTTCGGATTTCATCGGCCTGCCCACATGATGTTGCTGCTAATTTTGTGAATACAAAGGGACCCGAGCGATCTTCTGCTTAGTTTAGCGTTGTTTTTCGTTGTGTGAGCATCACTTGCTAATAATAAAATACAAAAGCAGCATTAAGATTGCTTAAATCGGCCGCATGTACGGGAAGTCGTCATCCACGATAGGTTCCATTGTGGCGAAAAAGGAAGCAATAATAAGGAGACTAATAGTAATGTAGCGAAAGGCATGAATATGCTAACGAAACAGAGATTGCTAACAATTGAAGATGTCGAACAGGTATTATTAATCTGGATAAATCAAAACCAGTTAGATGGCGATTCTATATCGGAGGCAATCATATGTGAAATGGTCAGACTGTTGTATGCCGATCAAATTAAGAAAATGCCTGGGACGAGTGCTAGTTTACTAAGTGATTTAAAAGTCAGCAGAGGATGGTTTGAACAATTCAAGGGGTGCACTAGCATACACAGTGTTTCTAAGCACGACAAAGGTGCGAGTTCGGACAAATCTGAGTCCGAAAATTAGTATAAAACACTATATTTATTCTCTATAAAATGTGTTTTTGGTATGCGTTTTGAGTTTCTAGGGCGAATTAATTGGATTCACATTGATTCATATGGAAATAATTGACTCAGTTTTCGTCGATTTCGGATTTCGTCGATTGTTTACAGACGGATAATTTTTTACTGTACGTGCCGTATTAGACAGGGTTGTGACATTCGTGTATCAGACATACATTCATCAAATCAGTACATCCTGCTTTGTGTTGTAATTTTCATGGCTGATATGTATGGTCGAGTAAGATGGTCGAGTAGTTAGCATGCACAGTCTCACATCCGAAGACAACTGTTTTAATCCACCATCTCTTTACTGTGGTTAGAAATGCGTTGTTAACTCATCATCATGCCGTGCAGCCTCTCATATCGGGGTAAAGCTTCCTGATGATTCCATTCCATAGTTATCTTTCTGATACCGCCGTCTCTAAATCCATGAATGTCTGTATTGATAGATCTGTGTATGTCTGTTTTATACATTTTGTCCATTTGTTTTGCCATTTTGTTTATTATATAAACGACCGCACGAACTTTATATAAAAACAACATACAGAGCCCACGTACACGCTTGTTGGAGTATGGGCTAAAATAGTTTAGGACCCTCTCTGTCTCGGGGCGCACCTTGAGGCACATTGCACTTGTGGTTCTAGCCCCGTGTTTTAACAGACTAATCGACAATAGAGTAGTTGAGATGAGTCAAGAACAAACATCACTGCACGCGAGGCATTCCCATAAGCTCTAAATCCTCATCGTCAACTTCCAGCGAAGAGTTCCAATACTGATGGCGCCCACTGCAATCTGATTATATGTCCGTCTTGCTTTACCTCCTAGTGACGAGTGTCGACCAAATCCTTTGACAACCCCTCTTGCTGCATGCACTCTAGACCATGATAGTCTGTCTGTTCTTCTGCATTAATCACGCGCTCCCAAAGAGCCTTCACCACAGCTGCCTTATCATGCATCAAATTACTCCTTAATGATGCGAAACCAGTCAATCTGTCTGCCTGTTCATTTCCAACCACATCAGAGTGACCTGGAGAAAATATCCAGCGAATGCTCACAACCCGAGATCTCCGAATCGATACAAGCCATTCTGCACGAAGCATGCCAGTCTTCACTTCTGTCAGCATGCTTTGTGAATCAGTTACAATCAAAGCATGCGTATACAGTTTGTTCTCCAAGAGGCGGTGTCATATGCCAAGCTCTCTTTTAATAAACATCTGCCATTTTCTTTTGCTATGAATCTCCAGGCACCCTTTTGCCTCTTAACTCAGTGCTGTCGGTATAGATAGTCACATCGCCAGGACGAGAGTAGTCATTTATGCTTAGGTAGCGCCTCCTGGCCATTCCTTACACTCATCTTCCAATTTGATTATAAACCCACACAAGTCTGAATGTCTATTCGGCACTCTGACCCACTCGGTGCGTCTGCCAATCTTCTCAGATGTACACACTTCTCTTCCTCTTAGTAGCCTGTAGCTCTTGACTGCATCCGGGGAATCATGCAGGAGGTGTTCCTTGTCCGCAGCTATCTTGAGGTATAACCGTGCCTGCAACACCTTGAGTCTCTCTCTCTCTCTCTCTCTCTCTCTCTCTCTCTCTCTCTCTCTCTCTCTCTCTCTGTGTGTGTGTGTGTGTGTGTGTTGATGTATGGATCGAAGTAGCCAACATCACATGTCACTCAAGACATATCCCATCATAGTCATTTAATAAATTTCAACCATCCATAATAGCAGATGATCACACGCCTGGGTGCATCTAGAAAACTATAATCTTCCCACCAAGTTCTGGTGATATCTCTTTCCAGGGTATATGGTTTTACATATTCATAACACGCACGGTAATATGTCATAAACATATGTATCAGACATAAAATAGATTAGAAATATATCTTAGCAGACAGATCATATCATTAAGTGCAGGTAATAGGGAAAGGAAGATAACCAATAGATATATTACAAGCAATGGGAGATAACAAACATATCTTCATGTATTTCACCTAGTGAGACGAAATCACTAACCCTTATTCTAACATATAGAGAGAAGTACTGAGCTGAAGGGTTCAAATCCTTCATACTGTCTTAACAACTTATGTTACGACACGTATATCTCACCTCTGGTTTCCAGACGGCCCTAAGGTAAATCCGAAAGAATTACACCACAAACCTTTTCTGGTTCAGAGTGACATCTCACTCACATCGGATGAAATAATGCTTTAAGTTAGAAACAAATTCTAAAGCAGCGGTGGCCAACGCGAGGCCCGCGGGCAACATGAGGCCCGCCGGCAACATGAGGCCCGCCGGGAGTATTATAGCGGCCCGCGGAGCTAGGTCAAATAAACATACATGTTAACTTTATTGTACATATCACCAAAAGAACATTACATCATGAGTCGTTGTGACATATTTCCAATATTGTATGCATATCAACGACACTTAGATTCCCTATTAAACTCTGTATTCAGAAGTCACAATGTTAATTCGAGGCCAAGCCCAATTTTCTAACCATTACACTTAAGCCACCGGGGCGTTTGAAGTTGACAGGAGTTTGAAATTGCGCCCACACTACATATGAATACGTGCGACTGTCTAGTGGGTGACAAGAAGACGGGAAATCGCAACACTACTGCCCCCCCCCCCCATTCTCCAGCCCGGCCCTGTCCGCGACACCATCCCCATCTAGCTGTGTCGCGTTCTGTGCCAAAAGTGTGCCTAGGATAGGTACATTGAAATAAATAGAGTGGATGGATTGAATTGAGAAGTTTTTAAGGGGTGAAATTAAGAACTGTAAGGAGTCTAAGAATTGCTCTTCTAGCAACCAGCTGTATTTTCCATATTGGATACAGTGGGGTTCTTTGGACTCCAGGATGGTGGACTGAACCTTGACCGAACCAGAAGCATAGTACAAATGCTCTAGTTTTCATTTGGAGTGGCTGATTCATCGGCACAAGATGAAAAAAATTCATATTGATGTAAGAGCCGAGTTTCCTTAATATTATTTGCTCTCCAAGTTTAAGGCAACCTCAACATTATAGAACTCCATTGAGTGACTGATCAATGTATATAATAAGATGGCCTGGCCAACACCAATGTATCTATTTACTCAAGTAAATGCACTGGCTGAGTCTTACATTCATGACTAGTTGTTAAGGTCAGGAGAAGGGTTATGAACATTGTCAAAACCTGGCAGTTATCCAGATGGACATTTACAAGACTTAGATTGTTTCCACCTGGACATTTTTAAAACCTGAACTTTATCCACGAGGACATTTTTAAAACCTGAACGGTATCATCGTGGGTATTTTTCACCGCCGAAACATATTACCATAGATATCTGCCCGTCGTTTATCATTTATGGATAATTTCCATCCTTGACTAGTATCATTATGGATATTTAGAACTCTTGAAATTTATCTGCCCTATGGATATGTATAATTTATAATTTTTGAAGTTTACCAGTGGATATGTATAACGTCTGAACTTTTTCTGAACGATGGATATTTATAACTCCTGAAGTTTATCTACCCTGTGGATATTTATAACTTCTGAGGAAATTTATTATCGGGGATATTTCACCGCTTGAGGAATGTTGCACTGGATAATCCCAATTCCGGAACATTTACCCAAATGAATATGTGCACATTGGGAACTTATTAACCTGGCTAGTTCTACTCCAGTGACTTGAACATGAACATTCGTAAAGGGAATATTATGGACCATAGACTAGGAACCATAGTGTTTTAGTTTGTGAAAAGACTTTATGGTAATAGATATGAACTCTGTGTTCCTGATATTATTCTGAGTGGATGTTGTTGAAGGAAGAGATAATATTGGTTGGATATTGGCTGAGTACATCAGTGAGAAAGGTATGATAAATATAGATTATTAATATTATTTTGATGTGAGTTTTTATTATGTGAATATTCATTATTTACCAACTCTTCTGTCCATTGTGGAATCGTTCCACACAGGCATGAAGGGTATAATCAAGTTTGATGGTGAAACTTCTGAAGAGTTTGAAATCAAGAGTGGAGTTAAGCAAGGTTGTGTACTAGCTCCCACTCTCTCTGGAATATACTTTTCACTTCTACTGAAATATGCCTTTCGTGATCAGGATGGTGATATATACATTCACTCAGGCTCAGATGGCGGCCTCTACAATGCTCAGAGATTGAAGGCCAAGACCAAAATTAAGAGGGTACTGATTAGAGAATTGCTTTTTGCGTATAATGCTGCAGCTACGACACACTCTGAAGAAGAATTACAACATCTACTATCTGCATTCTCCAATGCCTGTTCTGAATTTGGTTTATTAATTAGCAAAAAGAAGACACAGATTATGTCATAAGGTGCAAATGGAGTACCATCAATCTTTATTGACGACGCCAAACTAGAGATGGTAGACCATTTTACATATCTAGGATCATTGGTAAATAGCAAATTATCCCTAGATCAGGAAATCAACATCCGGATTGGTAAGGCAGCAACAACAATGAACAGCAAAGACACAAACAATAGATTGCACGATGTATTGCCTGGCATATTTCGCTGCATCTCGTCAGGTACATACTGCAGAAATCACACAACTTACGTGAATTAATTAGATAAATCCTTCAAACTGAAATATACACATGTTCGCACAGTAATGTCGATTGTCTACCACGGTAATTTTAAACTGACTAACATGTCTTTCTGCTTGCACAAGGACGGCTTACGAAGGTTGATTATTATAGCTTCAGCAAACTTTAACAATCGACTACTTTGTGTGTTGAACAACACACACAAAGTAGTCGATTGTTAAAGTTTGCTGAAATAATTTTCTCCTTTGCCTTTTTCCATTTCTTATATTTGCCCTCCATGCAACACGTTCATCGGCGACTTTCTCCCAATGTGCATTATCAATGCCTGTATCAATCATGTCCCGCTTACACACATCTTTGTATCGTAGTAGAGGCCAACCCTGAGATCTCCTACCCGTCTGTAATTCACCAAAAAAGATATCCTTTGGTATTCTACCATCATCCACCCTCCTAACATGTCCTATCCATCTAAGTCTACGAAGACTGAGCATGGAATACACCGTCACACAACCTGATCTTTCCAATACTTCAGTATTTGTGATTTTGTCTTGCCACTTAATACCAAGTATTCTTCGCAGACACCGCATATGAAAGCTGTTTAAACGTTTCTCTTGGTGTGAGTAAGTTGTCCAGGTTTCACTGCCATAAAGAAGAGCACTAAAGACACAGGCTTGATAGACAAGGACTTTTGTTTTGGCAGTAAGCTTCCTGTTCTCCCAGACTCTTTTTCTTAACCTGTTCATTGTTATTGCATTGACGTTCTGAAAATATGGTGAAGGGGGGAACGGGCCAAAAAAGGTTGAGAACCACTGGCCTAAGTAAATTATTCAGGGTGGCGTCACAATACGATTCCTCCGAAAAACTATACTGTAAGGGGAGATAAAGATTGTTGAATTATTGTTAATTACTTTTTTTTTAATGAATGCAGATGGTGTTATCTGGTGGTGACAGAGAAAGACAATTAATTCTTAGGGTTAGGTTTACAGGTATGGGTTACGGTTACGGTAGTATATACATATAGATGGTGGAAAGTTTTGAATATCTTGGGTCATTGATTACCAACAATGGTGACACAATGAAGAAATTAAACGACGACTATCAATTGCTCTTCAAAGACTAAAACAACTGCATAAATTATGGAATGGGATAGACAGAACTACAAAAATTAGATTTTTAAGAGTATGCATCTTTCCCTTTGCAACATACGCCTGTGAGCCCTGGACACTTACTAAACAAGCTGAACAGCGCATAAATGCTTTTGAATATACAAGTTATAGGTGGGTTCTAAGAATATCCTGGGTAAATGAAAAAACAAATGCATCCATACTTCAAGAGCTGAATATTGAAGAGGGTTGGCTGTTAAAGACGATAAAACAAAGAAAATTTATACATTTTGGTAACTTGAAATGACATGAAAGTTCGGAGAGAACAATAATGGAGGGGTATATGCCTGGGAAGAGAGGAAGAGGAAGGTCAAAGAGAAGATGGGTGCAGGATGTGGCGGATGATCTCGAGATGGGTGTATCGGACGTGGGACATCGTGCTTGTGATCGCGTAGTTTTCCTGAAGGATGTTATGGAAGCGAGGTTCTGCAAAGGACATGCTCAATCAATCAATCATGTGTCATGCAGGAAAGCGTGGGCGGTCATGACTCGCCACTTCACTCTATCACCGGAGCGTGGATCAGCTCAGTGTTCCTGTCTCGACCATGCCATGTGGCCAAGCCATACAGTTATTTACTTCTCGGTCTTTCCCTTGGTCTGTTCCCTTCGATCTTGCCAGTTGTCATTGTTGAAATCTTACCATTTATCGCTAAAATTGGAATGTGTGAATATTGTTCAATATATTGAATATTGGATTGAATGTGAGATTTTGTACACTTCAAAGCATCGCTATAAATTTGTACACATATTTTTGTCAAGAAGCTGATCGCAGGAAACTGTTTCATACTATTATAAATTCCGAAAAAAACAACAGTGCATGCATTGGGTTTGAGTAAACGGTCATTCGTCGATGGTTGCAAGAATCTGGAATTAAACCGCCACGCAAACTTGAAACGGTAAGTAGAAAGGCTATTGTAGACAGCTTTCACAAGGATGCCATAAGGCGAGCCATTATAAAAATGCTGGATGCCAAAGAAACAGTGACTGTAAAAAAAACTTAGGGTTTGGTTGAGAAAGAACAATAACATAGAGCTATCCAAAACAACTTTGTGGAAAATTATAAGGACATTAGGCTTCACCTTTAGAAAGTACACGGGAGGTAGAAATATCCTTTGCGAGCAACCGTATTTAAGAGCCACGAGAAGCAGATACCTACGTGAAATAAAGGAAATGCGCAAAGAAAATTATAACAGTGTATTTGGGTGAAACGTGGATCAATGCGCACCACACAAGTGATAAGGAATGGCAATCAGTGGATGGAAAGATAAAGCGAAATGTGCCCAGTAGTATAGGACAGCATTTGATCATGGCCCATGCTGGTAATACGCATAATCGCTTACTACAGAATGCTGGACTCGTGTTCGCATCAAAGTATACAGACAATAGGGATTACCATAATAAGATGAATGGTAATGTATTTAGAGATTGGCTCGAGAATACAGTGCTTCCATCTCTAGATAGACCGCCGTGTCCAATTATGGACAATGCATGATATCAATGTTGTTGCCCAAGAAGATAAAACACCTACAGCATCGAGCACAAAGGGAGCAATAAAGTTATGGCTCCGAATGAAAAACATACCATTTCCATAAACGTATTCCTAGCTAGAATTGTTATCCCTTGTAAAACAGACGCCAAAAAGCAAGAAATATCAAATCGACAAGGTGATAGAAGAGCATCGTCATGGGTGCTTGAGACTTCCGCCGTACCATTCTCATTTAAAACCTATAGAACTTGTGTGGGCTAAAATTAAAGGACAGGTGCCAGCTGACAATACTATATTCAAATTGTCTGACTTCAAGATACTAATCCAGTCCGCGCTATTAAATATTGATACAAGTTAGTGGAAACAATGTGAGGACCATGTGTTGAAAGAGAAGGATGACTATTGGAGAAAGGATGGATTGAATTTTATGCAACCGATAGCAGTCATCAACCTACTGGAATCGTCCGACACAGATTAAGGTCTGGGCAGATCGCAGACTTTAATCCACATGCACACCTACTTGGATATTTTTACTCCAACTATTCAGAAGAAGAATTGTAGGCCCTTAATATGACAACATCGGCACAAACAATACAACTTGTCAATAGCAACAGTTTGTATTCCACAGTGATGAATTTTCAATTCCGTAAGCCCTCAACGGTGACAAACTGGCATTGAAAAAAAAAAGCTCTAGACACATTGAATACCAACCGAAGAGTAATATTCTGGTGGGAACTGACATATTGTGGCATAACAAGAAACGTGAATAGAAGCACGATGTTAAATGAGGGGACAACACACGAACAAACGAATAATTCTATAAACTTCAATGAAAAGAAGACCAACATCTTGGCCGTTATGAAGGAAGCCCACTACAGAGACATTCACAGCTATATTCGTCGTGCAAAGCAGGTAATCATGTTCCGTCTCAGCAGAGTAGACATTGCACACACTCCCATTCGAATCCGGATACGCCCAGTGTCGTCATCTGAATTAGCTGGGCGTTCATTACTGTAAAACAAGTTTGTTAGCGAGAAATCACTAGTTTTTCACCAAAACATCAAAGAAATGTCGCCGCTTTCCATGATTTAAGTTGCTTTTGGACCTATCAAAGACATATTCCTTGGGTGGGGGTAAATATAAGACGGCAGGAAAAATTTCATAACGATGCAAAAGACAGTTTTCAAAATAATTGATCGTGAATGATGGCATTCATTTCTGGACAGACTATAGAAAGTCGCATAGAAGCCCTGGAGATGTGGATATACAGACGAATAGGTTCATGGAAACAAAAACAATCAAATGCAGAGGTCCTAGAAAAACTGGGAATGAAGAGAGATTTGATGAAAAAAATAAAGAGGAGACAAGTGAAATATTTTGGCCACGTTAAAAAACATGATACTCTTATAAACACCATACTGGAAGGTAAGGTTGAGGGCAAGCGAGCAAGAGGTAGACAACGATACAAGTGGAAGGATAACATCAAGAGATGGACGAACATCAGCTTGACAGAATGTACAGTCAAGGCGAGAGACAGACAGTATTGGAGGTCCATTGCAGCCAACCTTCATTGCGGAGACGGCACCTGATTGATTGATTGATTGATTGATTGATTTACTTCAGCCTTTAATATCCTGTGGTCCATCTTGAATATTATATTATTTAAGATCATGCATCTTTCCTATTGCATCATACGCCTGTGAGACCTGGACACTTACTAAACAAATTGAACAGCGCATAAATGCCTTTGAATATAGATGTTTCAGACGGGTTCTAAGAATATGTTGGATACAGAAAAGAACAAATGCATCTATACGACAAGATCTAAAAATTCAAGAAGATTGCTACTTAATAGGACAAACAAATAAAATTGAAATATTTTGGTCACTTGAAACGTCATGAAAGTTTGGAGAGGGGAATATGCCAGAGAAGAAAGGAAGAGGGAGAGGCTAAAGAGAAGATGGGTGCAGGATGTGGCAATTATCTCCAGATGGGTGTAACGGCCGCGGGACATCTGGCATATGGTCGAGACGTTTTCCGGAAGGTAGTAATGGGAGCGAGCTTATGCAAAGGGCACGATATTGAATATATATATATATATATATATATATATATATATATATATATATATATATATATATATATATATATATATAATATATATATATATATATATATATATATATATATAGTTCGCATATCCTTTACAGGACATCGCTGTCAACATCAGCATCTTTCAGCTGATTGTTGATTTCTTGGCAAGATTACGCTCAGTAGTCTACCATTGCTTTCTGAGCGACCGTCTCACATACCCCGTAAGTTACCGACGCGAAGAGAACCGCTACCGATTCTCGCGCACGTCACGTTACTCACGAGAGTTTACGGGATTACGGAGAAAGTCAAGAACCACCCAAACCAGGGAGACAGGCATATATGTAAATTATAAACATAAAAACAATATTACTTTAAATAAACATTAATTTGAACATTTTAAAATTATAAGGACATTTTTTTTTTAAATTACTTTTTTTTAATCAATGATCAAAATGAAAATAAAATACAAACATAAAAAAAAAATGTTTAACACTAAAATAAACCATAACATATTTTTTTTTTTAAATGGCGGTTATTATTGTATGTTGTGTGTGTGTGTGTGTGTGTGTGTGTGTGTGTGTGTGTGTGTGTGTGTGTGTGTGTGGCATACTGTATAAACAACATCATAACTTATGGTCGTATTTACTGGCACCTGGCCGTCTTGATAAAATGACAGTTTGTAAAATGGAGTTACACCTCTCCACAACACAAAGTCTGGGTTGAATTTTGAGACCATGTGTTGCCCTGCAGCATGATCCCTCTCTCAGAGACTATCTAGTTTACTCCAAAGGAAAAAAAAATAACACCAATACGTCTGGAACACGATAAGCTGCAGAAGCCGCCGGATCAGCAAAGCAGTACTATAACTGTCCGACTTTCGGAGCTTCGATCCTATACCAATTGCCAACCAAGACTTTGGGCCTGGTCTGCCCTGCCACGACATTTAGTCTTTAAGTTCCATTTCCTCGCACTAGGGTAAGGCTTGTTATGCCCTCCCAATTGCACTCCTCCGCCCGAAGCCGTTGGCACAATGTGGGGTGTCAGGTTTGGTGAGCGCAGCCCAACATTTGGAGTGGACGGAAAGCAGGTAGTACCGTCTACTATCGTACGATAGCTCAGTCATGTCAGACTAAGACCTGACACGGAGTCGTATTATTTAGTGTATAAACAATATCACACTCTTGCCAAAGACACATAAAACTTTCTTGAATGAATCACCAAATAACAAAAAGTAGATTGTGAGCTGAATTACAAGACCACATGAATAGTCTAAACGAAATTGTAGGAAACATAACAAGAAAATTAGCACAAGAAAAACAGTAGGAAACTATGGTTTAGGAGAGAGAAATGAAAGAGGATACAGACTTATGGAGTGGGCAAAAAAGCAGGAAATGATTGTAGGAAACACCTGGTTTAAACAACACCGTAAAAGATTATGGACATGGAGGAGCCATGAAAGATCAATCCACTACCACGATAATGTTCCACCGCCTAGCTTTACTATAACTTCCTTGCCCCTATCATCATAGCTACTCACAAAGCTCCTTTTGGTTGTCACTTTCTAACCTTAAGCCATCCTGGTTTACGTTAACAATTCGCCTCTGAGGACTTTATGCCGCCTTCCTTAATGTCAGCCCCTAGCCTAACCGGTCGGTTGCTAGTCTATCACGCTGTGACGTTTTCAACATTGTCACATCACTTGGCGACTTTTGCTATCTGTTGCTTCGAGATTACTCTTCATATTCTTTCTCTCTTATAATTCCGTCATTCATTTTGAAGTGCTACATGGCAGTATGCCCCCCCCCTTTTGAAAATGGTGCAACCATTCAAAAAGTCTGGTCGGATTAAATAACCTGACATGTAGCAGTTTAGAATTATTGAGTCATATCTCTTCATATATTCTATGCATATAACCCTATTTCCACATGCGTATAACTGTGCTAATAATATGGTATGATCTCCTATTAATCACACACAAAATCTCATTAAAAATATTATTATATTAAGGGCACGCACTTCTATCTACACCCCCGGTAGACATCGTGTAGCACCAGCCTATGGGAGGGCTGTGCTAATTAATCTATGAGCATCATAATGTCCCGCGACCTCCCCATAATAGTCCCTAATTTGCCAATAAAGACAAGCATCCCCAACCAAATATATTAAACACGATTGAGGGGACGCGTGTGATTAAATGGAACCATTCCCTCTGTATTAGTTTTGGTATTTGACATGTATTTATATGACTTTTCTTTCAACCTGCTATGTTGTCATTATCGGTTACCGTTTGACCTTTACTCGCTTATTATATTTGATAGGTGAGGTTTTCTGCCTTCGTAGCTGTAGAATTGTAAGAGTTCTCATGGCATTTCTATTTCCTTCAATTTTATGTGTGAGACGATAGGTTCTTATCCTGCTTTGTCCTTTATTTGTATTTGTCGACTTGTTCTTATAGATCATCCTTACGTATGCCTATCCACATATATGGGTGTTATCTACTTAATTCTATATACTTAACTGTTACAGCAAACTTAATTACACATTAAATCATAACATTGTAATATCACACTGACATTCTTAATGTGTTATGCAATATTTAAAAAAAATATGCGACAACAACAATTGTAGCCTAGTTTACTTTTTAATTTTTGAAGGTGGTTGATTGTGTGTCGGTCTTCGCGCTGCTATTGGGAAGTACATTTAGTTTGCCTTCCCAATAATACGTATGAGGTTAAGTATTAACCACAATCAGAGTACCAGGAATACTTGCGTATCCACCATTGATCCTACAAATTGAAATAATTATAACTTAATTAATGAACTTTAATTATAATACATAATAACAATTAAATAATTATCATAATATTATCTTAAGCCTGAAATAATTGGAAAATCATATTATATGCAACTTTAGAATACTTTCACTCAGTCATGCTATTCATCTCTTGTGTATATGCATTTATGTTTAGTCTTTACTGTTCTGTGTTTTTGTTGTTTTGAACTGACATCGTGTACGAATCCTTTGAATGTGTTTTGCTACCATACAAAACAACAGTCTTTGTTGTCATGTACTGACATTGTAAAACTTATATCCTTATGTACTAGTATCACTCGTTCCATGATGCATGAATGGTAAGTGAACGATATGTTAAATATATGTCTGACATGACCCTCTCATCTACGATGTGATGAGTGAACCATGACGTACAACTGGCAAGTGAATGATATTTTCAATGTGTAATCGACATGACCCTCTCATCAATGGTGTGATGATCGAATCATGACGTACAGAATGCCTCTGTGTGTTCTTGAAATGAACGTATGATAATGGTCATTGATGCTAGATAAGTATGCTTTATGAAATGAACGTGATTATGGATGTAAATGATATGTATGCTTAATATACTAGAGTTCGTCGTCTCGCCGTGTACATGTCCGTTGGTGTAGCTCAAACTATCGCATCAGCTTAGATCACGATCGACTCGAACTCGAACAAAGTCTGACATCACCATAACATAACACTGAGTAGTGTCGAGCTGATAAGGTTCGAATGTCTTCACAATCGTCCTCAGAACAATCTGGCAATTAATCAAATTGGAAAAAATACTGTACCTATCTGACAATAATTATTCTAAATAAATAACATATGGTAAACTGTTTGTTGTGTAATTGATAACGTTCTATACGGGTGTTCAAGAGTGAAAATATTAATCGGAATGCTGTATTACTCCATTTTAATATGTATGGACGAAGGCAAATCAAATCAAATCAAATCAAATCAACTTTATTTTAAAACGGTCATAAATTGGGCTCGCAGGCCCGTCTTACATTCGGCCCTTCCAATCACTCGTCTTTCGTTCATCATATATACATTTACATAGGAAGAAAGATAAACATTGTGAAATGAATGTTGTAAACATAATAAAGACAAATTACCATGTTATGAGGCCCATCTCCCACTTACCCATATATCACCCCACCCACACACACAACCCCCACCTACCCCCACACACACACACACACACCCAGGGACACATACATACCCCACCAACCAACCCATCCCCTTCCCGCACACCCCCCACCTACACACACTGCCCTCACCTGTTCCCCCAACCAAAACACACTCGTCACCCACAAACATCCCCCACCAACCCACACATCCCACGCCCACCCACATACACATCCTAACCCACACATCCTCTCCCCATCCACACTTCCAACCACCCATCCCCCAGCCAAATCTCCATCGACCACATATTCCCCACCCACGCACACACATCCCCCACCAACCCACACATCGCACATCCACTCACACATCCCCAATCCATACACACACATCCCCACCAACTGACATCTCCCTACCCCGACACACACACACGTCTCCCTAACCACCTATACATCCCCAATCCACTCACACACACCCCACCACCAACACATACATCCTCCACCCACCCACACATGCCCCAACCCAATTCCCCCACCACACACATCCCCCACCCGCACATCACATACATCCTCTACCACGCAATATTCCCAACCCACACATCGCACACATCCCTCACCA
>OY992897.1:47899129-47966629 GCA_963921405.1 Cepaea hortensis
ACTGAAAGTACTTTTCAGGATCGTGAGTGTTAATAATATTAATCCTGGGGCTAGATTTGTGTTTAGCTGTCTAGATTCTCTTTGGTCTCAGTCTAACCCTTGCAACAACCAAAGAATGATCCGTATCACAGTCAGCACTGTGGTAACTTCGAGTCAATGATATATGGTTCTGATGTTGTCTCCGTGTGATGATGAAGTCCAGCTGGTGCCAATGGCCGGATCTTGGATGTTTCCATGTGACCTTATGCATCTGTTTTGTTTTAAAAAAGGAGTTTGTAATACATAGGTCATTACTGGTGCAATGCTCCAGCAACCTTTGCCCATTTTCATTCATGCCACCGATGTTGTATTTTCCAAGGCACACTGGCCATGAACTCGAGTCCTTGCCCACACGAGCATTGAAATCACCGAGCATATAAATGTAGTCAGATTTTGAAACTGCCTTGATCACGGAGTCTAACTCCTCATAGAACGAATCCTTCACATCATCAGAGGAATCGAGTGTCGGTGCATATGCAGTAATAATGGTGGCAAACCCACAAGAGGTTGCCAAGCGCAGGGATAATAGTCTTTCATTTCCTCCTGTTGGAAATTCAATCATTCCCAGTCGCGAATTCTTCAATGCAAAGCCCACACCGTGTTGCCTTTTTTCTGCCTGCCCTCTACCCTTCCAAACAAAGGTGTAATTGTTTTCCCTGAGTGACCCTTCCTCAGCGAGGCGAGTCTCCTGCAGGCCAGCAATATCAATGTTTAGACGATTGAGTTCGGCATCAATCACAGCCGTTTTTCTCACATCGTCAATATTGGTCAAGTCAGTGGAAAATCCTGGACACATGGTTCTCACGTTCCAGGTTGCAAGCCGTAGCTTGAGGTTTCTATTTTTATTTTTGTTTGTACCTGGTGCATTGGTTTTACAGCCTGCCATTCAGATTTTGTCCTAGCCCCAAGCACCCATTGAAGCAGGCAGGCTGTGGCGGATTAGCACCCAATTGGCCGGGGGCTGCCCAGCTTGAGGCGGGTGGTAGCTGATCAGTGACACCTGTAGGTGTCTCCCACCGTCAGAGGCAACGCGTGGCGCCCCATGTCTACGCCAGTTGACAGGGACTTATAACCCGTAACAGTTGCCTCTCGCTTTGATTCCGAGACCAGTTAAGACCAGGGATGGAGTTATTGCCTCTCCATAGCACAAAGCCTGGGCTAAAATATAGAAATCATGTGTTGCCCATGCAGCATGATCCCTCTCTCGGCCTGCCTAGTTCACTCCAGAGGAAAGGTAACACCCCTACATCTGGAACAAGACAAGCTGCAGAAGCTGCCGGATCGGCAAAGCAATGCTCTAACTGTCCGCCTGTCGGAGCTTCGATCCCAGACCAGCTGCCAACCAAGGTTTATGGCCTGGTCTGCCCTGCCATGACATTTTGTCTTTAGCTTGCATTTACTTGCACCAGGGTAAGGCTTGTACCCTCCCAATTGCGCTCTTCGGCCCGAAGCCTTTGGCACAATGTGGGGTGTCGGGTTTGGTAAGCGCCGCCCAACGTTCGGCGCTAACAGAAAGCAGGTAGTACCGTCTACTGTTATACGGCAGCTCAGTCATATCTGACTAAGACCTGACACACACACAATATATAACAGTATAGGTCGGGGGAGAGTTAATAGAAGATAATGGAACAGTAATGCACATGTATGAATTGGGAAAGTAAACTAGAAGAGAAAAAGGTGCACAAGAATGCACCAAGGAATTAGTACGTCAGAAAGTTTGGGGTAGCGACAGAAGCTAACAACAACGGGAAAACGTAAACATTAGTGACCAAGTTCGTTCTACTGGGGAGCAGACGTGTAATTGAAACAAGTCCTAAAACATCGAGAACCGAGTTCAGCTCGTATAACTGAAGTCTCTCTCCATTAACAACATCAAGAGACTAGAATGCCTCGGTAGGTTGAATACAGAATTTTGACGTGGTTATATTTGTTAGGCCATGTCTGGATTAGTGTCATGATTTAAATCAGATCGCGTTCCCACTTTCCAAGGCCGGGTGTGCTATTGTAAAACATAAGATTTTGTCATGATTTGTTGAGAATATCATGTCTTGAACTTATTTGTTCAGCAATGGACGAATAAAAGATTTATTAACCATCTTTACAGTCTTAAGTGGAAACTTGCCATGTTATTCTAAAGTTGATGGAAGATGGAAGAATTGAACCCTATACGATCGTGCTGTACGGCTAGACTTCGAATCAGAACAACGCAATCTTGAATGGAGCCCCTGAAGTACAGAAGTCGGCGTACCTAAGAGAAGCCCGGCACTGTTACAATATATATATATATATATATATATATATATATATATATATATATATATATATATATATATATGTGTGTGTGTGTGTGTGTGTGTGTGTGTGTGGTCGCCTGACGCGACACATGATGATGTTTATGTTACCAATACCGGCGTCCCTTGCAGTGCCCTAGGGTATGATGGGAAGCCGCTCTGGAAACAGGGATAAAAAGGAGTGCTCGCCAGTTTCCCGCTCTCTTCAACTAACAACCGTGGCAGAAGGAGCGATTATATAGATCGCTGTAGTGATGTAGATATTATCAAATAGGGAGGCTTTAACCAGCCCTCCCCAGTCACTGGACCAGAGCAGGGAGTCACCAATGCTTCTAGATTTAACCAAGACTGGCTTGTGTGGTCCACACACAAGGACCGAGGAAATCCATGAAAATGACTGGCAATTTGTAAGCCCACTCTTGGTAGTGACCCTTGGCCATAGTTGTTGTTTGTAGAGCAAACTTGAGCCCCAGCTCTGGTTAATGTCGTTTAGGCCACTCACATCCCCATTCGTATACCTGTTTATGCCACTATATCTCTGCTGTTAGAGTTATAGTTCTGTTATTTGTTATGTTATGGCTCTTTGCTGTATCTGGTCCCAGTAGACCTATGTGATGCGGGTGTCTTGTGTGGGTATTGAGGGTGCCCTTCGACTCAATTGAACATGGTTGAAGTCTCACTGTAATTTAGAGACCGCCCCTGTAGTTAGTGCTAGGCAGCAGTTATCTCTAACTGTGGGATTTCAGATTACCATTTCTGCATGTATCGACTGTCCATGAGTCCTGAGATGATAACAATAGAGAGACCATACCTGCTGTTACCGTTGTTGTTTACATTGAGGCCCCTTTGTTGACATGTCCTTGCTGGTTTTTTGGGGATGGGTATTCAGTCATATTCATAGTGACGTTAGGCAGCAGTGATATCTACTGTGGGAAAATAGGTTCCCATTTCTGTATATGTCAGTTGTGTGACATGACAGGATGCCTGTTTGTCACTGAATCATGCAGTCCTGTCAATAAAAGTCTAATTTTGTTGTTCAGCAGTGTAATCTTTTGTCTGGGGTATACAACAGTATATCCCCCGCCCTAAGAACTCCTGGAATCTTCTGTCTAACTCTATCCCTTTTCTTGTTAACTGAGGAGAATATATACAGTGCTCTTTCTCTATTTCTTTTTATTGTCATTTTCTTCTCTGGCCCACTAAAAGTCAGTGTTGCGCTTCTTTGTCTTTGAGACCTAAGTATAGGAAACTACATCTTCCTGTCCTTGATATTCTACCTCCTGTGATATATATATATATATATATATATATATATATATATATATATATATATATATATATATATATATATATATATAAAAGAATATCACACTACAGTACACATGAAACCTCCTACCAGAGATAGAAACTAAATTTAACGCAGACGAACATATTTATTTACAGGAAAAAGAAACAATGAAGACGTATACCAACAACAGAGCATGGAGAGCGATTCCGAGAATTGATATCGAAACACCCGGACAGGATCCCAAAACAACAAACAAACAATTGAACTGGCCTGTTCTTCCGGTGTTGACTGAAAATCGGTGTTTTCTCCTGGCTTCAACAGGTGTTGATGACGTTGGTCTGTGTCATAATAAATGTTTGAAATTCACTTTGACGAACTATTAATGTCCCAAAAATCCAGATCCAGCTGTAACGTATCCAACAAATGTCCATGGAGGTATAAATTTGCGACCTTCTCCTAGTTTGAAAATTAAATGTCCATCCTAGAAAATTTGTGTGATTAACAGTTCGTTAAACTATCTTGGGAGCTTCCACATGTTCGTTTCCGTTTTCATGGTCGCAATGTTTACAATTTAACAGTTGTAGTATATTGCGACTTTGAAAGTCCAAATTTGAATTTAGAATATTGACAAATAGTCCCATTATTAATAATATTTGAAAGTGACAGTTAATAACGACACTAAGACTATACACTGACTATGCACACGACGTGGTCACGGCCTGGGCTGACATATTAATTACTATTTGATGTAGGCGGTACTTTCATTTTAGACTTTTAAATAGTAATGTTGGTGAATGACTTCTCCATAATTACTGTATTATCTGGTGCTCCAGTTCTCTGAGCCGCCCATCTCTGGCAGCGGGTAAATGTAGAATAATGTAATGTAGAATATGATATCAATTCGTAACTCGTCGTCCAACCAAAATAGTCTCGCAGAATAACCGGAGCAACGTCAACAATTATGAAGCGACTAGAAGCGGGTCGACATATCTGGCAATACAATATTTATTTATCATTATACAATCAGAACCACTGTTCCCATGTTGATGGGAGGATCAGCGATGAGTGAATATGTAAAGGCAAAATTGCTGCACATTTTATTTTTATATTAGATCAATCCACTACCACGATAATGTTCCACCGCCTAGCTTTACTATAACTTCCTTGCCCCTATCATCATAGCTACTCACAAAGCTCCTGTTGGTTGTCACTTTCTAACCTTAAGCCATCCTGGTTTACGTTAACAATTCGCCTCTGAGGACTTTATGCCGCCTTCCTTAATGTCAACCCATAGCCTAACTGGTTGGTTGCTAGTCTATCACGCTGTGACGTTTTCAATATTGTCACGTCACTTGGCGACTTTTGCTATCTGTTGCTTCAAGATTACTCTTCATATTCTTTCTCTCTTATAATTCCGTCATTCATTCTGAAGTGCTACATGACAGGATGGTTAATGGGAAATGTTGAAAAATTCAATCAGTTTGGCTGCAGAAACAACTATTCCAAAATTAAAGATAGTGGGTCGTAAGAAATGGATGACTGAAGAAATTGTACAACTAATGGAAACAAGAAGACTCAACAAACATAATCCTGCCAAATATGAAGAAATTCACAGACAAGTCAGAATATTATGTAAGCAGGCAAAAGAAGCATGTTAGTTAGTTAGTTAGTCTTTCCTCTTGAGCCTAAGGCGGTCCATAGGGCAGAAGTCATGTCTCTCCATATCCGGCGGTTCGCTGCTACCTGTTGTAGAGCCTTGATGTTCACTTGGCGTTGAATGAGCCTTCTCTGATGATGGTTCTACGCAGGGTCTCTCTTGGTCTTTCCCGTTTTCGTTTCTCTACTGGTGACCATAAGAGGGCTTGGTTGGGGAGCATGGCTTGAGAAAAATTGCTTAGTGATTGAAAAACAAAACAACAGTCAAAATACCAAATTAGTGCACAAACGAATTCAGGAACTTACTAATAAAAGAACAAGTACATCAACAGGCTGTCTAAAAACTAAAGATGGCAAAATCATAATAGAAAAAGATCAGATTCTACATGTATAAAAAAAGTCGCTAAAGAGTCGACAGGGTCGACTTCATTGCACCGGGTTTTATCCCATATAGCTCGGTCTCTTTCCACAGCACGGAAAGCATCGCGCAAAGCACGAACTCCGTAGCTTTTAGCGACGACCCACAGGAATCTCCGAAACATTTAACTCGTAAACCGAAGGACGCGGCCCGGAATCGAACCCACAACCTTCGGAGCACGAGTCAAACGGTTTGACCACTTCGCCACAGAGACTCCCGGGGAGAGTCTCAGAATCAGATTCTACATGTATGGTCAGTCTAAGTGAAAAACCTTTATGATGATAACAGAGATGAACAGTATGATATTCGATTTAATAACGAAGGACCGCCAAATTTGAAGATGGAGGTTCGAAATGTTCTTAAACATATGAAAGCTGGCAAGGCCCCCGTGTCAGATAACATCACAAAAGAAATGATTAAAGCTTTAGAAGAATATGGAATAGACCAAGTCACCAGACTGCTGAACTCATTATATGATACCGTACATATTATACCTTCTGAATTATGTAAGTCTGAATTTATTGCAATCCCAAAGAAATCAGGAGCCTTGGAATGTAATCAACATAGAACAATCGGTACAATGAGTCACATCGCAAAGATTTTGCTACGAATTATCATGCAAAGAATGAGGAAGAAAATACAACTTGAAATAGGGGAAGAACAATGTGGGTTTGTATAAGGGAAGGATACAGTAAATGCTGTGTATATACTGCGTTCAGTTATTGAATGTTCTACAGAAGTATACAAAGATATACATCTTTGCTTTATTGACTACACAAAGGCTTTCGATGGAGTAAGACATGTCAACATGGTAGATATGCTTGCAGATCT
This sequence comes from Cepaea hortensis, assembly GCA_963921405.1. NCBI lineage: Eukaryota > Metazoa > Mollusca > Gastropoda > Stylommatophora > Helicidae > Cepaea > Cepaea hortensis. The sequence continues at coordinate 47,905,653 of OY992897.1, forward strand.
ACAAATTGATGGGAAAGACATTATACTTATAAAAACATATATTGGAAACAACAAGCTGCCATAAGGATTGATAATGAAGTGGGACAATATCAGCCTATTAAAAGAGGTGTTAGGCAGAGGATGTGTAATGTCTCCAGATCATTTTTCCCTATATAGTGAAAATATTTTAAGAAATGTAGAAGATATAAATGGAATCAGCATTGGAGGACGAAACATCAATAACATTAGATATGCAGATGATACAGTATTGATTTCAGACAATGAGCAGGATCTGCAACAATTAGTAGATTCTGTTGTTGCACACAGTGAACAACTGGGATTACAATTAAATTGTAAAAAGACACAGATTATGGTCGTCACTAGGAAGAAAGAAATATCACAATGTAATATAAAAGTAAATAGGAATATTCTTCAACAGGTGAATGGTACAATTATCTCGGAACAGTCATAACAAGTCTGCAAGGAAAGATCAATCCACTACCACGATAATGTTCCACCGCCTAGCTTTACTATAACTTCCTTGCCCCTATCATCATAGCTACTCACAAAGCTCCTGTTGGTTGTCACTTTCTAACCTTAAGCCATCCTGGTTTACGTTAACAATTCGCCTCTGAGGACTTTATGCCGCCTTCCTTAATGTCAGCCCCTAGCCTAACCGGTCGGTTGCTAGTCTATCACGCTGTGACGTTTTCAACATTGTCACATCACTTGGCGACTTTTGCTATCTGTTGCTTCGAGATTACTCTTCATATTCTTTCTCTCTTATAATTCCGTCATTCATTTTGATGTGCTACATGGCAGTATGCCCCCCCCCCCTTTTGAAAATGGTGCAACCATTCAAAAAGTCTGGTCGGATTAAATAACCTGACATGTAGCAGTTTAGAATTATTGAGTCATATCTCTTCATATATTCTATGCATATAACCCTATTTCCACATGCGTATAACTGTGCTAATAATATGGTATGATCTCCTATTAATCACACACAAAATCTCATTAAAAATATTATTATATTAAGGGCACGCACTTCTATCTACACCCCCGGTAGACATCGTGTAGCACCAGCCTATGGGAGGGCTGTGCTAATTAATCTATGAGCATCATAATGTCCCGCGACCTCCCCATAATAGTCCCTAATTTGCCAATAAAGACAAGCATCCCCAACCAAATATATTAAACACGATTGAGGGGACGCGTGTGATTAAATGGAACCATTCCCTCTGTATTAGTTTTGGTATTTGACATGTATTTATATGACTTTTCTTTCAACCTGCTATGTTGTCATTATCGGTTACCGTTTGACCTTTACTCGCTTATTATATTTGATAGGTGAGGTTTTCTGCCTTCGTAGCTGTAGAATTGTAAGAGTTCTCATGGCATTTCTATTTCCTTCAATTTTATGTGTGAGACGATAGGTTCTTATCCTGCTTTGTCCTTTATTTGTATTTGTCGACTTGTTCTTATAGATCATCCTTACGTATGCCTATCCACATATATGGGTGTTATCTACTTAATTCTATATACTTAACTGTTACAGCAAACTTAATTACACATTAAATCATAACATTGTAATATCACACTGACATTCTTAATGTGTTATGCAATATTTAAAAAAAATATGCGACAACAACAATTGTAGCCTAGTTTACTTTTTAATTTTTGAAGGTGGTTGATTGTGTGTCGGTCTTCGCGCTGCTATTGGGAAGTACATTTAGTTTGCCTTCCCAATAATACGTATGAGGTTAAGTATTAACCACAATCAGAGTACCAGGAATACTTGCGTATCCACCATTGATCCTACAAATTGAAATAATTATAACTTAATTAATGAACTTTAATTATAATACATAATAACAATTAAATAATTATCATAATATTATCTTAAGCCTGAAATAATTGGAAAATCATATTATATGCAACTTTAGAATACTTTCACTCAGTCATGCTATTCATCTCTTGTGTATATGCATTTATGTTTAGTCTTTACTGTTCTGTGTTTTTGTTGTTTTGAACTGACATCGTGTACGAATCCTTTGAATGTGTTTTGCTACCATACAAAACAACAGTCTTTGTTGTCATGTACTGACATTGTAAAACTTATATCCTTATGTACTAGTATCACTCGTTCCATGATGCATGAATGGTAAGTGAACGATATGTTAAATATATGTCTGACATGACCCTCTCATCTACGATGTGATGAGTGAACCATGACGTACAACTGGCAAGTGAATGATATTTTCAATGTGTAATCGACATGACCCTCTCATCAATGGTGTGATGATCGAATCATGACGTACAGAATGCCTCTGTGTGTTCTTGAAATGAACGTATGATAATGGTCATTGATGCTAGATAAGTATGCTTTATGAAATGAACGTGATTATGGATGTAAATGATATGTATGCTTAATATACTAGAGTTCGTCGTCTCGCCGTGTACATGTCCGTTGGTGTAGCTCAAACTATCGCATCAGCTTAGATCACGATCGACTCGAACTCGAACAAAGTCTGACATCACCATAACATAACACTGAGTAGTGTCGAGCTGATAAGGTTCGAATGTCTTCACAATCGTCCTCAGAACAATCTGGCAATTAATCAAATTGGAAAAAATACTGTACCTATCTGACAATAATTATTCTAAATAAATAACATATGGTAAACTGTTTGTTGTGTAATTGATAACGTTCTATACGGGTGTTCAAAAGTGAAAATATTAATCGGAATGCTGTATTACTCCATTTTAATATGTATGGACGAAGGCAAATCAAATCAAATCAAATCAAATCAACTTTATTTTAAAAGGGTCATAAATTGGGCTCGCAGGCCCGTCTTACATTCGGCCCTTCCAATCACTCGTCTTTCGTTCATCATATATACATTTACATAGGAAGAAAGATAAACATTGTGAAATGAATGTTGTAAACATAATAAAGACAAATTACCATGTTATGAGGCCCATCTCCCACTTACCCATATATCACCCCACCCACACACACAACCCCCACCTACCCCCACACACACACACACACACACCCAGGGACACATACATACCCCACCAACCAACCCATCCCCTTCCCGCACACCCCCCACCTACACACACTGCCCTCACCTGTTCCCCCAACCAAAACACACTCGTCACCCACAAACATCCCCCACCAACCCACACATCCCACGCCCACCCACATACACATCCTAACCCACACATCCTCTCCCCATCCACACTTCCAACCACCCATCCCCCAGCCAAATCTCCATCGACCACATATTCCCCACCCACGCACACACATCCCCCACCAACCCACACATCGCACATCCACTCACACATCCCCAATCCATACACACACATCCCCACCAACTGACATCTCCCTACCCCGACACACACACACGTCTCCCTAACCACCTATACATCCCCAATCCACTCACACACACCCCACCACCAACACATACATCCTCCACCCACCCACACATGCCCCAACCCAATTCCCCCACCACACACATCCCCCACCCGCACATCACATACATCCTCTACCACGCAATATTCCCAACCCACACATCGCACACATCCCTCACCAACACATCCCACACCCACATACCACCATTCATCCCCACCTACACACCACACACATATCCCCCACCCACATACCACGCAATATTCCCACCCACACCCACACAGATACCCTTACCCACCCACCCCACATACTCCCACCCACTCACACATACCCCACCCACACAATATCCCCAACCAACACACAACGCACCTCTCCCCACCCACACATCCATTCCCCACCCATCCACCAACACACACTCACTCACGCACACATCCTCCACTACACCCACACACACCCACCCACCTCCAACCAAACAGCTCTCGATCACAATACCTATATCCACACACATCCTCCACCCACTCACGCATCCCACCCAGACACACACACATCCCTCACCCATCTACACATCCCTAAGCCACTCACACACCCCCACCCACACATTCCCCATACACGCACACATCTCCCACCCACACACCCCACCACTCACACATACTTCTCCCAACCACCACACATCCCCTACTCACCCACACATACCCCCCACCCATACACACGTTCCCCGCACCCACCACATACATCCCTCACACCACACACTATCCCCCACCCACACACATATCCTCACCCATACCACAACAAACATACCCCCCCCATCCACACACCATGCACACATCCCCCACTAACACACCGCACACATAACACACACACCATACACTTCTCCCCACCCTCCCTTACATCCCCAATCCACCCACACAATCCCCTACCCACACAACCCCGCCACCCATACATACTTCCCCAAAACCATCCACACATCTCCACCCACCCACACACACATCCTCAGCACCCATCCCATACACATATCTTCCACCCATACACACATCCCCCACACCCATTCCCACACCCCTACTTTCACCCCCACACATTCATCCACACATTCCACCAACACCCACAAATATCACTACCCACCAACACCCACACACCCCAATCCATCCAAATGCATACCCCCACCCACACATCCCCACCCATACATCCCCACCCACACATATCCCCACACTCACACACATCCTCCACACACACTCACACATCCTCACATCTAGACACAAACAAAATGCCTCACGTGAACATTGAAACTAGTATGAACAAACTCCCACACTTTACTCACACACATACACTGACAATTGTCGTGAGCAGTCTCATAAAAATGTTAAACATGTCGAAAAATGTGTACATAAACAGTGTGTGAAGTAAAAATAGTGATGCTCACACACACACACACACACACACACACACACACACACACACGCGCACACACACACACACACACACACACACACACACACACACACACATTCACTCTGTCTCTCACTCAAACTACAGTAATTTACATGAGTTTACATTATACATGATAAAATCAAATGGCATTTAACTGATAATATGACAGATGAGAATGCACAAACATATGGATTCGCCATAACATGCATCTACTCAGCTCTCGCTCTCTCTCTCTCTCTCTCTCTCTCTCTCTCTCTCTCTCTCTCTCTCTCTCTCTGCATTCTTTCATTCTTTCATATACACACACTCACACGCATGCGTGCGCTCACACACACACACTAACACATCAACTCTCCCACTGTCTCACTCTCTCTCTTTCTCTCTCTCTCTCTCTCTCTCTCTCTCTCTCACACACTATTTCCCCCATTCATTCACTCTGTCCATCTTCATTCACATTATCTCTAACTCTCTTACTCTCTCTCTCACACTCATACACTGACAGACACACACCCTCACGCTATCACTCAATAATTCACTTACCCTAGCGCACTTACTCACTCTGTTACTCTCTCTCTCACTCACGCACACACACTCTAACACTCATTCACTCACTCACACACACTCACTCTCTCACTCATTCATTCACTTACTCTCTCACTCTCTCACACACAATCCTTCACACACACACTCACTCTCTCAATCACACTCTCTCACACATAAACATACGCATGAATGCACGTACGCACACACTCCCTCACTCACTCTCACACATACACGTACGAATGCATGCACTGACACATTCCCTCACCATTTCTCGCTCAATCACTCTCTCCACACACACGCATGCACGTGCGCGCACACACACATTCACTCTCTCACTCTCTCTGACACTCTCTCTCTCTCTCTCTCTCTCTCTCTCTCTCTCTTCCCACACGCACACACATATATAGTGAACAATTGTAGTTAAACAATTATAATGAACAGTTATACCAGTAAATGAATTATGGTGGCATATAGTCGGTATGGATTAAGTATTGAAAGAGTTTTCGGTTAAATGTGTAGGGACTCATTGGAGATTTCAGTTCTGGAGGAAGATCATTCCATAAGTGAGCACCAGAATAGGCGAAACATGTTTTGTATAGGTCCAATCTAGGCTTTGAGACATGTAACAAATTTAGGCGCTTGCTGTTCATTGCATTAGATTGAATCAGCGGCAGAAGATACTCTGGGGTATTTTGAGATATAATTTTATTCACTAATTTAGCTTTGTTAAAAAGGAAGCGCTTTTGTAGTGGTAGAATTCTTAGATGACTGTATAAATTGTTACTTTCAACGTGCTTTCTGCCAGAAACCAGACGAATAGCGCGGTTTTGTAGAGAACATAGTCGTTTTAAATTAGATTTAGGGCAACCATCCCAAACTGTGGAACAGTAATCGAGATGTGATTGGATATAGCATGTATAGAATATTTTTCGTGTGCTATCGTCCAAGAAGTGCTGAATTTTAGCAAGTTGGTAAACTTTTTGTGCTATTTTCTTGGTAAGAACGTGAACATGAGAGCTCCAGCTCAAATGACTGTCAATTAAAAGACCTAGTGTTTTATGTTCGTTCACATTAACTATAGGTAACGAGCCCATGCGGAGTTCGAGCGGTGCTTCAGGTATGGCTAGCGTCTGTAGTTTTTGTCTGGTCGTTATTAACATGGATTTGGTTTTGTCGATGTTAATTTGCATGCGGTTTTCATTGCTGCATCTAGTAAGATTATCAAGTTCCTTTTGTAAAGAATTCTCTAATTCACTACGGTTTTCTTGACTAGTATATATAGTACAGTCGTCTGCAAATAGATCACAAGTTGTATTGATATTTATAGGAAGATCATTAATATAAACTGCAAAAAGTAGCGGACCTAATATTGAGCCCTGAGGCACACCAATATTAAGCTGTGTGGGGCTTGATAGACAGTTGTTGAAGGACACGACTTGTTGTCTGTCGGATAGAAATGACGTGATTATGTTCACCATGTTGGTGCTTGTCTTCATTTGTTTTAGTTTTCTAATTAAAATATCGTGATCTACCATATCAAAAGCTTTTTTAAAGTCTACAGACACCACTCCACAAATTCTACCGTTGTTGATGTTCAAGTGCCAGTTATCGGTCATTTTTGTTAGAGCACTATGGCAAGAATATTTAGGTCGAAACCCAGATTGACTGTTAATTATTAGATCGTTGTTAAGTAAATGGTGTAACGTTATTTTATGAATGTGTTTTTCTAGTGGTTTTGATAGCGACGATAGTAAGGAAATAGGTCTATAATTACCCAAAACGCTATTATCGATTGAGCCATTTTTAAGTAGCGGAAACACTTTCATTCATTCAGTAGCATGTCCTTTGCAGAACCTCGCTGCCATAACAACCTTCCGGAAAACCTCTCGATCATAAGCAAGATGTCCCGCGTCTGATACACCCATCTGGAGTTCATCCGCTACATCCTGCACACATCTTCTCTTTGGCCTTCTCTTCCTCTCTTCCCAGGCATATATCCTTCCATTATTGTTCTCTCCAAACTTTCGTGACGTTTCAAGTGACCAAAATATTTCAATTTCTTTGTTTTCTTTGTTTTATCGTCTTTAATAGCCAACCTTCTTCAATATTCAATTCTAGAAGTATGGATGCATTTGTTCTTTTCTTTACCCAAGAAATTCTTAGAACTCGTCTATAACATTTATGTGAAAACTAGCTGCTACTGCTTGTGTAGTCACTGTCACAAGAATACCCCTCACAGACTGAAATAGACGGACGGACACGTTTTCCCTCCTCATTGTTGTTATAACTGTAATTTACCTCTTAGGCAGCAACTTTTCTACCGACGATTAAATCATGTCCAATATGGAAAAAAAAACATTTTAATTTAAAGTTTGCTGCCAAAGACCTTGCAGTCGCTCCGATCGCCCTTTTTCTTGTACAGTGTTATGATGCTTGAATCTTTGAAATCCTGTGGGACTTGTCCTTCTCGCCAGCATAGCTCTATTAGCTGGTGGATCTGTAGAGTTAGTGTATCTTGCCCACTCCTTATAACCTCTATTGGAATCCCATCCTTACCTGGAGCCTTGCCAGATGCAAGTTCATTTATAGCACACTTAACTTCTGTTATGGTGGGAAGTGTGTCCAGGTGGTCAAGAGTTGGTAGAGCCTCTATGGCGTTGAGGGCATCATCTGCTAGTTTGGTCTCACTTGAGTAAAGCTCCAAATAGTGCTCTACCCATCTGTCCATCTGCTGTTTCTTGTCAGTGATGATTTCTCCAGTCAAGGTTTTCAATGGTGCACTTCTTTTGATCACTGGACCACAGGCTTTCTTTATTCCTTCATACATGCTTCTTATGTTTCCCTTATCACTTGCGATTTGAATGGACTCACATAATTTGATCCAATAATCATTTGCACACTGCCTGGCAGCCTTTTGCACATCCTTCCTAGCTTGCCTTAGTTCACTCAGAGTGGTACGCGTTGGTCTTTCCTTGTTTCTTAAGAGAGCTTTCTTCTTCTTATCAATCAAGGGCTGCAGAGTCTCGCTGTTGGCCGCAAACCAGTCCTGCCTCTTATGATCCACAGTGCCGTAAACCCCTATGGCAGTTTTATAAAGAGTTTCCTTAATTTGACCCCACTTTTCATTTACTGTACAATTTTCTGGTGTATCAGTGAAAGCGTCTTCAAGTTGCTGTTGAAACTGAAAGTACTTTTCAGGATCGTGAGTGTTAATAATATTAATCCTGGGGCTAGATTTGTGTTTAGCTGTCTAGATTCTCTTTGGTCTCAGTCTAACCCTTGCAACAACCAAAGAATGATCCGTATCACAGTCAGCACTGTGGTAACTTCGAGTCAATGATATATGGTTCTGATGTTGTCTCCGTGTGATGATGAAGTCCAGCTGGTGCCAATGGCCGGATCTTGGATGTTTCCATGTGACCTTATGCATCTGTTTTGTTTTAAAAAAGGAGTTTGTAATACATAGGTCATTACTGGTGCAATGCTCCAGCAACCTTTGCCCATTTTCATTCATGCCACCGATGTTGTATTTTCCAAGGCACACTGGCCATGAACTCGAGTCCTTGCCCACACGAGCATTGAAATCACCGAGCATATAAATGTAGTCAGATTTTGAAACTGCCTTGATCACGGAGTCTAACTCCTCATAGAACGAATCCTTCACATCATCAGAGGAATCGAGTGTCGGTGCATATGCAGTAATAATGGTGGCAAACCCACAAGAGGTTGCCAAGCGCAGGGATAATAGTCTTTCATTTCCTCCTGTTGGAAATTCAATCATTCCCAGTCGCGAATTCTTCAATGCAAAGCCCACACCGTGTTGCCTTTTTTCTGCCTGCCCTCTACCCTTCCAAACAAAGGTGTAATTGTTTTCCCTGAGTGACCCTTCCTCAGCGAGGCGAGTCTCCTGCAGGCCAGCAATATCAATGTTTAGACGATTGAGTTCGGCATCAATCACAGCCGTTTTTCTCACATCGTCAATATTGGTCAAGTCAGTGGAAAATCCTGGACACATGGTTCTCACGTTCCAGGTTGCAAGCCGTAGCTTGAGGTTTCTATTTTTATTTTTGTTTGTACCTGGTGCATTGGTTTTACAGCCTGCCATTCAGATTTTGTCCTAGCCCCAAGCACCCATTGAAGCAGGCAGGCTGTGGCGGATTAGCACCCAATTGGCCGGGGGCTGCCCAGCTTGAGGCGGGTGGTAGCTGATCAGTGACACCTGTAGGTGTCTCCCACCGTCAGAGGCAACGCGTGGCGCCCCATGTCTACGCCAGTTGACAGGGACTTATAACCCGTAACAGTTGCCTCTCGCTTTGATTCCGAGACCAGTTAAGACCAGGGATGGAGTTATTGCCTCTCCATAGCACAAAGCCTGGGCTAAAATATAGAAATCATGTGTTGCCCATGCAGCATGATCCCTCTCTCGGCCTGCCTAGTTCACTCCAGAGGAAAGGTAACACCCCTACATCTGGAACAAGACAAGCTGCAGAAGCTGCCGGATCGGCAAAGCAATGCTCTAACTGTCCGCCTGTCGGAGCTTCGATCCCAGACCAGCTGCCAACCAAGGTTTATGGCCTGGTCTGCCCTGCCATGACATTTTGTCTTTAGCTTGCATTTACTTGCACCAGGGTAAGGCTTGTACCCTCCCAATTGCGCTCTTCGGCCCGAAGCCTTTGGCACAATGTGGGGTGTCGGGTTTGGTAAGCGCCGCCCAACGTTCGGCGCTAACAGAAAGCAGGTAGTACCGTCTACTGTTATACGGCAGCTCAGTCATATCTGACTAAGACCTGACACACACACAATATATAACAGTATAGGTCGGGGGAGAGTTAATAGAAGATAATGGAACAGTAATGCACATGTATGAATTGGGAAAGTAAACTAGAAGAGAAAAAGGTGCACAAGAATGCACCAAGGAATTAGTACGTCAGAAAGTTTGGGGTAGCGACAGAAGCTAACAACAACGGGAAAACGTAAACATTAGTGACCAAGTTCGTTCTACTGGGGAGCAGACGTGTAATTGAAACAAGTCCTAAAACATCGAGAACCGAGTTCAGCTCGTATAACTGAAGTCTCTCTCCATTAACAACATCAAGAGACTAGAATGCCTCGGTAGGTTGAATACAGAATTTTGATGTGGTTATATTTGTTAGGCCATGTCTGGATTAGTGTCATGATTTAAATCAGATCGCGTTCCCACTTTCCAAGGCCGGGTGTGCTATTGTAAAACATAAGATTTTGTCATGATTTGTTGAGAATATCATGTCTTGAACTTATTTGTTCAGCAATGGACGAATAAAAGATTTATTAACCATCTTTACAGTCTTAAGTGGAAACTTGCCATGTTATTCTAAAGTTGATGGAAGATGGAAGAATTGAACCCTATACGATCGTGCTGTACGGCTAGACTTCGAATCAGAACAACGCAATCTTGAATGGAGCCCCTGAAGTACAGAAGTCGGCGTACCTAAGAGAAGCCCGGCACTGTTACAATATATATATATATATATATATATATATATATATATATATATATATATATATATATATATATATGTGTGTGTGTGTGTGTGTGTGTGTGTGTGTGTGTGTGTGGTCGCCTGACGCGACACATGATGATGTTTATGTTACCAATACCGGCGTCCCTTGCAGTGCCCTAGGGTATGATGGGAAGCCGCTCTGGAAACAGGGATAAAAAGGAGTGCTCGCCAGTTTCCCGCTCTCTTCAACTAACAACCGTGGCAGAAGGAGCGATTATATAGATCGCTGTAGTGATGTAGATATTATCAAATAGGGAGGCTTTAACCAGCCCTCCCCAGTCACTGGACCAGAGCAGGGAGTCACCAATGCTTCTAGATTTAACCAAGACTGGCTTGTGTGGTCCACACACAAGGACCGAGGAAATCCATGAAAATGACTGGCAATTTGTAAGCCCACTCTTGGTAGTGACCCTTGGCCATAGTTGTTGTTTGTAGAGCAAACTTGAGCCCCAGCTCTGGTTAATGTCGTTTAGGCCACTCACATCCCCATTCGTATACCTGTTTATGCCACTATATCTCTGCTGTTAGAGTTATAGTTCTGTTATTTGTTATGTTATGGCTCTTTGCTGTATCTGGTCCCAGTAGACCTATGTGATGCGGGTGTCTTGTGTGGGTATTGAGGGTGCCCTTCGACTCAATTGAACATGGTTGAAGTCTCACTGTAATTTAGAGACCGCCCCTGTAGTTAGTGCTAGGCAGCAGTTATCTCTAACTGTGGGATTTCAGATTACCATTTCTGCATGTATCGACTGTCCATGAGTCCTGAGATGATAACAATAGAGAGACCATACCTGCTGTTACCGTTGTTGTTTACATTGAGGCCCCTTTGTTGACATGTCCTTGCTGGTTTTTTGGGGATGGGTATTCAGTCATATTCATAGTGACGTTAGGCAGCAGTGATATCTACTGTGGGAAAATAGGTTCCCATTTCTGTATATGTCAGTTGTGTGACATGACAGGATGCCTGTTTGTCACTGAATCATGCAGTCCTGTCAATAAAAGTCTAATTTTGTTGTTCAGCAGTGTAATCTTTTGTCTGGGGTATACAACAGTATATCCCCCGCCCTAAGAACTCCTGGAATCTTCTGTCTAACTCTATCCCTTTTCTTGTTAACTGAGGAGAATATATACAGTGCTCTTTCTCTATTTCTTTTTATTGTCATTTTCTTCTCTGGCCCACTAAAAGTCAGTGTTGCGCTTCTTTGTCTTTGAGACCTAAGTATAGGAAACTACATCTTCCTGTCCTTGATATTCTACCTCCTGTGATATATATATATATATATATATATATATATATATATATATATATATATATATATATATATATATATATATATATATATATATATATATATATATAAAAGAATATCACACTACAGTACACATGAAACCTCCTACCAGAGATAGAAACTAAATTTAACGCAGACGAACATATTTATTTACAGGAAAAAGAAACAATGAAGACGTATACCAACAACAGAGCATGGAGAGCGATTCCGAGAATTGATATCGAAACACCCGGACAGGATCCCAAAACAACAAACAAACAATTGAACTGGCCTGTTCTTCCGGTGTTGACTGAAAATCGGTGTTTTCTCCTGGCTTCAACAGGTGTTGATGACGTTGGTCTGTGTCATAATAAATGTTTGAAATTCACTTTGACGAACTATTAATGTCCCAAAAATCCAGATCCAGCTGTAACGTATCCAACAAATGTCCATGGAGGTATAAATTTGCGACCTTCTCCTAGTTTGAAAATTAAATGTCCATCCTAGAAAATTTGTGTGATTAACAGTTCGTTAAACTATCTTGGGAGCTTCCACATGTTCGTTTCCGTTTTCATGGTCGCAATGTTTACAATTTAACAGTTGTAGTATATTGCGACTTTGAAAGTCCAAATTTGAATTTAGAATATTGACAAATAGTCCCATTATTAATAATATTTGAAAGTGACAGTTAATAACGACACTAAGTCTATACACTGACTATGCACACGACGTGGTCACGGCCTGGGCTGACATATTAATTACTATTTGATGTAGGCGGTACTTTCATTTTAGACTTTTAAATAGTAATGTTGGTGAATGACTTCTCCATAATTACTGTATTATCTGGTGCTCCAGTTCTCTGAGCCGCCCATCTCTGGCAGCGGGTAAATGTAGAATAATGTAATGTAGAATATGATATCAATTCGTAACTCGTCGTCCAACCAAAATAGTCTCGCAGAATAACCGGAGCAACGTCAACAATTATGAAGCGACTAGAAGCGGGTCGACATATCTGGCAATACAATATTTATTTATCATTATACAATCAGAACCACTGTTCCCATGTTGATGGGAGGATCAGCGATGAGTGAATATGTAAAGGCAAAATTGCTGCACATTTTATTTTTATATTAGATCAATCCACTACCACGATAATGTTCCACCGCCTAGCTTTACTATAACTTCCTTGCCCCTATCATCATAGCTACTCACAAAGCTCCTGTTGGTTGTCACTTTCTAACCTTAAGCCATCCTGGTTTACGTTAACAATTCGCCTCTGAGGACTTTATGCCGCCTTCCTTAATGTCAACCCATAGCCTAACTGGTTGGTTGCTAGTCTATCACGCTGTGACGTTTTCAATATTGTCACGTCACTTGGCGACTTTTGCTATCTGTTGCTTCAAGATTACTCTTCATATTCTTTCTCTCTTATAATTCCGTCATTCATTCTGAAGTGCTACATGACAGGATGGTTAATGGGAAATGTTGAAAAATTCAATCAGTTTGGCTGCAGAAACAACTATTCCAAAATTAAAGATAGTGGGTCGTAAGAAATGGATGACTGAAGAAATTGTACAACTAATGGAAACAAGAAGACTCAACAAACATAATCCTGCCAAATATGAAGAAATTCACAGACAAGTCAGAATATTATGTAAGCAGGCAAAAGAAGCATGTTAGTTAGTTAGTTAGTCTTTCCTCTTGAGCCTAAGGCGGTCCATAGGGCAGAAGTCATGTCTCTCCATATCCGGCGGTTCGCTGCTACCTGTTGTAGAGCCTTGATGTTCACTTGGCGTTGAATGAGCCTTCTCTGATGATGGTTCTACGCAGGGTCTCTCTTGGTCTTTCCCGTTTTCGTTTCTCTACTGGTGACCATAAGAGGGCTTGGTTGGGGAGCATGGCTTGAGAAAAATTGCTTAGTGATTGAAAAACAAAACAACAGTCAAAATACCAAATTAGTGCACAAACGAATTCAGGAACTTACTAATAAAAGAACAAGTACATCAACAGGCTGTCTAAAAACTAAAGATGGCAAAATCATAATAGAAAAAGATCAGATTCTACATGTATAAAAAAAGTCGCTAAAGAGTCGACAGGGTCGACTTCATTGCACCGGGTTTTATCCCATATAGCTCGGTCTCTTTCCACAGCACGGAAAGCATCGCGCAAAGCACGAACTCCGTAGCTTTTAGCGACGACCCACAGGAATCTCCGAAACATTTAACTCGTAAACCGAAGGACGCGGCCCGGAATCGAACCCACAACCTTCGGAGCACGAGTCAAACGGTTTGACCACTTCGCCACAGAGACTCCCGGGGAGAGTCTCAGAATCAGATTCTACATGTATGGTCAGTCTAAGTGAAAAACCTTTATGATGATAACAGAGATGAACAGTATGATATTCGATTTAATAACGAAGGACCGCCAAATTTGAAGATGGAGGTTCGAAATGTTCTTAAACATATGAAAGCTGGCAAGGCCCCCGTGTCAGATAACATCACAAAAGAAATGATTAAAGCTTTAGAAGAATATGGAATAGACCAAGTCACCAGACTGCTGAACTCATTATATGATACCGTACATATTATACCTTCTGAATTATGTAAGTCTGAATTTATTGCAATCCCAAAGAAATCAGGAGCCTTGGAATGTAATCAACATAGAACAATCGGTACAATGAGTCACATCGCAAAGATTTTGCTACGAATTATCATGCAAAGAATGAGGAAGAAAATACAACTTGAAATAGGGGAAGAACAATGTGGGTTTGTATAAGGGAAGGATACAGTAAATGCTGTGTATATACTGCGTTCAGTTATTGAATGTTCTACAGAAGTATACAAAGATATACATCTTTGCTTTATTGACTACACAAAGGCTTTCGATGGAGTAAGACATGTCAACATGGTAGATATGCTTGCAGATCTACAAATTGATGGGAAAGACATTATACTTATAAAAACATATATTGGAAACAACAAGCTGCCATAAGGATTGATAATGAAGTGGGACAATATCAGCCTATTAAAAGAGGTGTTAGGCAGAGGATGTGTAATGTCTCCAGATCATTTTTCCCTATATAGTGAAAATATTTTAAGAAATGTAGAAGATATAAATGGAATCAGCATTGGAGGACGAAACATCAATAACATTAGATATGCAGATGATACAGTATTGATTTCAGACAATGAGCAGGATCTGCAACAATTAGTAGATTCTGTTGTTGCACACAGTGAACAACTGGGATTACAATTAAATTGTAAAAAGACACAGATTATGGTCGTCACTAGGAAGAAAGAAATATCACAATGTAATATAAAAGTAAATAGGAATATTCTTCAACAGGTGAATCGGTACAATTATCTCGGAACAGTCATAACAAGTCTGCAAGGTGTGGAATGCGCCTGGCCCTGCAGCCAGCAGGGCTAGGATCGGCTAGCCTCTCCCAGGAGGGGTGAAGAGCGAAAATTAGTAGCCTGCCGATGACGCGCAGACTACACAAGTCAACCCCCACCTCCGCGTGGTGCAGACCGGGCAACCATGACCGCGAGGTCATTGGCTAACGGGGCTATGGCTCGCCATAGGGGATGGACTCCCTGTGGTCAGATTAGTGTCCTAAACCTGCGACTGGCCTAGCAAGCCGGCAAGGGATCTTCATACTGCTCGTAGATTGATTGATTGATTGATTGATCTAGGAACCGACATCACAGCATTCGGGACATTCCCATAAGCGCTCCGTCCCCATCCTCAGCAACCAGCTAGTAGAAAAACTAAGAAGTATAAACGGACTGACCCAAACGGATATCGACCCGGCATTCTTAATGGACCACGAGATAGATCAGAGACTCAAAAAAATAGGCACAATGAATGTCTGTGGTTTCAATAGTAAAGAAGAAGAGCTTATAGAAACAATGGTAGAGAGGAAAATTGGACTGATGGGAATAGAACAAAGGGGAAAGGATGCAAGGAGCTCCACCGCAGTTACACGTTTGTTTACTCTGGAGTAGAACAGCATGAAAGGGCAAGACACGGTGTTGGAATACTCATCGAACCACGGCTTGCTAGAGGAATACTAGAAATAAAATATATATCAGAAAGAATCATGACAGTGAGAATAAAAGAACAAACAATTACAACATATTTACAGATATACGCACCATGTAATGCAAACAATAATGAGCAAGAATGCGAGGACTTCTACGAAGACATACATGACGTGCTAAATAAAATAGATAAGCAGGACAACATCATAGTTATGGGAGACTTCAATGCAAGACTAGGACATAACAGAGTGGGCATAGAAAAACATCTGGGAGCATTTAGAGACAAGCAAAATGAAAGGAATGATAACGGAAGTAGACAATTAGAGCTTTGCAGCCAACACGACCTCTATATAACAAATACATTCTATAAACATAAGGATTCACAAGTATACACCTGGTATAAATGGAACGATCTAGATCAGTGTTTCCCAACCTTTTTTGTACCATGCCCCACTTAAGCCTTTCTAAAATTCATATTGCCCCCCTCCCCCGCCCCATGCCCCCCCCCCCCCCCCTCAACATATACTTATTTTTAATATTCAAAAATTGAAATGTTCACTAAAGAAACTTGAATGATAGGTTTTAGGAAGAAATCACTAGGTAATTATTGAGCAAACACAGTAAGTAAATTTTCAAAACATATAATGGAGAACTGAAATTCAAGTACAAAATAATTTTAATGAAAGATTTTTTCTATATTATTTTAATTATTAGTAATTATTTATTATTTAAATTTAGTGAGATCATTGCGCTTGATGCTTGCTGCAAAGAGATCTTATGTCAGGTTCCAATTTAGTTAACTTCAGTCTCAAGCCTGCCCGTTTGGTTATATTCAGCCGATTTCTTCAATTTTCGAATTGCCCCCCTTAACAGTCAAATTGCCCCCCTGTGGGGCGTGGGCCCCACGTTGGGAAACACTGATCTAGATACTAAAAGCAAAATTGATTTTATATTAACAAGAAACAACAAAAAGATAAATATATTGGATGCAAGGGCAGTGCCCAATTTCAGTATAAACACAGATCATAAAGCAGTCGTTGTCACAATAAGAACAATCAGAAGAAGAAAACAAAGAACAGGAAAATACATGCCACGCGAATCAGTAAACTTAAAAAATCTTAAAGACGAGGCAGTAAGAGAAAATTATGAGAAA
This sequence comes from Cepaea hortensis, assembly GCA_963921405.1. Classification (NCBI taxonomy): domain Eukaryota; kingdom Metazoa; phylum Mollusca; class Gastropoda; order Stylommatophora; family Helicidae; genus Cepaea; species Cepaea hortensis. The sequence continues at coordinate 47,923,019 of OY992897.1, forward strand.
AAACTAACTGAACTCTTTGAAAAATTACCCGCAGAAAGAAAAACAGTGGAAGAAGAATGGGAAATGTTCAAATCAAGCATTTTAAATACTGCAAAAATAACATGTGGAACCACGAAAAAACGCAAAACACGGTTAAAGAAAATAACAAGTTGGTGGAACGCAGAAGTAAAGGAAGCGGTAAAAGACAAAAAGGAAAAATATAAAAAGTGGTTGAAGAGCAAACAGCAATGTGATTACATAGAATATAGAATAGCGAGAAGACATGTGAATAGAACAGTAAAGAGGGAAAAACAAAAAGACTGGGAAGAGTATGAAGAAACCCTAAATAAAAACTTCAAGGAGGCAACTAGAAACTTCTACAAAAAGATAGGTGCAATGCGAACCAGAGGAGAACCCTTTGACCCAAGTGAAATAATTAACAGCGAAAATGGAGAACCAATAAGTGAACAAAAACAAATCCTAATAAGATGGAAGCAGTATTTCGAACAACTTCTCAACATCCCATCAGATGTCACAGGAATTCAAGAGACCTATACAGATGTCACCGAAGAACTAGAACCAGACATACTAAAAGAAGAAATTATAGAAGCCTTCAGATTAGCCCCATTGAACAAATCACCGGGACAGGATGAAATACCAAATGAACTAATTAAAGCAGCAAGAGAAGTAGGAACAACAGACACCACGAGACTGGGGAAACGCCATAATTATCCCAGTTTGGAAAAACAAAGGCAGCATAAGAGACTGCACACAATACAGAGGCATTTCACTGTTGAGTAATACTGGGAAAATATTTTGCAAAATTCTTGAAAAAAGATTACGAACTACTTTAGAACCCCAGCTAAGTGAAACACATCTTGGAGTTAGGTAAAACAAAGGATGCACAGATGCCATTTTTGCTCTTAGACAACTTATAGAAAAATCAATCGAATTCAATGAAACACTCTACTTAGCCTTTGTCGACCAAAAAAAGGCATTCGATAGAGTAGATAGAAACAAACTGTGGGAAATCCTTAAACAATATGGAATGAGTACACATCTAACAAATCTATATAAAAGTTTATACAACAACAGTGAATGCATAGTGAGAGCAACTGGAGGACACTCAGAACCCTTCACCATAAGATCTGGAGTACGACAAGGTTGTGTCCTGTCCCCTATCTTGTTCATAACATATATAGACAACATATGTAAAGAAACCAGCCAAGCAGAGACAGCAAGAATACCGCATGACGAGAACACAGAAGAATAACCATCTGCAAATCTAACCATTAGAGAACTCCTGTTTGCAGAGGACCAAGCACTAATAGCAAAATCAGAAGCTGAATTACAAGACCACATGAACAGTCTAAACCAGTGTTTCCCAACCTTCTTTGTGCTATGCCCCACCTTAGCCTTTCTAAAATTCTTATGCCCCCCCTCCCCCAACATATGCATCATTTTTAATGTTCAAAAATTGAAATGTCCACTAAAGAAACTTTTAGAAGGGCTCACGGTTCCCAAAAGGGCCAGAGCCGCCCCCCCCCCCAAGTCCCGCGTCCCTGTGTGTCGGTTGTGTTGGGTGAATTTGTTTTGTTTGTTTTGGTTTGGCAGTTACCCCAGACAAGCTGGTTCCCCCGCCTCCACCTTTTTTGTGTGGACCCTTGGTCTCACTGTAAGCTATTGCCCACAGTGGTCCACCAGGTCCACATCTAAGGTGAATATTTTTCAACTAGCAATAACCACGCCTCGGTAGAACCTCATTGGCTATGGTAACGCCACTGCGCAAAGCTTCTAAGGTGAAGATATGTGATGGGTTTTTATTTGATCATCCCCGTCCGGCCCGATTTCTTCCATTTTCAAATTGCCCCACTTAACAATCGAATTGCCCCCCTGTGGGGCGTGGGCCCCACGTTGGGAAACACTGGTCTAAACAAAATGTGTAGGGAACATAACATGAAAATTAGCACAAGTAAAACAGAAGTAATGACTATAACTAAAGAAGAACAAACAACAACAAACAACAATTCACCTAAACGAACATCCCTTGAAACAAGTAAAGAGTTTCAAGTACCTAGGAAGTATAATATCATCAAATGGCAGATCAGAAGACGAGATCGAAAATAGGTGCAATAAGGCAAATCAACTCATTGGACAAATGGCACCAATACTAAAGAACAAACACGTATCAATAACGACTAAGAAAGCACTTTACAACACACTCTTCCTGCCAACTCTATGCTACCAATGCCAAACTTGGACAATGACAGAAAAAGAGAAAAGAAAAATCACAACAGAAATGAGGTTCCTGAGAAGAATACTCAACGTATCAAGAAGAGATAAGATCAGAAATGAAGAAATCAGGACTAAAGTGGGGTTAAACCAGCACTAGATTTTATCAGAAAGCAGCAAGTCACAATACACACACACACACGCGCGCGCACGCACACGCACACACATACATACACACACATACACATACATACATACATACATACACACACACACACACACACACACACACACACACACACACACACACACATACATACACACACACACACACACACACATACATACACACACACACACACACACACATACATACATACATACATACATACATACATACATACATACATACATACATACATACATACATACATACATACATACATACATACATACATACATACATACATACATACATACATACATACATACATACATACATACATACATACATACATACATACATACATACATACATACATACATACATACATACATACATACATACATACATACATACATACATACATACATACATACATACATACATACATACATACATACATACATACATACATACATACATACATACATACATACATACATACATACATACATACATACATACATACATACATACATACATACATACATACATACATACATACATACATACATACATACATACATACATACATACATACATACATACATACATACATACATACATACATACATACATACATACATACATACATACATACATACATACATACATACATACATACATACATACATACATACATACATACATACATACATACATACATACATACATACATACATACATACATACATACATACATACATACATACATACATACATACATACATACATACATACATACATACATACATACATACATACATACATACATACATACATACATACATACATACATACATACATACATACATACATACATACATACATACATACATACATACATACATACATACATACATACATACATACATACATACATACATACATACATACATACATACATACATACATACATACATACATACATACATACATACATACATACATACATACATACATACATACATACATACATACATACATACATACATACATACATACATACATACATACATACATACATACATACATACATACATACATACATACATACATACATACATACATACATACATACATACATACATACATACATACATACATACATACATACATACATACATACATACATACATACATACATACATACATACATACATACATACATACATACATACATACATACATACATACATACATACATACATACATACATACATACATACATACATACATACATACATACATACATACATACATACATACATACATACATACATACATACATACATACATACATACATACATACATACATACATACATACATACATACATACATACATACATACATACATACATACATACATACATACATACATACATACATACACACACGTATATTCATTGCATTATAAGATGAGACCGAAACCCGAAACAGGGGATGTAAGGACCTGATCTTAAGGATAGTAAAAAGGCAGATGATGTATGGACCTATTGTGCGACTATTGAGCCCTTAAACGACTTCAAGCAGCATACAAGAATCTGGCGAACCTGGCTATTGAATTGGATATATTGTACCCAACTTTCTTAAGAGGGCGGGTACGTGATTGATGTTCTTGTCTTTTCATTTAGGTGGTGGTGTTATGGTGTTCCTAAACGGGGTACATCAGTATCATGAATGTTGAAATCATCAGTGAATGAGGATGGATCTCACATCCTACTGCAGTGCTTGCTTGCTTGCTTGTGTTCATTGGCTTGAGTTCCAACGCGAAGTCCTGTATGTCGGATGAAGGCATCCTGTTGTCCAACATCAGTGTGATGTCATACAGGACCTGAGATTTGCGTGGGTATTCGTTGTCCCATGTCTGACTCATTGGTGTGCAGACTGGTGGTTCCTCGCAGTACAGGCAGACACTTTCCGAATTCGGAGGAAATCCTACTGCAGTGAAGAGTAGAGAACAATTTATCTAATCAACGTTTACCACTCAGCGCTTACTTGTACCACCCAAGTTTCGTTGACAGATGAGTATCAAACAAATAACCCACAGCTACCAATGCCTGAAATTGCTACTCAAAGAATAGGATAATCACTATAACAGGAACTAAAGAGACACAGAGATATTACTCATTCGATTAAGCCAGAGACTAGAACCGACAGCGGATCATTGTAGATGATAAACACTAATGCTATGTGTTATTGTTAGTTATGGATAATGATGCATTGTGCTATTATTAGTTGGGTAATTTCTGGATGCCAATTGTGCATATCCTCACCATCATTCAATATAATCTTTTAACTGCATAAAGGAGTTAGTTACATTTTTATCAGAGTTACATGTATGTAACTGTAACATATTAAAGTGATACTGCGATATCGCTATCTGGGGGAAGCAGATCAGAAGAGCTGTGTGGCAAGAATACTACTCGCTTCCAGTCCAACAAGAGTGATAATTCTCCTCTCTAAAGGCAGTGTCTTTCCTTACTCGTTTGGCCTTCTACTAGACAAACTTAACTGATACCTTAGTGGGATCCTACCAGATGTGTCTGATCCAATACCAGGGAGTCTTGCGAGCCAGGTTTGGTTTCAATTAGTAGTCGGCAAACAGGTTTTGGGGATATCTATCTCCTAACTCAACTTAACATACCACATATACTTATACAGCTCTTTACGGCGATAAAGGTTGTCAGAAGTCGGGGTGCCCCACCGACTAGATGAAAGTATTATTCACTGGCGAGCAACCCCAAATAGTCAGAAACTGACTAGGGACAAAAACTATATGGCTGAACTATAGATTAAGCCCTGAATATCCAACGTACAGCTCCAAGTGGCTCGTTACAAAATTGAAATGAACTGTGCTGAATATTCGCCAAGGAATAGGAAAGAGAAAGTTAGCTAGGATAGATTTTTAAGTCTGAATTAAAGTTTAAGGACAACTATCCTAGTACAGGTTTTTCTCCCTGACTGCTCCTTTCCTTGGTGTGTAAGTGAACCCCCACCAATGTACACACACAACACGTATGCACAATTGGAAAAAAAATATAATGACAGAACTATGAGTTACAATACTACAACATTTATTTGCTAATCATAACAATAGACATAGGATGATTGTCAATATGAGGATGATGAAATCATATACATATTGATGACAAACATTACTTAACTTTACTTGTTACTTGATCTATCTAGATCTGTGGTCCAGATCCCCCACTCTCCAGTAGACACACACAAAAAAGAAACAGCTTGCCGGTATTCTGACGAATCCTGTCAGTCCTGACACGACCTAGTCTTCACTCGTCCTTGAGATCTACAACATAGGTGTTCCTTGTGAGAGCTTGAAAGAAAGTCGAGAATGTGTTATATCTAATTCTACATCAGCGCAATCCTAATTAAATCATATCATAACACAAACATATACAATGACCAGTCTGGCCAAGTTTATCTTCCAGCTCTACTGCGTTCACCATCCTCATTCTCCCTAGTGTCTTTAGTCTGGGACGGGCTTTTCAATTGTCTCACACGCCTGTAATGATTACATTTCTGCCGCCCCATGTCCATGTCGCTAATACAGAAATTCTGTGTCGTACAGCTGCTCCGTCCAAAGGTGGTTTAACAGCTCACAGGATCTGTAATGGTATTATAATAATGCCGGGTCATCCGGGCTTACAAGCCGTGACCAGTAGCTGTGCCAGGTTCCCATGCATTACCGTGAACGCACGCCCACAATACACTGAGAAAGTTTAGCACCATATACCCTATACCAATTGTGGGTAATGTCTGTACCATTACACCTCTGCTTCCAACACAATCATTGGCCAATGTGCCAATGCGCAGACAATAGCATAACACTTCATATTGGTAGGTTTGCATATGACAAATCAATATATCAAACATCCAATACACATAAACATATTGATTAAACTAGACATATTATGATACTTTAACATCATAGCATAATGCACTAGTTAGTTTGTATGTATACGAAATGAGACGTATATACACAAAAAGAATATGTACGAAGCATATTCCTAGCATCGTATATTCATATGAAATTACACATATATACATACAACATATCCATAAACATTATATTACTTCAAGATGGACATCTAATGATACTCAACATAATAGCATCAGGCATTATTAATGAGTACTAATATTGTATAGCTACAAAATGAGATATACAACAAGTCTAATTGAAGTGACCACACAGACCAGCCATATTTGCTGATCTGCCCGGTTTAATCACCACTTAGTTACTGCTGTTGTGAGAATTAAATAAATAGTCAGTTGACTATATTCTGTACAAGAAAAAATGCACACACCAAAACGAGACTAGTCTAGTTTAGAAAGAGATGGCAAGCATCTGCTACGACACCTCAAGTATATCTAGACAAGACCTGCCTTCCATAAGTTTCTACTTCTCAGAAGAGTAGCACTTACAGCACAATGATATTGAACACAGAACTGAAGAAGGAATAATTCACACTCCAGTACCCTACGACAATGATAGTTCTTGCAATAACCTAGATCAGATATAGACTGAAAGTCAGTACATCCATCTAAAAGACTAGTTACTAAGAAATAATTCTCCTAGTGAAATCTAGCAATATAAGAATCATACATATGACTACAAAACGAGCTGGTTGTCTCACCTGTTCTGAAGTCAAACATTTTCTAACATGAAACAAGCTAGGGACCCTTATTTAAGCTGAGTCCAGCAGACAGTATTATCTCCTTGGCATTCCCGTCATAAATTCTTCTTATCTCCCCCTGACGGTAATTGCAATCCTAACTGCAAAACTTGCTATCACTCTCATTCCTCCAGTCTTGCTCTAATAAAATGTTTCACACATTCCTACAGTGCAGACTCCCCTCTGTCTGGTACAACGCCCACAGGCCCAGTGTTAATTGCCTTATGAGACCTGGTTCACACCTCCCTGAGTCTGCCAGTCTGAGTCTTATCAGTGATTTCACACCTTGCACCTCTAGTCTGTTTTCAGATGGAGGTCAGTCATCATGGTTGGGTGATTTCCTACCTCTGCTTATCAGGTGTCATGCCTGGTAGGTTTTAATTACACAGTCCATGGAGTCTGCCATCCTGTGGGTGTAATTATCAGTTTGACCCGTAACACTTTGAATCTGGACTTGCTGGGTAGTTTGACTGGTGTCAAATTACACTTCTCAGATAGAAAGACATTCCTGGTGGTTTGTTTACTTGCAGGCTTTGCAAGCTTACGTCAAGACGGTATAGCCTTGAATATAGAGAAAACAGTTTTGTTCGTCTGTTGATTCTCTACATGGCCTATCAAAAGTGAACCGAAAATTGTTCTGGGAAGTAAAGGCTGCAAATTCGTGACAAAGGTGTCCTTTTGCAACATGACAATGCTCGACACTATACTGTCCATTAAACGGTTAAAACCATCGAAGACCTCCACTTTCAGTGTGTACCACATCCTCCGTCTTTGTAAAGCCTAGCCCCAAGTGATTTCCATCTGTTTGGACAACTCAAAGAGTCATTGGAAGGAAAGACTTTTCGGTCCGATGAAGAGGTACAGCAGGTGGTGCATTAGTGGTTACACACGCGACCGAGATAATTTTGTTCTACAAGAATCGAAGCACTTTATTTGTACTGGTGGACTTGCATTGAACGTGGAAAAATGATACATTTATTGTTTACTTTTTCAGAATACATTCACCCCCCCCCCCCCCAAAAAAAAAAAAAATCAAATATTTTAAAATGTTCGTTTGTAGTCCCTTCTTACATGTGTGACGGGGGTACTTCTAGGCGGGTAAGATAGCAGGGTCCGGACATGGTTATCCTGGCTCATTCTAACCTTACCTGGTAAATGTAAAGAGAAAACATTGTATCCTACAACTTTATCTTTCACCCTTTCCCTGTATCCTACAACTTTATCTTTCACCCTTTCCATGTATCCTACAACTGTATCTTTCATCCATTCCAACAGGCGGCAGTCTTCTAGAAAAGTTAAATCATAAGAACTGATGACCCAAGTGACATTTGCGGTATTTCATGCAAATACTGTCAAATACATAAATCTTGAAGAATACCAGCGACTATGGAAAAATAACCGTGGAGTGATTCATGCACGGAAACAATAGAATAAAGAAATATCAAAAGCAAAATGGATGTAGCGTAACAAGTCGATTGCGAGGCCGTGCTAGACGTGTACACTGCAGGGCTACGGGATTGTGTGCATCCAGGGCATTGTGATCCGACGAGATAGGCCTTCAGTGACATCAATTACCAAACATGCCCATGAAAGTACATTAACAACTATTGAAAGCTGTTGTGTATTGACCTGGTTCAGATTATTCTTGGAACAGTAAATAATGCAGCCGAACCGAAACTTACACACCTATTGGCTGATGACGTCTTAATTTGCTTGTTATCTGAAAAGCAGAGACGTTTCTCAGAATATAACAATTATTTAAAAGGATTCACAAACGTCAATGACTGTAACGCCATTTGTTCACGTGCGTACATTGGTGACCCTATAAAAATAGACACATCCTTTCGTTTTGTCATTGTATGCAAACCTTCCTTAGGGGCAGTTTTATTTGACCTCCCTTCCTAATACTAAAAATATCATTGCTCAGTAAATCTGTACATTTGAACTTGTCAGATTTTCAGCCGTCAACATGCTACATTTACTCAAGATAGTGACATGCCTGCTTCTTATACAAGGTGAGCGTATTGTTGGATCACAGTTTATGTAATTCTGTCATAATATAGTCACTCTCCTTCTGTTCTGCCTTCTTTCTCCTAGTAGAGCATTGGCCGTCAACAAACTCACTCGAAGTCCTCACAGCCTTTGCTTCCTACAGCGTAATCCATGCAGTCCTGATATTATCCGCCTGGGACTATTTCTCTTTTCCGTGTGTCACTATAAATGTCGTGGTGTTTGTTCCAGAGGAAGAACTTTCTAATTCGACTATTACAAGGTTTTCTTAATGTGTGTCCTATCCAGCGACATCGTATTTTTCTCGCTTCTCGGCTACCTTGTGTTAAATTGAGTTTGGTCAAAAACCGACATCAATCTTCCACAACATTTCTTTAAGCGTTCCGTCCTCATCTTCAACAGCGAGCGAAAAGTCCAATGCTAACAGTACTAGCTGCAGACGGACAATGTGTCATTCTGGCCTTTCCTCGAAGTACTAAGTATCAACTTGTTTAAGTTAGTTAGTTAGTTAGTTAGTTAGTTGGTTAGTCGAGATTCCAACTTCACGGCAACGGGTCGTCCCTATTATGCTCCGTTCCTGTGCCAGTGAATATCACACAAATTGCTACTCAGTGTCCAATGTGAAAAGTGGAATAGGCAGGAGTCTCGGCAATCCAACAGCCCGCACAGGTACACTGTACATAATGCCGCCGCCAGAATGCCAACACAAAATTAATACACGAAAACCACAGTTCAACGTCGATGGATTCGGCAGTCACCAGAAAGACCTCATTGACCCGGGTGTTCTCACATGGCTCGGTCTTTTACCGCAGTGCGACCCGCCGAAAGTGTCGCATAAAGCACGAATTCTGCAGCTTCAGCGCCGACTCCCGGGAGTCTCCTGAAAAATGCACTCGTGAACAGAAAAGGCAACTCAGTCAATTCAGCAACAGCCGGTAGCCATTGTTCCGAACATGCAGCTCAATGTACATGACAGATCAAACTGTTCCATTAGTTTCCCCGCGTTTCATATCCTTATATGTTGCATGTAATCAGTTAATGATCTGTGATATCCGAGAGTGTCTCATCTCTACGCTGAGAGATTCCCTATAAAAGCTGTCAGGGGTGTGTTCTTAGTCCAGATATGCAATCTAATCTGGCGAATTCATGTGAACTCTTCTCTCTTTTATTATGCGGCATATGGCTGTCCGGCCAGTGAAGGATTTGTTTGGTCGGATTCCTGCACTTTTTCGTGGCATCTAGAAGAAAACCAACTCTTAACACAACACCAATCAGGATTCAAAAAGTACAGATCCACTGAAGATCAAATAACCTATATAGTTCAGAAAATAGAGGATGCCTTTCAAAAGAAAAATAAAGCACATACTAGTGGTATGGATAGATTTAGAAAAAGCATTTCATAAAGTATGGAAAGAAGGACTAAAAGTAAAACTGTAAAAAATTCAGATCTGTGGGAAAATGTACAATTGGATCAGCCAGTACCTTGAGAATAGAACTGTCAGGACAAAAGTACAAGGACAAACCAGCAACAATATGCTGTTGGAGCAAGGTGTCTCCCAAGGGAGAGTTCCTTCACCAAAATTATTCCTAGCATATATAAATGACATCACATACAATTTTCCAACCAGAGTACACACATCATCCTTTGCAGATGATCAAGTCATTTGGACATTTGAAGAATATATTAGTACAGCTAACAGTCGAACGAACAGACTTAAACGAACAGACTTTATTTTCAAAGGTTAAGAAATTTGGCACGCAGGCTCATCTTACATTCGGCCCTTCCAATCACTCATCTTTCGTTCATCAATAGTGCATAGGAAAAACATTGTTAAATGAATTTTGTAAACATAAACAATGCATATTACCATGTTATGAGAAACACCCACCACCCACCCACACATCCCTCATTCACCCACACATCCCCCACCCAATCACACACACACACCCACAGACATACATACATGTCCCCACCCATCCACCACATCCCCACACCTACACATCTCCCCACCCACACACACTCCCACCAACCACACATCCCATCCACGCACACCTCAAGCATACATACATTTCTCAACCCACACATCCCCCATCCATACACATCTCCCCACCCACACACATATCCTCCAAGCGTCCCATTACCCACCAACAATCACCCACCCACATATCCTCCTCCACCCACATACATCCAACCATCCAGCCAAACACACATCCCTCAACCACACATCCCACACGCACACACATATATCCCCGCCAGCTCACATATCCTGCACCTACACACACACACAAATTCCGCACCCACCCACATAATCTCCCATCTCCCCTAGCCCACTCACAGATCCTGAGCCCACCCATACAAAAATCCTCCACCATCTCCTAACCCACACACACTCACCTACCCACATATCCTCTAACCATCCACACATCCTCCACCCACTCATCCCGCAACCAAACATCGCTTAACCACGCATCCCTTAACCACACAACCATACCCATATACAATCACCCACCCACACATACTCTACCCACCCACCCATCCCCCAGCCACACATCCCTTAACCACACACCAATACCCATATACACACACATCCCAACCCACATACACATCTCCCCACCCATACAAACATCCCTCACACACATCCCCACCCACCAACACATCACCCATTCACAAACACACACCTACCATCCACGCACACCCAACCCACACACACACACACATCCCCCACCCATACACTCATCCCCCTCACACATCCCTCAACACACGTACTTATCCCCCAACCACTAACACCCACACATCCCTCACTCACTCATCAACACATACATCTCCCATCAACCCACCCACACTCACACACCCCAACCACCCCTCCAAACACACATCCTCCACCCTCACACACATCAACACCCTCACCCACCCATACACACATCCTTTATCCACACCCATCTTCCCTCCCACACAACACCACACCCACACACATCCCATGACACATCCCTCACCCACACACACATCTCCCACACATCTCCTACCCACCCACACATCCGCGATCTACAATCACCCTTACCACCATCACATAAATCCTCCATCCAGCCACACCTCCACCCACTCAGACACATCCCCCTCTCACACACATCCACAAATCCATCACCCACACCCATCACACAACCATCCCCCAACCCACACACACCCCCACACCCCACACACACATTCACCCACACATCCCTCACCCACACACACACCCACCCACCCACAAACACACTCCCCACCAATCCACCAAAACATCCCACACCCACACACATCCCTCACCCACACACACATCCCCACACCCACAACCACACCCACGTGCACACATCCCCCACACCCACATCTCCCTACCCACATATATATCCCCCACCCATCCCATAACCCACCAACAATCATCCATCCACATATCCTCCTCCACCCACTCACCCACAACCACCTAGCCAAACACATATCCCCCACCCACACAAACACAGCTCCCTGCCAACCCATACATCTCGCACGTATCAACACACAAATCCCGCATCCACACACACAAACCCCGCACCTACTAACACATCCTGAGCCTACCCACACACTCCACGAATCCACCCACACACACATCCCCCACCATCCCCCAACCTACTATTATGAACAAACAGACACACACACTCACACTCCCTTACTCACTCACACTCACTAACTCTCTCACTCACTCTACAGTAGTGTACATGCGATTATAGTATACATGATAAAATCAAGTGGCATACAAAATGATACGTCGTAATATGAAAGATGAGAATACATAAAAAATATGGAATAGCATGTTACATGACATGAGTACACTCATCTCTCTCTCTCTCTCTCTCTCTCTCTCTCTCTCTCTCTCTCTCTCTCTCTCTCTCTCTCTCTCTCTCTCTCTCTCTCTCTCTTCTCTCACACACACGTACCCCCTCCCCCACACACAAAACATACACACGCAAATACACACATATACCCACACACTTACACACACCTACACAATCCACACCCGCATACACATACTTACGCACACGTACTCACATAACACACGAATACACACTCCCTCGCATACACTGCATGCATGCACACTTACACACACAAACATATACACATACATATACGAGCACTCTCTCTCTCTCTCTCTCTCTCTCTCTCTCTCTCTCTCTCCCTCTCTCTCTATTTATTTTTCTTTCACGCACATTGGCACACTAACTCTCTCATTGTCCCATTCTCTCCCTCTCTCCCACTCACTGTCTCTCTCTCTCATGCTTATACACACTCACTCTCACACTCGCCCTCACTTACACAAACACACACATACTCACATATTCACTCTCACTCAATCTCTCACTCACTCTCCCACTTACACTCACTCTCTTTCTCTCTCCCATTCACTCATTCACTCCCTAAACCACACTAAATTACTCTCATACTAATTCCCCACTTACACTCTTTCTTAATCATTCCCTGACCCACTATCTAGGCTTCGGAACCTGTAATAAATTCAAGCGCTTACTGTTCATTGCATTAGATTAAATTAACGGTAGAAGATACTCTGGGGTATTTTCAGTTATAATTTTGTTCACTAATTTGGCTTTGTTAAAAAGTAAGCGCTTTTGAAGTGGTAGAAGTCTTAGATGGCTGTATAATTTATTACTTTCAACGTGCTTTATGCTAGAGACATGGATGAAAGCACACGAAAAATATTCTATGCATCCTATATCCAATCACCTCTCGATTATTGTTCCACAGTCTGGGATGGTTGCACTTAATCTAATTTGAAACGACTGTGGTCGCTTCAAAACCGCGCTATACATACGTATAGCGCGGTTTTGAAGCGAACACAGTCGTTTCATATTAGATTTAGTGCAACCACCCCAGACTGTGGAACAATAATCGAGAGGTGATTGGATATAGGATGCATAGAATATTTTTCGTGTGCTTTCATCCAAAAAGTGCTGAATAATTGCAAGTTGGTAAACTTTTTGGTGCTATTCTCTTGGTAAGGACGTGAACATGAGAGCTCCAGTTTAAATGGCTGTAAATTAAAAGACCTAATGATTTATGTTCATTTACATTAATTATAGGTAACGTGTCAACGTGGAGCTCGAGCGGTGTCCCAGTTATGGCTAGGGTCTGTAGTTTTTGTATGGTCGTTATTAGCATGGATTTGGTTTTGTCGATGTTAATTAACATGCGATTTTCATTGCTCCATCTAATAAGGTTATCAAGTTCGTTTTGAAAAGAGCTCTCTAAGTCACTAAGGCTCTCTTCACTAGTGTATGTAGTGCAGTCGTTCGCAAATAGGTCACAAAAAGTATTGAGGTATAAAGGGAGATAAAGGGAGATCGTTAATATAAACTGCAAAAAAAACAACAAAAAAACAGCGGACCTAGTATTGAGCCCTGAGGCACACCAATACTAAGTCGTGTGGCTCTTGATAGACAGTTATTGAAGGACACTACTTGTTGTCTGTCAGATAAAAATGACGTAATTAGGTTCACCATATTGGTGCTAGTCTTCATTTGTTTTAATTTTCTAATTAAAATATCATGATCTACCATATCAAAGGCTTTTTTAATGTCTACAAATACTGCTCCACAAATGTTGCCATTGTTGATACAAAGATGCCAGTTATCGGTCATTTTTGTAAGGGCAATATGGCAAGAATATTTAGGTCGAAACCCAGATTGACTTTCAATTATTAGATCGTTGTTAATTAAATGATGTAGTGTTATTTTATGTATGTGTTTTTCTAATGGCTTTGATAGCGACGATAGTAAGGAAATAGGTCTATAATTACCCAAGACGCTATTATCAGTTGAGCCATTTTTAAGTAGAGGATAAACGTTAGCAACTTTAAATTTGTTGCTTTGAGATTTGAGAGATATTTATATACTTCTGCAACAGACATCAAGGGAATCTCAGGGGAGATATTTTTAGAGCACTTCTCTTCACAGAATGACGACAGTGAACTTAAATTACATACTGAGTCTGGTATTGAGGACTTTAGATTCTCTATTTCTGATTGAAAGAAGTAACTGAAATCCTCCCATGTTATAGTGTTTGGTATTGCTGACTCTGAAGCGTGTATCTTGTTGGTTAGCGAGTTAATAGCCTTCCATATATTTGTGTTATTTGATTTATGTACAATCAAATTTTTGAAATGATCTTTCTTTATCTATCTTTATTTCTTAGTCTGCGGTAATTGATAAAATCTTTATTTTTCTGTGCTGTATCTCGGTCTCTCATGATTTCGAGAACTTCGCTAGTGACCCATGGGGATTTATGTTGATTCTTGACTCAAACTTCTTTGACTGGCACATGTTTATCAAATATATTGTAGACTCTCTTTGTCCAGTAAGCTAGTGCATCATCCGGATCAGGAAATCGGTAAACATGTTCACGGGCTGCATTTTTTAAGTCGTCTAAAAATAAATTTTGGTCGAGAGCTTTAAAATTTCTAAATCTGATGCTTAAATGTTTATTTTTAGGAGCTTTGAATCCAATTTTCGACCATGTACAACATATTGGGTAATTGTCACTAACTGCACTAACAGGAACAGAATATTCGGCAATATTTACTGGACAAGTAACATATATATGATCAATTATAGTTGAGGAGGTTATGTAACTCTTGTGGGACGATTTATTAGTTGTTTGAAATTGTAAGATAGAATGATATCGTCCCATGTCTGGTTGGATTTAGTAATATCTATGTTAAAGTTACCTAATATCATGACTTCTCTACCTGATGTGAACACTCTATCCATCATTGTAGTGAAAGAGTCATACCAACTATACCCAGCACAAGGATTCCGATATAGGTATCCAATGAGAAACGGTTGCTGGCTGACTGGCTTCACCTCTAACCAAACACATTCTATTTCTTCTGTCTCGAGATCACATCTACGGGAACAGTTGAGAGAACTGGAAATGTATACAGCAATACCTGTCTCTAATGTTTGATTTGCGTCTCTTCGAATTACTTTAAACCCCTTAAGAGAGATTTCAGAGTCGGTTATTTTGTCGTTGAGACGACTTTCTGTGATTCCAAACACATGGAACTGTTTGCTCAGTATTACTGAAAGCTCAGGTAATTTATTGAGCAAATTATAGATGTTGAGATGGCCTATATGGAGACCATCTTTGTTGAGCCACTGATCATGATTGACGAACATTACACAATAAAAAGATGGTGTCGCTTGTGGTAGAAAATTTCAACAAGTTTTTGAAACTTTATTTAGTAGTAGTTAAGGCTATCAGAGGGGGTAGGAAAATGTCTGTGCTGGAGTGACATCATGAAAGCTTGGTGCAGAGCTGCAGGATTGTATTGCATTAGCTGTTGAAGTTGACGGTTCCACTGATAGGAGTGTATATTACCGTCCAACGAGGGACCACTGCTATGAGAGCTACTGGAAGTGCCTACACTGGAAGCAGGCATCGGGGGCACCGAAACATTGTTTAATGGTGTCCCCTTTGACATGATAGGGGGAGACTGTTTAATGGGCAAGGGAGGAAACAAAGCACCATAGTTAGCAACATTGGGTTTGGAGCATGGGTTGCTATTTACGGCATTGTATTCATGGGGAATAGGCAAGGGTGGTGTGGGCAGAGGTTGAGTGTTTTCTGAACACTGAGAGATGGCTACAGCCGGAGGTGAAGATAGGTTTACTCCTGTAACTGGTTCTGGTTGTTGTGTACTTTCAGGATATTTTATGTTCTTCGCTAGTATGCTAGTTCCTAGTTTTTAACAATATAGTTGATCCCTATATAGTTTTTTCTTGGGTCCCCGGACGGCGATGTGAAATACGGGGTATTATTAATGAAAGCCATGTTATTTTCTTTACAAAATTTATAGAGTCAGATTTCCAGCATCGGCATCACGACGCTGGATTCCATAACATGGTGGGATGATTGATGAAAAGAAAATAGATGCTTTATGAAATTTATTGCCCAACAACACCTCCAATGTAGCGAGTTGTGAGGTGCTTATGATTTTATTGTTCATAATATCATTGACAGCAATATGGACTGTTGTTCTTATAATTTTGACGTTCACCTTGAATTTCCGCAGTGTAGAGGTCAGTCTGTCAATGTCAGCTCCTGGTAGCGGGTTGATCGAGGTTGTTTCGCTGTCAGAAGATGACATGCGATCACTATAGATTCCCTTGAGCAGAGAGTCTCCAATGACGACATGAGTTGCACTGTCATCTATTGTTATTTCACGCTGTTGACGTGTACGTTTGATTTGTTGCCACTGGTCGCTGTCGTCTTTCATGTGTTCTTGTTTATTATAGTCGTTGCTTGTTTGGGCTGGTTGTTATTGCTCAGTAGTGGTAGCTGCTGAGCTCTTTAATTCCTCGTCTCTGCTGCTGGAGAGTCTACACTTGAGGCCTGGAACCTGTTGCTGATACGCACATCAATGGGGTAGATGGATGGTGCCCCTTCTACAGGTTTAGTAGTGTTGCATGCAGCCTGTAGAAACTGTCTGTATATCATTGTGTGACGAACATCCACTGGTCATACACACCTCTGCAGCACTATGGATACTTCCTGTTTGTGCACTTTTGTCAAATGACTGTGCACTCTTTAGTTTTAAGGCATGGATTGTTGTTTTAAAGGTGTCCTTCTCTTCTTTAAGGAGGCGGATTTATGTTTATTTTTTATTTTGTGTTTTATTTAGCCTTTTATCTGTTTGTGTTGTCCTGTCCTTAATAAAGGTTTGTATACTCGAAACGTCGTCCGTGCTTTGTTGTCCTGTAATGCTTATTGCTTTATTTTAATATTTTAGTATTATATATTTATTGATTGTTTTTGTTTATGGTTTTTGGATAAGTTTCACCTAAGATGGAGTTTTTTGTAAGGTACTATTATGTCTCTTCTTTTCGCAGGAGATAAATATACCTAATTGTTTTCAATTCATATTGTTATATCGTGCTGCAACCGCTGTTTTCTCTTTTGCTTGCAAGAAACTCACCTCAACAAAAATATAGCCTTCAAAATAAGAGGCTACCAGTGTTACTGATCTGACCGAAAGGACAGACAAAAGGGTGGGTTACTGATCGTTTTAAAAAATAACATCACTGCTTCCCAAATTGAAGTTAACATGAAATGGGCTGAGTATCAGACACTTAAACTCAGACCTACATCTGATCAATTACTACTGTCCAAGTGACCGTCCACAGGCACTGGACACATTACCATTAAAGAAAAAATGATTGTGTGTGGCGATTCAACAGCCACTCGCAGAGCTGGGGCTATGATCACATGGACCAGAGAGGAGAGAGACTGGAAGACTGGCAGGATGAGAATAGATTCATCTGGATTAACAAGCCGTCTGACCCACATACTTTCTACTCGAGATCATGGCACATTACAACTACACCTGACCTGGCTTTTCATTCACCAGACCTGGAGTGGAACATTACACGAATTGTTGGGAAACAACTTGGTGGCAGTGACCATCGGCTTGTCTTTCTAACTGTAAAAATGAGCTTCTAAGTGAAAGCAGCACCCTTTCGAGGTGGAATACACGATAGCAAATTGGGCAATGTACAAACATCACACCAGCATACTGGTTATAAACCTGAGCACTGAGAAAGACATAAATAAAGTAGTTGAAGAGTTTGGGAAATGCATACCACAGGCAGCACGATAAACAGTATCAAGAGGAGCCCGTAACCATTATAAACCCTACTTGAGTAGTGAACTGGAACAGTTTCATAATGATGTGGAAGTTTGTAGAAAGTAAACAGGGGCCAAACCCAGCCAAGATCACCAGCACGCAAAAGCCAAATTTAAAAGGGCCAAGCTGCAGGCTAGACGGAAAAGCTGGCAGGAGAAAACAGAGTCACTGAACTTTGAAAGAGACATACAAGAAAGTTGTGGAAACTAATAAAACAACTTAACGATGAGGGCACAGGGTGAAACTCAACAATTGCACTACATAAAGGTGGAAACATCTTAACAGGAAAGCAAGCAGCTGACCATTTTGCGGACGCATTCGCACTAGATAACTATATATAAATTATTCCAGAGAAACAACAAGAGATTCGAGAGAAATGGCAACATACAGGATATAATGAAATAGTACATGAGGTTCTGGAGACACCTATTACAATCAGCGAGCTGATGCTAGCCATATCAAAACTAAAAATGAGAAAGTCACCAGGAGCTGATGGTAACTCCAATGAAATGATCAGGAACCTAGGAGCAGAGGCCAAAGCAAAGCCGTTGCAGATCTTCAATAACAACTGGACCTTAGGCAGCGTTCCACAAGCCTGGAGAGAAGCAATCATGATGCCCCTCCTAAAATCAGCGAAAGTTGAGTTGAGTTGAGTTAAGAACCGACATCACTGCACTCAGGACATTCCCATACGTGCTCCGTCCCCTCGTTCAACAGCCAGCGAAGTGTCACACTACTAATCGGTCCCACCGCTATCTGATTAAAAGTTCTCCTGGTCTTCCCTCTTAGTTTTGAGATTCTCCCAGAACCCCTGCCAATCCCTCGCAATCTCATTCTTTCCACATATGGGTTCTCAATCTGTTCCTCCGCCTTCTCCACCTGGTCCCACAAGCGTACAACCACCTCCCCCTTGTCCATAGGCAATCTGCCACCAAGAGGTGCATTCCCTGCTAGCCTATCAGCCTGTTCATTCACCCGCACCCCCGCATGGCCAGGGCAAAATATCCATATAATTCTCATAATCTGTGACCTCTGAAGCGACAAGAGCCATTCAAAACGAAACATTCCTTTCTCCACCTTACTAAATATCAGCGTGCGCATCATCAATCACAGACTGCTGTGGTACATCGAAAGTGAAAACATCCTTGTGCCATAGCAGGCTGGCTTTAGGCAGTGCTACTCTACGGAAGATCAGACAATCTACCTCTCTTAAGAAATTGAGGATGCATTCCAAGAGAAGAAGCTGGTACTTGCGGCATGGATAGATCTGATGAAAGCCATTGAAAAAGTCTGGAAGGAAGGTCTGATGAAGAAACTGAGAAACTGTAAAGTCAATGGAAGAATGTACAAATGAGTGAAAGCATACTTGCACAACCGAAGAGCCCAAGTACAGATAGACGGACTCAATAGCAAGAAAGTACTACTGCGTCACGGTGTTCCCCAGAGAGGAGTCTTGTCCCCAACATTTTTTTCTAATTTTCATCAGTGATCTTGTTGCTAATCTACCACACGGAATTAAAACGGCATTGTACGCTGATGAACTGGTTCTATGGATCACCAATGAACATGCATCAGTGGCTACCAGATCGCTACAAAGAGCTGTGCATGCATTTGTTGCATGGGCAAATAAATGGTTTATCAGCATAAACACTGACAAGTGCTGCACCACTCTACTATGAGATCAACCCTTATAGTGGAGATGGAGAAGATGGAGAGGACACAGGCACTGAGAGAACGCAGAGACACGAAAACGCTAATACAAGCAGAAAAGTTCCTCAGCTTGCCAGTTCAGCCTATGAAGAACGGATTTGAAAACTTAGCTATGGGGCGGTTTAAAAGAAGCAGTTTTATCCATCAGGCCAAACGAGTCTGCAGAGAAACCATCGATCTGCCCACAGTTGATATCCCCCTGAAAATTATTCCAAAGCGAACTCCATGGAAAGATGAACATTGGCTATCACTACAAATCCAGACAATAGTGAAAGGAATATTCGACAAGGAAGAACAGAACAGCGTACAGCGCAGAACAGTCACTCTCAGCTTCCTTGATGAAGAATACCCACAGGATCTCTGGATCCGAGCCTACACTGATGGGTCAGCACAAAATTCTGTTCTGAATGGAGGAGCAGGAGTGTACATAGAATACCCAAATAATACTAGGGACCCGGCCAGAGTATCAACAAGAAAGTACTGCCATAAATACGATGCTGAAATTGAGACAATCAAGATAGCAACAGAGAAATTACTAAATACCAGCAATGGTACACAACCTGTGGTGCTATTGACAGATTCAAAATCAGTACTCGAGGCGTTCCTGTCTGGGAAATTGCCAGTATTAAGGCCACTACTTTCTAAACCTAGCAGTCAGCATAATGTCACCATACAGTGGATACCATCCCACTGTGGAGTGCCCGGAAACGAGAAAGCTGATCGATTAGCTAAAGAAGGAGCAAAAGAAGAACAGCCTGATGTGCCCGTTACATACCACCAAAAGAAAATAATGATCAAATCAGTCAGAAAGCCACCAAAACCTGCTCAAGACGACTACCAAGTTATGAACAGACCATAACAAGTCATTATTCTGCGCTTAAGAACAGGACACAATAGATTACGCAACCACATGTATACAAAATTCAAGATTGGTGCATAAGCCATATGCACATGTGGATTGGCGGCGCAGACAGCAGAGCACATACTCCAAGACTGCCCAGAATACAACATATTTAGGCAAACAATCTGGTCTAGAAAGATTACGTTGAAGATAAACTCTATGGACCGCTGAGTGAACTAAAAATGACAGTTAAAATCATACAAGAGACAACATTGCAGTTATAGACATATTTCAAGCGAACGAAAGAAGATGAAGAAGTAGAGCCCAGCAACAAGCAGACAAATTTACAAGATTGACAGACCACCCTATGTATAAAAGGTTTAATGGTTTTGGAAAGTGAAGAATGAAGCGTAGCAACTTTGTAGAGATTGCATAAAAGAAAGATTAGAATAGATCCTATACTTAAAATATCAACAGTCAAACCCATTTACATACCCATGTCCGCAAAACGACAGATAATAAACAGCATATTCACACCAACCCTATGCTACCAATCTCAAACCTGGACTTTATCCAAATTACACCTTCGCAAAATCAACACCTGCGAAATGAGATGCCTGAGGAGAGCTGCCAACTTAACAATCCGAGACTGAGTAAGAAATGCTACTATCAGACAGACTGTGGGATCAACACCTTGTGCCACATTTATTGACAGACAGAAGATCAAGTGGTTTGGCCATGTCATTAGAATGCAACATCAACAACTACCATCACTGGCCTTACATCAAAGATCATCTGCGACGAGACCACGAGGACGTCCAAGAAGAAAATGGATTGACGACATCAGAGACATTGTACAACCTCACGGAATGACACTATCCAGTGCCGTCCACCGGGCGCTGGAACGCAAATTATTCCTCCCCACGACGCTTGACGGCAGAAGTGGAAGATGATGATGATGATGATGATGAAACCCATTTACAGTGCATACAAGTTCCCAGCTTGGAGACAGCAGCAACTGCCTGAGATGATAGAAAACATTCCTGGTATTAAGAAAAAGAACACTCAGAATGAAACAGAAAGATGAAAGGTAGCCCTAAACTACATAAAAAAACATTACCCAAGTAGCAATTCAACCCTTGCATATTCAGACGGATCAGCCTAAAATTCAACAGAAAATGGAGGAGGAGGCGTTCTCCTAGATTTAAAAAATGGAGTGGAAAAAAAAACAGTCCGTGACAACTGGAAAATACTCAAGTAACTTCAAAGCAGAGGTATATACTTTGAAAACTGCAGCAGAAATGCTCTTGATGGAGGACACTAAAGAGAAGCAAATAGCTATCTTCACAACGACAAAAATCAGCTGTCTCAATACTGAAGAGCAAAAACAGCACAGAACAAGCAGACCTAGGAGTAGCACTTCATGGGCTATGTCAGAAATCCAAAAAAGTTATAATACCATGGATCTTGTCACATTGTAGTATACCTGGAAATGAAGAAACTGGCAGAATGGAAAAAGAAGACTGACGACTACCTCAGCCTGACATAGACATAACCTTTAATGGGACAAAGAGGTTTTAAAAAGCACGTATAGAACCAAGTGGGAATCAGAGCAAACAGGCCACCAGAAAGATGATGCATATTATAAACTTGACCGAAGTAAACAAGTAGCAGTCTTCAGACTCCGCACAGGACATAACAGGCTGAAATCCCACTTGTTCAATAAACTAAAGATGTGAGATACTGATGAATGTAAATGTGGAAATGGTAAAATGACAGCTAGAAATTTTCTGCAGGAGTGCCCAATATTTGCAGAAAAAGATATTTTGGCTCACACCTGCTTCATTTGAGGACAAGCTCTATGGAGTTGCCAACAAGCTAAAGTTGACTGTATCTTTCTTTAACTAAATTCAGGTTGAATCTAAAGATGCTTGAAGACGTTCTTAGCCTGCCACACGTTATGCCACAGGTATGTTGGTGGCGAAAGCACCTCAGAGGCACGAAATAGAATATTGCTTGGATAGCAAATCCATTATGTGGAAAGTCCGAATCGAAAGCTCACTGTGTGGATTTCATCTGCAGGCTGTATTCTTTTGGTGTCCGGAGGAACAGCCGCTGGTGAACGGAAAGTACAATATACGGAAGTGAGGCTAAGCAGTCATGTGCAGGACGTGACGATTCCTTGGGTGAGCTCAGTACCAGAGCGCTATGTGTCGTCTCTGCAATTATGGCAGCCTTCTTGGATGGTGGGGAATGCCTATGGTCTGCCCCTGCCTTTCTTTGAGGGCTGACAGGGATGTCTTCGGCTCTTCTGTATGGGCCAACTGGGATGGGGATAGCACCACAACAGTGAGAGTCAAACGTCCTACGAAAGACCCGGGAAGGTAACCCGGACAACAAATGCCCGAAAAGCCGGATGTGTCGGCCGAAATTTGCAAATATTGCAGCTTTGCTGTAAACAGTTACAATGCAATTACGTCTAAACCAACATTCCGGACGAACACGGAAAAAGAAGAATCCATGTTGGTGGGAGGTTTTTTCTAAGACTGCGAACGATTAATTAAAATTTAATTGTTAACTTTTGAAAAATTAACGTTTAATTAATTGTTAATTTTGATTAAAGCAAAACATTTATAGTCACATAACTCACATTATAGTCGTATTTGTGAAAAATCGAAATAACACTGGATTGTCTTGTTCACATGTCATCTAATAACCAACTATGCATACAGACGAGTATGTTGACAGTATTACTATTTGGTTCAAGTGAAGAAATTTTACAACTAATGGAAACAAGAAGACAGAACAAAAATAATCCTGCCAAATATGAAGAAATTCACAGAAAAGTGAGAACCTTATGTAAGGAGGCAAAAGAAACATGGCTTGAGAAAAATTGCAGAGAAATTGAAAAACAACACAACAGTAACAATGCGAAACTAATGCACAAAAGAATTCAGGAGCTTACTAATCAAAGAACACGTACATCAGCAGGCTGCTTAAAGACAAAAGATGGAAGAGTCATAATAGAAAAAGATCAGATATTACATGAATGGTCAGATTACGTGAAAAACCTTTATGACGATAACAGAGACGAACAGTATGATGTTCAAAATAATAATGAAGGACCAGCAATTTTGAAGATGGAGGTTCAGAATGATCTTAATCATATGAAATCTGGCAAGACTCCCGGTTCAGACAGCGTCACAACAGAAATGATTAATGCTTTAGAAGAATATGGAATAGATCAAGTTACCAGTCTGCTTAATACAATATATGATACTGGAAATATACCTCAGGAGTTATGTAATTCTGTATTTATTGCAATCCCAAAGAAATCAGGAGCCTTGGAATGTTATCAACATCGAACAATTAGTATAATGAGTCACATTACGAAGATTTTGCTAAGAATTATCATGCAAAGAGTTAGGAGGAAAATACAACCTGAAATAGGAGAAGAACAATGTGGGTTTGTGGATGGCAAGGGTACAGTAAATGCTGTGTATATACTGAGAAACATAATCGAACGTTCTATAGAAGTAAACAAAGATCTACACCTTTGCTTTATTGACTACACAAAGGCTTTTGATAAAGTGAGACATGTCAACATGATAAGGATGCTTGAAGATCTACAAATTGATGGAAAAGATCTTAGACTTGTAAAAAACATATATTGGAAACAACAAGCTGCCATAAGAGTTGATAATGAAGTAAGCCAATATCAGCCTATTAAAAGGGGTGTGAGACAGGGATGTGTAATGTCTCCAGATCTGTTTTCCCTGTACAGTGAAAGTATTTTCAGAAATATTGAAGATATGGAAGGAATCAACATTGGGGGACGATGCATCAATAACATTAGATATGCAGATGATACAGTCTTGATTGCAGACAATGAACAGGACCTGCAAAATTTAGTAGATGCGATTGTTACACACAGTGAACAACTAGGGTTAGAATTAAATTGTAAAAAGACACAGATTATGGTCGTCACTAGGAAGGACGAAATACCACAATGTAATATACAAGTAAATGGGAATATTCTTCAACAAGTGAGCAGGTACAATTATCTCGGAACAGTAATAACGTCTGATGGGAGATGCCTTGAAGAGATTAGAACAAGAATCGCCATGGCAAAAGTAGCCTTTAGCAAGATGAAAAACATATTGACCAATAAAAAGATGTCAATTGAAACGAGAAAAAGAGTGTTGAGATGCTACATTGAACCTGTACTTTTGTATGAATGTGAAGCGTGGTCAATGAGCAGTCAGGCTGAAAAACATCTGATGGCTGTAGAGATGTGGTTTCTGAGGAAAATGCAAAGCATACCAAGGACAGCCAGAAAGACCAATGAACAAGTCCTTCAAGAAACAAATGAAGATCGTAAATTGATTAGAGAAATTAGACGTAGACAGTCAAAATTTTTTGGGCATGTTATGAGAAGAAATGGATTGGATAATTTGGTGACAACTGGTAAGATCGAGGGGAACAGACCAAGGGGAAGACCTAGAAGCAAGTACCTGGATGGCTTGGCCTTGTGGCATGGTCTAGACAGAAACACGGAGCTGATCCACGACTCTGGTGATCGAGTGAGATGGCAGAACATGACCGCCCACGCTTACCGGCATGGCACATGATGGATGGATGGATGGACGAGCGCGTCTTATTAACAATATAACCTGCAGAGCTGAACAATCGTTCACATGGAACTGAGGTAGCCGGTATGAACAGAATGGTCTTGGTAAGGAATGCCAATTTTGGATATCGATGTTCATTAAGTTTCACCATTGTAAAGTGTCAACCGATTCAGCAACTTTCTTATCCATTTCAGACTCAATTAGCTTAATACTCTCTTCGTTTGGTTCACATATAGTTTCATTGTCAATGTCAGTATCATTCGTTGCAGCAGTCTCCATCTGCTCATCATGAACATCAGCTGCTATTTATTGTTCAATACGTGACCAAGTTCGTTCTTTTGCATCTTTTGACAAACACTTCAGGTATTTGTAGCGTGGATCAAGTGATGTTGCAATCTGTAGTATTTTAATACTTGTCATATTAGCTACACGTTCACTAAAGTCATTAAAAGATACTGTCTTAAAGTTAGCTATGTAGCCCAGATCATCATCGTGTACAGTCATTTGCTTTGTCAACGATGTTAGCAGTGACAATACACAGCTACATGAAATATAATCTTGACCTCCAAGCAGGACTGTGGTCTGGCAGAATAAGTCCACAACTTTGACATATTTCGAAATCATCTCCCAATTCGAATCTGACAGTTTTGGACCTTTTTGTTTATTGCTTCTTTTCATCTGATATGTAGACAGTTAATGCTTCTCTGACCTGTAGAAGACTCTGTAGCATAATAAACATACCGTTTCATCTTGTTGGTACATCTTGTTGCAGCTTACACAATGATGACTCAGTACAATTTTGCTACTAGGTTGTGTTTGCAACACTATGTTTAAAATGTCCGACAATTTTTCGACATCCGGTTCATTTGTATAGGTGATGGGAGAAAAGTTTTCGATTAATCGTTAAAAAAAATTTAATAGTTAAAAAAAATTAACGATTAATCGATTAATTAATCGTTAACTTCAGCAGCCCTAGTTTTTTCTATTCTATAATGGCTTAAATAAATGAATCACCAAAATCAACAACGAGACGTAGATTGTGAGCTATACAAGAAACAAAATGGTCGTTGCGGCTAAAGCCTTCATTAGTCCAGAACAAACAAACACAAACCGACACACAACTACATGAAAAACGCTACATGAAAATATTAAGGTTACTTATCTGTATCCTTGTTTTGCTGAATATGTCTTAAGCGACCAATGCGTTTGATGACCATCAGTGGATATAATGAACCGGATGTGTGGTTCAGGCGGGTTAATGGACGGAATGAACTAAATGTCAATAAGGTCAAAAGCTCAGGGATTGGCTTAGCCACCCGGTAGTTAAACACCCGCTGGGGGATGTAGAGACGCCCATGTGAGCGAAAGGTAGAACAGACATTTGTAGTGGACTCTAGCCGGCTCTGTGGCGAAGGTGTCACGATGCAGTTCGCAATTCTGCATCCCATACTAGAAACACAGCCGCGGGCGATTTCGATGCAGGCCACCTTGCGTTGATTTTCATAAAATAGTAAGAGTGTCAGAAAGCAATGACAAACCACTTAACGCAAACTTTCAAAGAAATCACAAACAGCAAAAATAATGCTGAGGTTGACTGCAACATCCTGTAAAGGATATGAAACTAACTTTATTTAGTGGACTATAAAACTGCGGGGATAGGAGGGGTTGGGGAGGGGCTGAGAAGGGGCTGGGGGTTTGGAAGTTACATGTAACTGTGTTGGGCATTGAAGCCGTGACGGCAGAATGAACCCAATTGGAAGATGAGACAGTTTTTCAATGTCTTTTGATCACAGTCGTGAGATGCACACGATTTGATCGCCGTAACCTAATGCCCGCAATGCCACAGTGGTCAGAACTGTTGAAATGTACGTTTAACGGGTTCTAGGCATCACTGCCGATATAAGGTATTGCCTAAATCTGTCAGCCAGACGTAGACCTATCTCTCCGATATGTCACAATGTGTGCAGATGATCGCATTGCGACTCGTGCATGAGAAATCCCCACGGATGTGGAAAGTGCTCTTAGGGAATGCCAGACTATGGATTTGACGGACATGTGAGCAGGTATTATAACGAGATCGAAGACAAGCCACCGTGCCGGGAAGAGACTTGTGAGGTTGGGGAGGACTGCTATGGACTAGCACATCCCTGATGTTACAATCCCCCCTGTTCGCCACCAGGGAGGAGGGGGGGGGGGCGTCTGAGAAGACATCAGGAGAACCGGTCTTGGAGAATGGATAGATGCATCAGGAGGATATTCGTGGCAGCAATATTATGGGGATTGTAGGGTAGTGAAAAGATAGGTCTATTATTTCGTGGTTTCGGCCTTGAGGAGAGAGCATCGGCACGACTGATAGACTGGCAGCAGTAAAGAGCTGTAGACAGGACATTCTCAGGATAGCCACGAAAAAATCCAAACTTTCGTGGGCTTTTTGATGGAAGTCGTTATTATCCTGACAAAGCCGTCGGAGACGTAACAGTTGGGAGAAAGGAATAGAACCCTCACAAGAGGGAGGATGAGAGGAGGTATGGTGAAGGAATGCGTGCGAGTCAGTTGGTTTATAATAAAACGTCGTGCATTGACCAGCGGAACCTAAAGAGACTGTTAGATCTAAGAAATTGACAGCCGACGAAGAAATAATGAAGGTGAGCCTGATGCTGCTATGAAAGTCGAAGAGAAAACAATGAATGCCAAGAGCATGTCTGAAAAACTAAAGGAGTTATCGATATACCTCCTGTAGAGCTCCGGGAGTCTACCGGTGTATTGAGTCCATCTCTGTCGCTCCAGATAGCCCATGAAAAGGCAGGGAAAATTCGGACCCATCTTAGTACCCATGGCCGCCCCGCTAATCTGGTCGAAATACTACCCATTAAACTCAAATGAACTGAAGTTAAGGACTAGCTCTGCGAGACGCAGCAATGATTTGGTGGATAAGATGGGGCCGTACCTTTTGTCCAAGACAAATTGCAAGGCTTTTAAGGTCGTCAGAGTGAGGAATAGATGTATAGAGTGAAGTCAATCATAAGAGAAGATATGGTACTGAAAAGGGGATGTGAAACTGATGGAATTGAAGATAGAGGTAGCGTGGTTGGTGTCTTTGATATACGAGTGGAGACTAGCAACCAACGGCTGAAATATGCTATCTAGGAACTCTGATGAAATCCGTTCAGTAGGACAAGAGCAAGCCGAGACGATAGGTGTGCCGGGCTTGTTTGGCTTGTATTTCTTAGGCAGCATATAAAAGATGAATTTGCCCAAGCAACTATCGTGGATGAACAGTGAGGTGGCGGAGAGGGGGGAAAAGGCCTTGCCTGATGATGACATTCGCCACGCTCTTGACCTGTTTGTTGTTACTGACCGCCCCATCTTGTGGCCGTGGTCTGTAGAAAGTTGCATCCCCAAGTTGCTTGTTGCCTTCCTGTATATACAAGTCTTTCATCCAGACCACTAACGCTCTGCCATGACCCTGATGACGTCATAGTATATGACTAATTCTCCTCTTCTCCTCCAGTCGGCACCATGGTCGTTTCTCAGCACTTAACTTTGCTGATGATTAACTAATGTTCTACACACGTTTCACCAACTCACAACAGTACTAGGTATAACTCGAACAGTAGTCGACTCAAACGCCAGTTGTAGTTTTATACGTGTATTGGGCTACCAAGACTAAGATGAACACCATCAATACACCATTCATATATTCAACATTAACTTCACAATGTTTTCCTAGACACAAACTATCTTTCTAAAAGAGTGGCGCAGTGTTGGCCATTACTCTATCTGAACGTGGTCCGTACTCGACAAAACCCACGACTAGAATGCCGTGTCTGGACCCCACTTCCAGCGACTTGGGAAGTGAGTCCTAACGTTTTCACGTTGTGTGAGAAGTATCCACTTTTCACGTTCCGGTGTTCACTTACTGAATACTGCCGTAACCTCTAGTCTCTGACTTGGGTTATGGCTAACTATGCCATGACGTCATCAGGTTCATGGCATGCTCCTCCTTTGTCGGCAGACTTGATAATCACCTCATCACAACGTTTCAACTGCGAGAGTGCCTGTTGTTCCACCACTGAAAGGTTGGAGTGTCACAGTGGCTTGAATTGTAATTGTTGTATATCGAAAAAATGTTTTTTTCGATATACTAATTCAGGGCTTTGGATGACCCTGAATTGGGGACCCAAGTGGAAGTGCGTTTAGTTTGTAATAGGTGCAACAACATCACCTGGTATGTAAAGGTGGCCAGCACGATATAGACCACATCACCCGTCTAGATACACGGTAGTCTAACAATATGGGCTAGCATAAACCAATCTGTCTGTCTGTCTGTCTGTCTGTCTGTCTGTCTGTCTGTCTGTCTGTCTGTCTGCCTGCCTGTCTGTCTGTCTGTCTGCCTGCCTGCCTGCCTGCCTGCCTGCCTGCCTGTCTGTCTGTCTGTCTGTCTGTCTGTCTGTCTGTCTGTGTATATGGCACAACCTAAAGACCATGACTAGCCTCGAAACGTGTAGATTATGTGCTCAGTCCCCATGTTTATGTTTTTATTTTAAATAATAAGTGTAACATCAATCACCAGAGTGGCCGTTGTTATCTAGATGTGGATTGCTTTTTTATTCACCTGTCTGTCACATTGCACAATATCATTATTTAACCTCGAACAACACAAGTGAATATATCATGGGTATCTATTCGCAGATCTGTACGTAGTGGACGCAATAGCCACAACTCAGCCTACAGGTAAGCAGACACATTTCTTATTTATTTATATCGCCTCATCAGAAGTTATTCATGAGCCATTGAGTACTATAGGAGTTTGGAGACAACTTATCTACGAAAGGAAGTCATTAAGTAACACAAATGCTACTAATAACTTTTTTTTTTTTTTTTTAACAATTGTGCGAGTCAGAAACTGCGTGTGCGTCTGCGCTATTTCTCAATCTATTATCCGTGCCTGGCAACACACGATTGCCACCTGTCCACTAGTTTGTTGATGTCGTCTAGGAATGGATTTTGAGCGTGGCCTTATACTATCGCCTTCATTACCTCGTTTTTATCTACAAACTTCTGACCCCGTAAATGTTCTGTCAAGGGTCCAGACAAATGAAAGTCCCATGGCGCCAAGTCTAAACTCTATATTTTACTGAGAGCGGGGGTTGTCGTGCAGCAACAATACTCATTTTGAGAGAAATCCACGGTGTTTCAATCGTGTCGCAGCCTTCAATTTGTTCATTAGCATGTCACCGTATCTAGCACAAATCACAGTTTCATCCATTTCTTGGAAATGCACCAATATAGGGAACTTGATATCTTAAAAGATGATCATCATGGCTTTCCCAACAGATTACTGCGTCTTTAATGTTTTCCGAACCGTAGACAACGGGTGTTTCCATTGCAGCTACCCATTTTACCAATTCATACAATCTCTCCCCCCCCCCCTCCCAACTCCCCCGACTAAAACAACTGTCTCCATACCTAACCATCATTATTCAATATATTCCACGTTTCACGTGCCCATGACCAAAAAAAAAAGTTAATAACGTCTCGTTTTACATTTTCTCGATCCTGACGACCACTATACGGGTATTGCTTAAGAGCCAGTATGTGTCCAGAAATAAGAGTTCCCCTTATCCATACCCATCCATGCATTTTTATAAAAATATCTCTTAGTTAGTGGCTTTTACTCGCGTATCACATCATAATGCGCTATTAGGGGTCTGAGTGGTCTCGAGGTATGGTATCCGCCTCGAGTGCTGGAGGTACCGGGTTCAAGCTCCGGTGAGGGTCGGGATTTTATTCACTTCTAGTAACAAAATTTCCCCTGGTCTCTGGGTAGTGAGATCGGACGCCCGCATGTATTGTTGAACACGTAAAAAAAATACCCTGGCAATTGGAAATCGGGAAAGAGTAGCCTAACGGCGCTGCCCGGGCAAAAGTTTCGAGCTAAACATCTACCCAAAGTATTTCAGGATCCTCACCGGTGCTACGGACTTCGTGCACTGAGCTGAGATGCTCCGGACTCAGGCTTGAGTTAGGAGTAGAACGGAGCAATTATAGGTTACACCCGTGTACCGTGATGTTGATCCGTCGACTAAACTAAACTAAACTAATTACTAATGCGCTATAGGGAGAGAGAGTGTGTGTTGCCGCTAGATGCCATGTCTGCGGGGCCGATGGTCATGGGTTTAATTCACAATAGGGCAGACTTAAATAAAATAAAAAAAATTGGCCTGGGTTTCCATGCCTGCCCTGCCTAAAATGGGTACCAGTAAATGTCTTGGTAAGTAAAAGCAGCCGGCGTGATACTGACCACATCACACATCGAGTGCAGATGTCTATATTGTCTAGCTCCGTGTGACCAATGTTTGTGAAGGCGTGTACGGAAGTGCTACATGTGCGTATTTCCATTTTGGACGTGAAGGAAGTACGGGTCATTGATATTTGGCTGTGACATCAGTGGTTCAGGTGCAGAACTCACCCAATGTAAACTTGAGATCATTGTAACGATCATCTACCAGAGTAGCGGGAACTCTTGTGGTCTGAATGCCATGGAGACAAGTGCTTGAGGAGGTTGCTATATAATGGAGAGCTTCGTGAGAGATGGTGTTGACATACTGGCAGACAGTCTGTAGGCTGGACATCTGAGACCATGTTGACACGGGAGCTGCTTAACAGTCCTGCGGGTAACCGGGGCCTATTTACCTGGAGATTACCAGAGTGGAAGTGACAGGAGGAGGAGGATAAATTCTCTCCCACCAACACCAAAGAACCGAGGATTGGGAGGTTGGGGGGAGGGGAGGGGGGTAAGAGACTGAGAGAGAGAGAGAGAGAGAGAGAGAGAGAGAACAGGTGTCATGTGACGGTAATTGAGACACCGTTCACAACTATATAATCGACTCTCTATGATCAGGTGAATGTAAAAATATTAGACACAGGTGTATCATGATATATTTAGAAACAGGCTTGTCGGGATATAGAGAGATGTTTTTATATTCTGTTAATGACTTGCAGCGGTATTTTTAAACTGCAAGATATGGGTTTATGCACTTATCTTGATCTCATAAATACATTTATAAGCTAGAAGTAATGCAAGTAAATAGTGGACATGATGTAGATTCTTCATTAACTAATACATAGATGTATGCCTGCTCCAGACCAACAACCGTAGAAAAAAAAAGAAGAAGTACAAGAAGAAGAAGAAGTACAAGAAGAAGAAGAAGAAGAAGAAGAAGAAGAAGAAGAAGAAGAAGAAGAAGAAGAAGAAGAAGAAGAAGAAGAAGAAGAAGAAGAAGAAGAAGAAGAAGAAGAAGAATATGTCCAGGCAAAACAAGTGAAAGAGTTCACTTACTGTTTTTCCTTTTCATAGAATGTATTATCTTTTACATATCATCTTTCCATTGCAGGATACAACAATGCGAAAACAGTTGGAGATTGTCTTGGCACATTCACAGGAGAGGTTGATGCTGGAATGACATGTGCCCACTTGACTCCTTACCTCAAGTGTCTCATCCGTGTAACCAAACTCTACGCCATCAGTACCGACGAAGACAGCCAAGAGCTGGAACAAACTATTAAAGATAGTTTGAGCACGCTAAATATAAAATGCGACTTCAAATTGGCGTCCCTCATTGAAGAGGTTCGGAGGGAGCAAAGTGGAGACAACGGGTCCAAACCTCAACAAGGTAATGGGGAGAATGGAGCGGATATGGTTGTTGGGTCATTCCCCTTTGTCACAGTGTTCATCTTGACTTGTGCTTCTGTGTTTGTGCTTCTCTAAATGTTACCATATTCTACGCACAATCTTTAATGCATTTGATGCTTGGTATTTTGTCATCGGATCTCTTCTCCCTAAATAGCGATGTAATAATGAGAGAGATCAAAGAGACGCCAGGAATATTAATCGGAGGTTATAATATAAACAATATACGCTATGCAGATGACACAGTATTGGTGGCGGATAATGCAACAGATCTGCAACAATTGTTGAATATTGTAGTAACAGCGAGTGCAAAGAAAGGACTCTCTTTGAATATCAAGAAAACAGTAATAAGGGTGATATCAAAGAAAATGATGACACCAAAATGTGACATAGAAATAGAAGGGACAATTCTTAACCAAGTGGATAATGTTAAATACTTAGGGGCATTTATTACATAAGATGGAACATGTACAACAGAGATTAAGAGCAGAATAGGGCAAGCAAAAGCCTCATTTAAGAAAATGAAGAGTATCTTATGCAAGTCATTATCACTGAATGTAAGAAAGAGAGTGCTGAAATGCTATATAGAACTGTATGGCAATGAATCTTGAAATGTAAACGAACAAATTAATAAGAACTTAGAAGCACGAGATGTGGTTCCTGAAACGAATGTTACGAATTCCTTGGACTGCCAGAGTAAGTAACAATGATTGCCTGAAGCAGGCTAATGAAACCAGAACATTATATACAACAATAAGAAAGAGACAAACAGCTTTCTTCGGTCATGTGATGAGAAGAGAGACATTTGAGACCATCGTGACAAGTGGAAAGGTCGAGGGGAACAGAGGAAGAGGCAGACCAAGAGAAATGATGCTGGACGGATTAAGACGTTGGCATGGAGGAATATTATCAGCAGAGTTGATCCAGAACACCAAAGACCAAGATCTGTGGCGAGCCATGAAAGCCTACGCCAGCTGGCAGTATACTTGATGATGATGAATATGCCCATAACACTTGCCTATATACGCCTAATTCTACGTCCAGTTTCTCGAATATGTTTGCAGTTTTCCATTGTTTCTTCTAGGACTTTGTTTGTGTTTTCATCAATGGTACAATTTGCATTTCCGTGAGAAACCACACTTCCGCTGCCATTCGGTGTTTCTCATCTTGTCTGCTTATTTTCAGTGGTTCACATGCATATAATAAACCAAGTTCACACTCACTATTAGGTGATATACAGATTCGTGAGATACGAACTACTGCAGCAGGTGATGCAGACAATCAAACCTTGAACCTAAGACAATGCTGGCATCAGGCGTTTCCTCATTGAAATTGCACCGCAGCTTGTAAACATAAAGGGCACCGCGGGGCTTTATTCATAAACGCCTATAAACATTATTATTATTATTATTATTATTATTATTATTATTATTATTATTATTATTATTATTATTACGATTACGATTATGATTGTGATTATTTTTATCATCATCATCATCATCATCATCATCATCATCATCATCATCATCATCATCATCATCATCATCATCATCATCATCATCATCATCATCATCATCATCATCATCATCATCATCATCATCATCATCATCATCATCATCATCATTGATATCTTCAGATAGATAGTGTAATATGTCATTACAATTCTCTAATTCTCAGTTAGTGTATGTTTTCTTTGAATCTCAACGAGCTGTATCGTTATTCATGATTTGAGCAGAATTAGTTTATGTGATTATGTTATTCAAAGAAATTGTTGTGTTTTCTTCATGCTGTTTGCTGTGTCGTAAATCTCAGTCAGCTCTTAACATCTATCTAATATTACTGAGTCGTTGTCGCGAAAAATAAACTTGGTAGTCGATCGATGAAAAAAAAAAAAAAAAAAGAGACGTTCGTCTGCACAAACACCAACAAACCCTTTGATGTTGTATGGACTGAGAAACAAAATACGACGCGTTAAAATATCTACACCGTTCGGTATTTTGTTAACAAATTGTTGCTCGAGACGAACAACGGCGTCATCCGTCTGTAAGGCGGGAGTCGACCTTTGAAGTGATAGACGGAATGTCTGGCCAGAAGTCGGATGGAGTCTTGTGATGTGGAGAAGATCTCTAGATCACAGACAGGAGACAATTTCCCCGATGAAAGGGGGCACCAGACAGAGGTTCACATTGAGTTGGGAAAAATACAGAGAAAAACAACTTCTCGACGCCTCAGTGTCTAGACAAATTGGTGACGTCACTCAAGCCGATATAAAGGCCGTTGAAGTAAAAAAGTTGCGTTAGTCGACCAAGATTTCTGAAGTGTGCAGTTTCCGAGTTGTGTTCAATGAAAGAAACTATAGTGTCAAATTGTTGATATTTATCGGGGGACATAGATCCAGTCTGTGATTGCATAGTTTCAATTAGCAACCGGAATAGGCATATGGTTCTACTTGAGTGTGAGATGATTTGTTACAAAGAAGCAGTTTCAAAGTTGTATACAATGATGGCTCACGGAACGAAGACCGAGATTACTGAGAGGCTTTTACACGGGGCTCAGAACCTAGTTGGTCTGCAGAAACCTGGCTTCTGCTGAGCCGGACTTGATGAACATAAGTGTTGTGTTTACTGAGTGATAAGCTTCATCACCGAAGATTCTTAACTCATATACCAAGGACATATATATATATATATATATATATATATATATACATACACACACACACACACACACACACACACACACACACACACACACACACACACACACACACATCTACCTAAAAACATTAATATGTTGTTTTTTTAAAGATGGGGAAAATTGTATAATCAAAGACTTGTGAACATTAGATTTTCCCCAAGTGACATTTCAATTAATTGAAAGATTCTCTGTTCAACAAACATTATTAAACAGAGTAACTTCACCGTGTTTGTTAGAGTGAAGACCAAGATCGAACAGTGTCTATCTGATGACCAGCATCCTGTTTGTTCGAGTGATTGGAGAAAGTTGTCACGTGGACGGAGAGACATCTTCTGGCTGAGGTTCACTGTCCGGAATACATGGTGCTGTTGTATACTCAGCACAGTGATGTGACAAACTTTGCTCATGATTCACTGGTCTGATTCTACATACACATTAGAATATTCGACACACATTCTACACATTACACACACACACCTCTCACACACATACTCTTTGTTTTAATAAATTAATAGGTGTATTTATTTGTTAAAGCTAGAGTTGTTGAGTATGTTGTGTTGGGGAAGAATGAGAGGGGGCATGATCCAGGGGTGAGTGAGAGTAAGAAAGAGATGTCTACCGACTGAGGGAGTTGTGTGGACGGATTCTGGTGGTTTCTCTAGGACAATAATATTGGGTAATAAAAATTGTGGGTGTTGATTCCCCTCACTCCAGGGACGACACTAAAAGTAATAAATAATTACTTACGACAGTCGTGTAGTTTTGATGTTCACATTTTGCCCACGCCTTTATAATGCATATCTTTTATATTGTTGCTGTTCTCTGTTAGCCTTGAATCATTGTGTGAATGAAATAATGTATGAAAGAGAGTGATAGAAGGGCAGAATGTTAGACGGGCCTGTGTGCCCAATTCTTAACCCTTTGAAAATAAAGTTTGTTCGTTCGTTCGTTCGTTCAAATGTCGTTGCGTGTTTTCTTGTCCACCTTAGTTGTACAACAGCAATCTATATCACAAGTTTATTATCGTCACTTCATCTGTACAGCACATTTTCGTAAGTAATCCAACAGTTGTAATTGAAGAAGAAGAAGAAGAAGGAAGAAGAAGAAGAAGAAGAAGAAGAAGAAGAAGAAGAAGAAGAAGAAGAAGAAGAAGAAGAAGAAGAAGAAGAAGAAGAAGAAGAATATATCCAGGTAAAACAAGTGAAAGAGATCACTTGTTCACTGTTTTCCTTCTCATAAAATGTATTATCGTTTACTTATTATCTTTCCATTGCAGGATACAACAATGCAAAAACAGTTGAAGATTGTCTTGCCACATTCACAGGAGAGATTGACGATGAAGCCACTTGTGCCCGCTTGACTCCTTACCTAAAGTGTCTAATCCGTGTGACCAATGCCTACGCCAGCATTACCAACGAAGAGAAACAAAGGCTGGAACAAACTATTAATGATGGGTTGAACAAGCTAAATATAAAATGCGACTTCAAATTGGCGTCCCTCATTGAAGAGGTTCGGAGGGAGCAAAGTGGAGACAACGGGTCCAAACCTCAACAAGGTAATGGGGAGAACGGGTCCAACCCTCAGCAAAGGAATGGGAAGAACGGAGCGGATATGGTTGTTGGGTCATTCCGCTTTGTCACAGTGTTTATCTTGACTTGTGCTTCTGTGTTTGTGCTTCTCTAAATGTTACCATCTTCTAGACACATCTTTCAATGCATTTGAACATAATTGCTGTGTGAACCATTCCTTGTCTATGGTCACTGTTCGTGGTGTGCAAGAGATATTATACTTCCACAAGGGAACTCCGCATGTCGGGCATGAAGATTTTGAGAATAGTTACAACATCAAGGAAGCTAGCAGTATGGGTAATATCAACTGAAGCCATTGAAATAGTGTGTCTTCTGTTCACATGGTAGCATACAGTTAATCATCATCATGTGCCATGACAATAAGAAAAGGCGGTGGGGGAATTGCGGGGGATCATGGCTCACAGTCTCACGCCAGTCTTGGGTCAGATCTGTGTTCTTGCCTTACTTATACCATGCGACCATGCCATCCAGGTTTTCATCTTTCTGCCTTACACTTATTATGGTAAAAATCAAAGGCAAACCAATATACATAAATATTATACAAGTATATGCACCAACAGCAAGCAGTAGTGATGAAGAAATACAACACTTTTACGACGAAATAGAAATGGCGATGGCTCAAATTGGATCACAAGAAATAAAGATAATACTTGGCGATTTTAATGCAAAAGAAGGAAAGGGGAAAATGGAGGACGTAGTGGGGAATTATGGTTTAGGTACAAGAAATGAAAGGGGGGAAAAGCTAATAGAATGGGCAAATATCAATGATATGATAATTGGAAACACATGGTTTAAACACCATAAAAGACGACTGTAAACATGGATAAGCCCTGATAAGAAAATACGCAACCAAACTGACTACATACTAATTAATAAAAGATTTAGAAATGCTTTAATTAATGTAAAGACAATGCCTGGTGCTGACTGTAATAGTGATCATGTACCACTATGTGGACAAATAAAAGTAAGATTAAAGAGAGGGAAAAAAATGGTTAAGAATATGAGACTTAATAAAGCGGTTCTGATAATAGATAAAGAAATGCAAGAACAATACAGAGTGACTGTGAAAAATAGGTACAATGCAATAACTAAAATACAGAGTATAGATGAACAATGGGAAATGTTAAGGGACTCCATTCATCAAACTAGCAAAGAAGTATTACCGGAGAGAGGCAAAATAGCTAAGGAAAAATGGACGAATGAAGATATCTTAAAACTGATGGACAAAAGAAAACAGAGTAAAAATGACAAACAAGAATACGCTAAGATAAATAAAGAAATAAAAGATAAATGTGGGAAGGCTAAAGAAAGTTGGTTAAATGAGCAATGCAAAAAAAAATTGAATTAAATTCCATTAAAGATACAAAAAATATGCACAGACAAATCAGTGAGCTTACAGGAAGAAAAATAAGAATAAATACAGGGTGTTTGAAATCAAAAACAGGAAAGATAATATTAGAGGAAGATGCTATAATGAAGAGGTGGAATGAGTATATAAGAGAATTATATGAAGGAGAAAGGGAAGAATTAACAGAAGATAGTAACTTAGAAGGTCCAACTATTCTGAAAGAAGAAGTCGCTGACGCTATGAAACGTATGAAGAAAGGAAAAACAGCTGGGCCAGATGAAATCACAATAGAAGAATTAGAAGTATTGGGAGAATTTGGAGTAGATATATTAACCAAAATGTTGAATGATATTTACAGCAATGGATATTTACCCAGTGATATGCTGAAATCTGTATTTATAGCTATACCAAAAAGACCAGGAGCAATTGATTGTGAAGATTTTCGTACAATTAACCTTATAAACCATATCACTAAGCTTCTACTCAGAATCATAATGAGAAGAACCAAAAAGAAAATAAAAATGGAAATTAGTGAAGAACAGTATGGATTTGTGGAAGGAAAGGGCACAAACAATGCAATTTATACATTAAGGACACTTATAGAAAGGTCAATAGAGAAACAGAGAGACATATATTTGTGCTTCGTAGATTATACTAAGGCATTTGATAAAGTAAAACATGATGAACTGATTAACATGTTGGAAGATATCAACACTGATGGAAAAGATTTAAGAATAATAAAGAATATTTACTGGAACCAAGTAGCAGCAATTAAAATGGGAAATAAAGAGGGTAGTTACGAACAGATAAAGCTAGGAGTACGACAAGGGTGTGTCTTGTCACCAGATCTTTTCTCCCTGTATAGCGAAGTAATAATGAGAGAGATCAAAGAGATGCCAGGAATACTAGTTGGAGGTTATAATATAAATAATATACGCTATGCAGATGACACAGTATTGGTGGCGGATAATTCAACAGACCTACAACAATTATTAGACGCTGTAGTGACAGAGAGTGCAAGGAAAGGACTCTCCTTAAATATCAAGAAAACAGTAACAATGGTAATATCAAAGAAAATGGTGACACCAAAATGTGACATAGAAATAGAAGGGAAAATTCTTAACCAAGTTGATAATTTTAGATACCTAGGGGCATTTATAACATCAGATGGAAGATGTACAACAGAGATTAGGAGCAGAATAGGGCAGGCAAAAGCCGCATTTCAGAAAATGAAGAGTATCTTATGCAATAAGTCACTATCACTGAATGTAAGAAAGAGAGTGCTGAAATGCTATGTAGAACCAGTTTTGCTGTATGGCAGTGAATCTTGGAATGTAAATGAACAAATTAAGAAGAAATTAGAAGCAACAGAGATGTGGTTCCTGAGACGAA
The DNA here is from genome assembly GCA_963921405.1 of Cepaea hortensis. Classification (NCBI taxonomy): domain Eukaryota; kingdom Metazoa; phylum Mollusca; class Gastropoda; order Stylommatophora; family Helicidae; genus Cepaea; species Cepaea hortensis. Next base: position 47,963,767 of record OY992897.1, read on the forward strand.
TGTTGCGAATTCCTTGGACTGCCAGAGTAACTAACGACGACTGCCTGAAACAGGCTAATGAAACTAGAACATTATATACAACAATAAGACAGAGACAAACAGCTTTCCTCGGTCATGTGATGAGAAGAGAGGCATTGGAGAACATCGTAACAACTGGAAAGATCGAGGGGAAGAGAGGCAGAGGTAGACCAAGAGAAGTGATGCTGGATGGATTGAGACGGTGGCATGGAGGAATATCAGCAGCAGAGTTGATCCAGAAAACCAATGACCGAGATCTATGGAGAGCCATGAACGCCTACGCCAGCCAGCACGGCACTTGATGACGATGATGATGCCTTACACTTGCTATTTTCCAATCAATGTTGCCAGTAGCCCTAAGTTTTCCAGTTTATTTCTCCTCATAATATGCCCATAACACTTGATTATCTGCGACTAATTCTACGCCCAATTTCTAGAATCAGTTTGCAGTTTTCTTTTGTTTCTTGTAGGACTTTGGTTTTTGTGTTCGTCCATGGTACAGTTTGCATTTCCCTGAAAAACCACACTTCTGCTGCCATTCAGTGTTTCTCACGTTGTCTGCTTATTGTCGATGGTTCACATGCATACAACAAACCAAGTTCACACTCACCATTAGGTCATATACACATCCGTGAGATACGAAACTACAGCACCAGGTGAAGCAGACAATTAAACCTTGAACCTAAGACAACGTCAGGCACCCGGAGTTTCCTCATCTAAATTGCACCTCAGCTTGCTTGCATAAAAGATACCGCGGGGCTTTATCCATAAACGTCTCAAAACATTATTATTATTATTATTATTATTATTATTATTATTATTATTATTATTATTATTATTATTATTATTATTATTATTATTATTAATAATAATATCTTCAGATAGATAGTGTATTGTGTCATTACAATTCTCTAATCCTGAGTTAGTATACAAGTATGTTTTCTTTGAATCTCAACGAACTATATCGTTATTCATGTTTTGAGCAGAATTATATTATGCAATTATGTTATTCAATGCAATGGTTGTGTTTTCTTCATGCTGATTGCTGTGTCGTAAACTTCAGTCAATTCTTAACATCTGTCAAATGTGTTTACGTGTTTTCTTGTCTACCTTAGTTGTACAACAGCAATCTAGATCACCAGTTTATTATCGTCACTTCAACTATACAGTCAGTTTTTGTTTTTCGTTTTTGCGTTCATTCGCTTTTAACTCAAGCATAGTCCACATTCTTGTTATTACTTCTAGTGCACTGGGCATATTTTTACGTGTGGATTAGCTTTCCTTATTGCTAGTGTCCCTCGCTGTCAGGTGAACCCACTCCGACGTCTGAGGTACTCGTAATTTACATCCCCAAGTCAAAGATGAGAAGTCAAAATGTTAGTCCAACTGATCGGTGTAGGTGTTGAACCCGCGACCTCGGCATCAGCACACATCAGCGCTCTTATCCATACGGCCATGCTGACCTCAGCCGCTTGTTAAATTAACCCCTTTCTCGGTTGTTACTTGTGTCCCTGACATGAGATACTGCGACTTATGCATTCTAGTCTGTCACTCCTTTTCCAGAGCAGGACCTCTAATGCTTCTACTTAACAGTTGCCTGGTATCTGAGTTAAACTACTCGATTCGATTTCACCATTACCCTTACCCCGTTCAACCTCAACGAGAACTAGAAACAAGACACGCATTTATTACATTTTCAACAACAGAAGAAAACAAACACAACTGGGACATTTATGTTACTCATACCGATGATTTGCCGATGTTACACATAATTGTAGATTTGGTAATCTAACATACGCCATACACTTTTTGTTGATGTTACACTTACCTTAGATTTGTTGATGTTACACATAACGTAGATTTGCTGATGTTACACATAACTGTAGATGTGCTGATGTTACATATGCTGTATAATCTGTTAATGGTCTACATACCATAGATTTGTTGATGTTACACTTACCATAGATTTGTTGATGCCACACTTACCATAGATTTGTTGATGTTACACTTACCGTAGATTTGTTGATGCTACACTTACCGTAGATTTGTTGATGTTACACTTACCATAGATTTATTCATGTTACGCTAACCGTAGATTTGTTGATGTTACACTTACCATAGATGTGTTTTGCGATACATATCCTGTAGGTTGTGGTTTCCCACGTTTTTACTCCGACTGGCATCAAGATTGACCTAATGTTTCTTTATTCAAAATTGCTACAAATTCCTTATTCTGATCAAATGTCGGCGGACGTCACGAGTCTGTAACTACCACGTTTACAGAAGTCACTGGCTCGAAGGTTGGAATGTAGACTAGGAAGGAAAATAAGAACTGTTTATCTTCCAAGAAGTACACGATGTTCATGTGTTCAATATAGATCATATATACCATTTGGAATGTGCATACTTTGTAGACGTCTTCATGACGTGTTGGCGTGTTGCTGATCTCAACACAGGTAGCGAATGCTGGTCACTACATGAGTGTGGGAAGGGTGTTGCTTTCAAAGAAAGACACACACACACAAACACACACAGAGAGAGAGAGAGAGAGAGAGAGAGAGAGAGAGAGAGAGAGATAGAGGGAGAGAGAGAGAATATGAGAGAAACAGACATATGGAGCGAGAAAGAGAGATCTAGATAGGTATGTGTTTGTAAAAATGTTTATGAATCAGATAATATAAACATTATTATGTGTGGTTATAGTGTTGAACCACCACGTAAGTATCAATATCATGCAATATTTGAAAATTAAAATGAAGATCTGTGCATTTAAGAATATGTGTATTTTAAAGCAATAAGTGATCAGTACACAGTAAAAGAACTCGGTTAAGCAGCAAGAAGACCG
>OY992897.1:47971629-48086629 GCA_963921405.1 Cepaea hortensis
CCACCGACAGACCGACCGACCTACCGATATCAATCTATCTAATCTATCTGTCTGTCCTATCTATCTAATCTATCTGTCTGTCTGTCTGCCTGCCTGCCCACCCACCCACTAACCGACCGACCTACCGATATCGATCGATCTATCTATCTATCTATCTATCTATCTATCTATCTATCTATCTATCTATCTATCTATCTATCTATCTATCTATCTATCTATCTATCTATCTATCTATCTATCTATCTGTCTATCTATCCATCTATCTATCTATCTATCTATCTATCTATCTATCTATCTATCTATCTATCTATCTATCTATCTAATCTATCTGTCTGTCTGCCTGCCTGCCTGCCTGCCGACCCACCCACCCACCCACCGACCGACCGACCCACCGACCGACCGATCCACCCACTCAGCCAGCCAGCCAGCCAGCCATCCATCCACCCACCTATCTTTCTGCCTACCTACCTACCTTTCTGTCTGTCTGTCCGGGCCGCATCATTCATTTTATTCGGAGACTGCCGAGGGTCGTCGCTGGAGCTACGGAGTTCGTGCTTTGTGCGACGCTTTCCGCGCTGCGGAAAGAAACTGAGCCATATGGGATAAAAACCCTGTGCAATGCAGCCGATTCTGTCGACTGTAAGCTACTTCTTTGATTGCACCCACTCCCATACGAATCCAGATACGCCTTTGTTTGTCATCTGAATTTGCAGGTCCTCATTACCGTAAACATAACATTTTTAACAAGAAATCACTAGTTGTTAAGCAAAACATCAAAGGAATGATGCCGCTTTTAATGATTTAAGTTGTTTTGGGACCTATCAAAGACATATTCCTTGGGTGGGGGTAAATATAAGACGGCTGGAAAAATTTCATAACGATGCAACAGATAGTTTTCAAAATAATTGATCTTGAATGACGGCATAAATTTCTGGACAGACTATAGATGAACAGCTGTATGGACACGCGAATTTGTAACATTGATACAAAGATCTCCACACCACATAGAACCATTTGTTTATACTACTGTATACTACTGCGTCGTCTCTCCACACCACACAGAAGCATCTGTTTATACTACCGTATACTACTGCGTCATCTCTCCACACCACACAGAACTATCTGTTTATACTACTGTATACTACTGCGTCATCTCTCCACACCACACAGAACCATCTGTTTATACTACTGTATACTACTGCGTCATCTCTCCACACCATACAGAACCATCTGTTTATACTACTGTCAACTACCGCGTCATCTCTCCACACCATACAGAACCATCTGTTTATACTACTGTATACTACTGCGTCATCTCTCCACATCACACAGAACCATCTGTTTATACTACTGTATACTATGGCGTCATCTCTCCACACCACACAGAACCATCTGTTTATACTTCTGTATACTACTGCGTCATCTCTCCACACTACACAGAACCATCTGTTTATACTACTGTATACTACTGCGTTATCTCTCCACACCACACAGAACTATCTGTGTGTACTACTGCGTTATCTCTCGCGCCGCACAGAACCATCTGTGTATACTAAATTACTGCGTCATCTCTACCGATGCATTCATTTCTGTGCTGTTGTACTCTCAACTCTGCCAGTACGTCACTACCCCCATCTATAAATGGGATCCATGAAGAAGAAAAGAATAGGAACACTATAACCTAACAGGCCAGTCGTAGGAGGCGATAACAAGGTTCCGACAGCCTATAATGGGTCCTCAACTGCAAAAAATAATAACACTGTAACATATGCATGCGATACATGTCGTCGGAAACAACACAAGTGACCTGGCTCCCCCACTCCGTAGAAAAACTTCAGCTACAAAGTCCAACCAATCACGAACCAATAAAGGAAAATAAATAAATAAGCCGACCAAGAAGAGATATTGTGCGATACAGAGAAAGACGTAGGAAGTCCGGATCGCAGGTGTTCGGCCTTCTCCCTAGGGGCGTTTTCAGAATTGGCACCCAGAATGTTGGAAGCATTGTGAATTGGGAAAGACAGCATAGGTGGTGAATGAGATGAAATACAATGGTAGTAGGTGGAGCTGGTCTGGTTCGCTAGATCAGTTCCGCGTCTAGCGTTCGTTGTCTCGGATGGCTGTGTGAGGTGCACCAAAATGGGATCTTCCCAGCCAACGTAAGTTAGCGAGGCAGGCGTTTCGAGAATGTAACCGCATCCTGCAGCCAGGGTCGTGGTTTGAGCGGGCAAAAGAGCAAAATTTGTACGACCGTTCGACAAAGTCTCGATAAGCGGCCACTCTCTCTCGATGAGTAGTGGGCCTGCAGTCAGTAAGCTGGTATAGCTTTTTTCCCGGTCAGTCCTGTCGGCGTAGCTTGAAAGCTCGTCGGTAGGCGTCCAGTGGTTTTGCATGTATCACCTTGTACCGGGAGGGCGCGCTTTAGCGATGCTACTCTTGGCTTGCGTGTGCGTGAATAGTCCGTCTGTCCGATAGATATCTGGTAGATCCTGCCAGTAGTCATATGCTTGTCTCAAAGATTAAGCCATGCATGTCTTAGTTCACACTGTCTCACGGTGAAACCGCGAATGGCTCATTAAATCAGTCGAGGTTCCTTAGATGACACGATCCTACTTGGATAACTGTGGCAATTCTAGAGCTAATACATGCTTACCAAGCTCCGACCCTCGCGGAAAGAGCGCTTTTATTAGTTCAAAACCAATCGTCGTTGCCCTTCGTGGGGCGCGGCGTTCCCACTGGTGACTCTGGATAACTTTGTGCTGATCGCATGGCCTTACGTGCCGGCGACGCATCTTTCAAAAGGCTGCCCTATCAAATGTCGATGGCTCCCCCGATGTGTCTCCACCTTGCCGTGGTGGGGGAGCTTGCGTGTCCCATCGACCCCATGTGCTTGCCGATGGATGAAAAACTACATATCGGACGGCTCGTGGGATAGGGACCAGACTAAGAGTGACACAACCTGCTGCTCTGCGGGTTAGACTGAGGTGAGGATAACAGTCAGAAGTTTAAATCAGGCGCACGAAGGCAAAAGATTTGGTCCGGACAGTAATCTAAGGCTCTCTGTCGAGGGTTGAGGCTGAACGCTCTAAGCCACAAACCCTCGGATCTGAGAGCCGGTCCGATACCCACCCTCCACAAATAGAGGTGAGATACTGAGCAAGCTACAAGCCCAGGTCTGATACCTGTTCGAAGGCTCTCAGCTGGGGGATATGAGGGATTCCCGGATGAGAGGGCCTGGCCGTTTCTCGTTCACTGCAGCACGGAGGTAAGGTGCTGAGCCGGCAGCACATGTAGCCTACCTCGTGAGCGAGTACAAAAAGTCAGAAAAGTGCCCCAGTCGAATGAAATGGTTACGAAAACTGTCTGTATATAACTCATAGAGAGTGTAGACAAAAGTGGAAAAACGTCTCAATAACACGAAATGGAACGCACGGCTAGCGAATCCATTGCGTGGTCCGAAGCAACAGCAAAAGCTTACCGAGTGGATGTCGCCCGCAGTCTGACCGTTCCTTGTGTGTGCTTGAGCGACCAGTGGCAAGTGAGATGCCCAACACACGGAAGTGAGGAACTAAAGCAGCCATGAGCAGGACGTGGCAACTCCTTGGGTGAGCCCAGTCTCAGAGCAATATGTGCCGGCTCTGCAATTATGGAAGCCTTCTTGGATAGCAAGGGAATGCCCATGGTCTGCCCCTGCCTTCCCTTGATGGGCGACCACGATGTCATTGATCGTTCTATCTTGACCAGCTGAGATGTGGGCGACACCACGACAATAAGTCTAACGTGCCTCGAAACCCGATGAAGACTAACCTCATTAAAAAATGTCCGCCAGAAGTCGGAAATGCCGTCCTACGGGTTGCAAACTAAAAATTGGCACTACGCATTTACGTCCGAGTGAAATGTCTCGTCCGAATGTCTCTCGTGCTAGGAACAGCTCTGACTACATAGTTTCCGAATGCCGCTCTTGTTCGGAACAGCTCTGACTAGGTAGTTTTCCGAATGTCTGTCGTGCCTGGAACAGCTCTGATGGGCGCAACGACAAGCACATGTCCAAAAACTCGCTGAGTAGATACCGTCTGCAGACCTGTCTGGTTTGTGCGGGAACGGTCCGGGACGAACAAAATGCCCAATATACTGAAGTGCGGAATTAAAGCAGCCATGAGCAGGACATGACGATTCCCTCGGTTAGCCCAGCATCAGAGCGTTATGTGTCGGCTCTGCAATTATGGAAGCCACCCAGGATGGCGGAAAATGCTATGGACTGTCCCTGCCTTCATTTGAGGGATGACCGTGAAGTCTTCGACTGTTCCAACTTGACTAGCTGGGATGTGGACGGTACCACAAAAGTGAGTCTCCCAGGAATGCTAACCTGGTCAAAAATGCACGCTAAAAGTCGGATGTGTTGGCCTAAGGGTTTCGATCCAAGGGTGCCTAACCAGACACACCGCAATCACATCTGAAAAAACACTCCGGATGAACGCAAAGAAGAAGAATGGCAGTAGCATTCTGGAATTATGCGAAACAAGATAAAACGAAACCGAAAGCTGCTAAGCACAAAGGAAACAGTGCCATGTGAGGACATACATAGAAAAATGCCCCACAGAGTGAAGGAGTGGCCCTAATGTACTAATAAAGTACTAATAGAATGTGCAGCAGTTAGTTAGGGAATAATAAAAGTATTTAGAGCAACAAAAATAAAGTAAACATTAAAGTAATGTAGTGTTAAGCACCCATACATGACAGGGATGAATCGATTACAGAAGAAGTGTTACATTACACTCAAAACAATTATAGATAATATATACATAGAACAATTAGTATAATGAGTCACATCACAAAGATTTTGTTACGAATTATCATGCAAAGAGTGAGGAAGAAAATACAACCTGAAATAGGGGAAGAACAATGTGGTTTTGTAGAAGGAAAGGGTACAGTAAATGCTGTGTATATGCTGCGAACAGTTATTGAACGTGCTTTAGAAGTAAGTAAGGATATACATCTTTGCTTTATTGACTACACAAAGGCTTTTGATAGAGTAAGACATGTCAACATTGTGGATATGCTGGCAGATCTACAAATTGATGGGAAAGACATTAGACTTATAAAAAACGTATATTGGAAACAACAAGCTGCCATAAGAATTGATAATGAAGTAGGACAATACCAACCTATTAAGAGAGGTGTTAGGCAGGGATGTGTAATGTCTCCAGATCTTTTTTCCTTATACAGTGAAAATATTTTCAGAAATGTAGAAGACCTAAATGGAATCAGCATTGGAGGACGAAACATAAATAACATTAGATATGCAGATGATACAGTATTGATTGCAGACAATGCACAGGATCTGCAACAATTAGTAGACGCTGTGGTTGTACACAGTGAGCAGCTGGGGTTGGAATTTAATTGTAGGAAGACACAGGTTATGGTCGTCACTAGGAAGAACGAAGTACCACAATGTAATATACAAGTAAATGGGAATATTCTTCAGCAAGTGAATCGGTTCAATTATCTCGGAACAGTCATAACATCTGATGGCAGATGCCTTGAAGAGATTAGAACAAGAATCGCCATTGCGAAGGTAGCCTTTAGCAAGATGAAAAACATTCTGACCAATAAAATGATGTCAATTGAAACGAGAAAAAGAGTGTTGAGGGGATACATAGAGCCTGTTCTTTTGTATGGATGTGAAACTTGGACAATGTGCAGTCAAGCTGAAAAACATCTGATGGCTGCAGAAATGTGGTTTCTGAGGAAAATGCAAAGAATACCATGGACAGATAGAAAAACCAATGACCAAGTACTACAAGAGACAAATGAAAATCGTAGATTGATTAGAGAAATTAGACGTAGACAGTCACAATTTTTTGGACATGTTATGAGAAGAAATGGACTGGAGAACTTGGTGACAGCTGGCAAGATCGAGGGGAACAGACCAAGAGGAAGACCGAGAGGAAAATACCTGGATGGCTTGGCCACATGGCATGGACGAGACAGGAACACTGAGCTGATCCACGACTCTGGTGATCGAGTGAAATGGCGAATCATGACCGCCCACGCTTTCCGGCATGGCACATGATTGATTGATTGATATATATATATATATATATATATATATATATATATATATATATATATATATATATATATATATATATATATATATATATATATATATATATATAAATGCATGGCCTGAATGCCGATATAGAATTGGCTAACACAGGCTTTGAGGAGAGCATGGGGATAAACGGACATGGTGATATGAAAGAATATGGAGAGTTATTCGCCCATTCCCGCACAGTGAATAAAGACTCTTAGGAAATGAGGGGATGAGCTTATTGGATAAATGCAGTCTGGAGTATCAGTGGAAATGAGTTGATTGTACAAAACAAATTTGTGTATAACCAAGAGAGTATCTTCATGTAACATTTGTACTGGCATATCTGACACGTCACTGTATACAGAGGTCACTCTGTGAGGCAAGGTGGCTAGTTGGGATGTCATTGGTGTGTTAAATCCCGGGTCTCTGGAGTGCATGCTATGTTTGTGGTATTCCTAGTCTGACCTCAAGTCCTTTTGCTTATAAGTGGTCATTATTGTTCCACTGAGATGGCTGTATGACGGAGCAGTGGACTTCATCTTGATGCATGCCTGGAGTGTGGGGGAGTGTCAACCAGGTTGTAATCATCCCTCACACAAAGCAACCCGATTTCTGCACCATGACAATGATGGTGATGATGATGGATGAACAAATTACATAATTATTACACACATATTTAAGTAAGAAATGCATTCAGCAACTCATAATCATCATCATCATCATCATCATCATCATCATCATCATCATCATCATCATCATCATCATCATCATCATCATCATCATTAATCATCATCATAAAGTGCCCTGCCAGCTGGCGTAGGCGTTCATGGCTCTCCACAGATCTCTGTCTTTGGTTTTCTGGATCAACTCTGCTGCTGATATTCCTCCATGCCACCGTCTCAATCCATCCAGCATAATTTCTCTTGATTTGTCTTTGCCCCTCTTCCCTTCCATCTTTCCAGTTGTCACGATGTTCTCCGATGTCTCTCTTCTCATCACATGACCGAAGAAAGATGTTTGTCTCTTTCTTATTGTTATATACAGTGTTCTAGTTTCATTAGCCTGTTTCAGGCAGTCGTTGTTAGTTACTCTGGCAGTTCAAGGAATTCGCAACATTCGTCCCAGGAACCACATCTCTGTTGCTTCTAATTTTTTCTTAATTTGTTCATTTACATTCCAAGATTCATTGCCATCCAGCATAACTGGTTCTACAAAGCATTTCAGCACTCTCTTTCTTTCTTACATTCTGTGATAGTGACTTATTGCATAAGATACTCTTCATTTTCTGAAATGCGGCTTTTGCTTGCCCTATTCTGCTCTTAATCTCGGTTGTACATCTTCCATCTGATGTTATAAATGCCCCTAGGTATCTAAAATTATCCTCTTGGTTAAGAATTTTTCCTTCTATTTCTATGTAACATTTTGGTGTTGTCACATTAAAAACTTGAAGGCTTCGATCGATGACAGAAAGTCGCGCCAAATGTCTACACACAGTCGGCATTTCTTTAATATGTTGTTGCTCGAGGAGGGACTATAGCGCCATCCGTCTGCAAGGCGGCAGCCAGCCTTTGATGTGATAGACGGAATGTCTGGGCAGAAGTCGGCTAGATCTTGTGATGTGGGGAAATTATTCTCTGGTTCATTGGCGGGCAAGACTTTTGTTGTACGGGAAACAGGCTCCCAGATGAAAGCAAAATAGACGGCGGGTTGTTTCCACCCAGTCTAAACAGGAGGGAGAAAAATAGATTCTAGATGGTCTAGCGTCTAGACAGTTTTGTGACGTCATTGGTACCCAGTATAAAAAACGGTTAAGATAAACAACTTGGGGTTAGTCGACCAAAAGTTGTGAAGTGCTACGGACAGGTGCAGTATTCCTAGTTGTTTTTTAGAGAGAGACTATAGTGTCTAGTGTTGATGTAAATTCGGCGGACATCGATCCAGTGTGTGATTTCATAGTCTTCATCTACAACGGGAATAATTATATGGTATTCTATTAAACATATCTCACTTAGTTTATTCTTAGGAATAGAGTGCAGTATTGTGCGGTGATAGAACGTATTATAAGAGCATCGGCAACAGTAGCTATCGCGTAGCTTAAACTAGCTGGTGTGAGATATCATTTAACTCAGTTAGTTAAGGACAATGTAGTGGGATAATATTTAGAGAGATTGAGGATGGTTGGGGGGATGAAGGGAATGTGAAATGGTAGGATCTTCCAGTAGGGCATCTGTTGGGTTTCTACCCGTTTCCTTTAGTCTTTCCTTGTCTTGCCATGACTCAGACCGAAGTGATGAGCTCCTCGGCCTTACGACAGAGTTTGGTTCTCTGTTATTTTTTCTGAGTGCGGCCGGTGGCCTTCACTCACCTAATAAAGTTCAGAATCGGGTTGCTCTCACCAGGTGTGTTCTCTATTCAACAGGTTCCACTCAATTGGTCCACGTTATTCTACCAAGAAGCTAGCAACAAAGTCATAGAAAGTCATGGCTCTAGTATTGAAGGCAGAGTGTACTGAGAGGCTTTTGCACTGGCCCATAACCCAGATGGTCTGCAGGAACCTGGCCTCTGCTTAGCAGGACATGATGATTATAAGTGGTTATTAAGTGATAGTTACATCACATTAAATTCAGGACACTGAAAATAACACATGTACCAGGAACACTATTAACAATAACTCCCTGGAACAGTAACATTGTGTATTAACATTAGGGAAATCTTACAAAAAGTGAAATACGAACATTTAGGTTTTCCAAAGTGACAGTAACAATAGTTGTATGATTCTCTGATTACAGAACTTTAATGAACAGAGTAGTTACACTGTGTGTTAAATAGATGATCAATACTGGACGGTTTCCACTATTGAAGACCAAGCATCCGGAGTGTTCACGAGCTATCTGAAGAAGTCGACACTTGGCCTGAGAGACACATCACTTGGGTGAGGTTTTCTGTCCCTTATATAGTGTTGTGGTATGGCCAGTACGATTATGAAGCAGACTGGGCTCCTTGGCTGTTCGGTCTGATTCTGTAGACACACTAGAGTATACGACATACATTCTACACATACACTTCTCATATACCTACACTTTTCTTCATTAAATTAATGTGTTATTAATTTTTAGAAGCTAGAGTTGTTGAGTATGTTGTTTTGGGGAATTGTGAGAGGGGGCATGATACAGTATTGACAGAGAGAGAGAGAGAGAGAGAGAGAGAGAGAGAGAGAGAGAGAGAGAGAGAGAGAGAGAGAGAGAGAGAGAGAGAGAGAGAGAGGGATCCAGGGACCGACGGGGTTTTGTGGACAGAAATCAAGAAGATCTTCAAGATAGTGATATGGGGTTAAAAGGATGTCGATGATGATTACCCTCACCCCAAGGACGACATATATTATAACATAAAATACGACAAGTGTCACCATTTTCTTTGATACCACCATTGTTACAGTTTTCTTGAAATTACAGGAGAGTCCTATCCTTGCACTCTCTGTTACTACAATGTCCAACAATTGTTGTAGGTGTGTTGATTTATCCGCCAGCAATACTGTGTCATCTGCATAGCGTATATTATTTATATTATAACCTCCAACTAGTATTCCTGGCATCTATTTGATCTCTCTCATTATTACTTCGCTATATAGGGAGAACAGATCTGATGACAAGACCAGATTCAGCAATTGCAGACAATAAATTACGAATTCACAAGAAAATTTAATATTGTGAAAAATGTAATAATTGAAAACCTTAAAATTGCGTTAAGGGTATGAGATGCCAAACGCCTTGTAAAGTAAACAAAAAATAATAACAACATACTAATATCTTATGAAACACCACGCAAAATCACTGCATTAATTTCCCCAAGAAATAGTGTTAGGGCACTCACAAATCTAGACTGTTAGAAGAAGTGCTATACAGTCTTTAGACAGTTTAACTCGAATGACATGTTAATATCAATGCTTACATAAAGCATATACTGAGTGTGCATATTGGTATTGTTGTGGACATTGCACCAAAGATGAGACAATATGGTGACACTGGTTATCTAGCACAAAGCCAGTTTTAATAAAAACGGATAATCGAAAGATACATGGCCAAGCCACTAGTGTGTCTTACCTAATGACTCAAAGACGATTCTACAATTTGAAATAGTTTCTAACATTTCAACATTAAAGTGACGAATCATCAAGATGACAATAAGCCGGCATCATTCATACTGTAGGCATTGTTGTGTGGGTGGAGCAATGTCTCTACACACCGTCCAGTCTTACTTGTAATCAAATAGTTGTATACATTTACGTAGCGCGCGCACGCGCACGCGCACACACACACACACACACACACACACACACACACACACACACACATATATATATATATATATATATATATATATATACACATATATATATATATATAAAAGAATGTTTGTTTGTTTGTTTGTTTGTTTGTTTGTTTGTCCTTTGTGCGTTCCCGAACGGTCCATCCGATTGAGATAAAATTTTGTACAGATGTTGTTCTCACTCCCCCGGATCCAACTGAAATAGTTAGTTAGTTTAAAAACATGTTTGTACACAATAAAACAACATTAAAAGGAAATACGTATAATTAAGGGGACTTAACAAGAAAAGTTATATCAAGGGGCATTACTTTTAGTAGCATTGCTATATTATGTAATTTAAATGATTGTTGTATTTTTCTTAAAATTTTATAAAATTTTTAAAGAAGTTATCTACAGTCATATGCGTTATAAACAAAGTGACAAAAACATTAAGGCAACTTCAAAGTTTTCTTAAAAATAATGCATCTATTTTAGATGCGTGAAAATGTTCTAACTCATGTTTTTTTAAATTTCTCTTCGACATCACATTAAATGTTTTATTCTTCTATTACTACACTAAATAATGTTATATTAAAAAAAAAAAGTTAGTTGCATATCCTTTGAAGTACGCCGCAGTCAACCCAGCATTTATTGGGTATTACGTTCAGTAGTTTCAGGTTGCCCTTTTTAGTTATTGGAATGAAGATAGTTCTCTTCCAATATTTTGGCCATATACCATATTTACATATCTTTTATTATCTTCTGCTATTCTACTGTATATATACAAGAGAATGTTTGTTTCTTTGTGTGTCCTTTATGCGTTCCCGAACGGTCTATCCGATTGAGATGAAATTTTGTACAGATGTTGTTCTCACTCTCGCGGATCCAACTGAAATAGTTAGTTAGTTTATAATCAATTTTTAATTTTTAACGGGAGCATCAGAAATAGACAAGCAACGGGAACGGGATTATCAGAAACAGACGAGCAACGGGAACGGGAATGGGAGCAGGGGCCGAACGCGTACTCTGTGCACTTAGAGAAATGTATTTGAATGTATAATGACTACTTATATGAATTCAATGAGATGCTCCCCGCCTGGTGCTTGGCCACGCCGGGCCGGGTCAGCTAGTGTGTGTGTGTGTGTGTGTGTATATATATATATATATATATATATATATATATATATATATATATATATATATATATATATATATATAAATGATTTGAATACCACGCCGAATCAGGGAGTTTGGCTGAGTTCGGCTCAGCGCAAGCAATCTGGCACATTGGCATCAGATATCACACCACGAAAATCGGCAATGCGACGCACGACTGAGATTAACTCTTTTAGCTCGTTAGCAGCCAGCAGTCGGGTGTTCTAACGAAAATAGGAACACTTGTCATTTTACAAACTGAGGCAGTAATACCTCGTGGCAACATTTTAGCCACCAGTTAGTTAATTTTCATAAAAGGTGCCGACTACTGTGCTGAAGACGATTGATCTCGGAAAACTGGGTAAATTGCCAGTAAATAGTGTATTGATTCATTTATATCCGTAAGTGGTACATATTTGTACTGTACGTTTGATATCAGTTGACCATTCGAGGACGGCATGGGGAAAGTCAGAGGGTGAATTATTACAGAATATCATGTTCACGGCTAAGCTGAGCTGAATAATTAACATGAATCATAGCAATACCTTGCTAGGAAGGACGGATCAGCATCGAGATTATCAGGACAAATTCCTGCGTCGGAAACTGGAGTCGATAACGGATTTATAATAATTTACGCACAAGTATGCGTGACCACTGCGCTGTGTTAACGTATCCCAAAGACGAGAAATTTAGGATGTGTAATTATGTATTAATATGATTAATATACTTCTAAGACTACTGTTCTGCAAGAACTAAATGTTTGTTTTAATATAAGTAATCGATTTCCTAAATAAATGTGTCTTAACTTTACAACTTGAGAAAGAATAGCGCCATGTGTGACTACAATGTCATTCACGGGACGCTAGCCCTAGTAACAACCTACTGTACGATTCTCAGTCTTGATGTGTAGTTAGTCACTGCTAGTTTACAGAATCATTACTTGTCTTGAATATTCCTATCCGCTGCGATGGAATTTAATCATTTAATTCGTGGTTATTTTAATTCACGCTGTCGAAGAAGTACGCTGTAATATAATCATTATTCGTCTTGAAAAAGAAAATCCTAACCTGCACAGTTCGCGGCGACTGCACTAGCCAGGCGGCCTTTATTCCTCAGGCTCAAAGACCCCTCTGCCATACACCGCAAGGTACTATATTGGCAGTAAATGACAGTTTAAACGACAGTTTTTCGTCTTGAATATTTCTGTTCGCTGCAATGGAGTTTAATCATTTCACTTGTGGTTATATTAATTCACGACCAGACCGTACTGTCCTCGTGGATATGGATAGGTAGTGTCATAAAGGAGTGCTATGGGTTGAATTGTACCTCATGGCATAGTGACAAAAAGTCACCCAGAAGGACGTGACGATCGTTGATCGTGACCTGCGTGGCAAGCGAGATTGTCACCGGAGCGAACACACGTGATAGCGAAGGTGATATGGGCATTCATATTCATTTAAGTCGTGGGTGTTAGCGTGATCGGACGCACCACGATGGATTGATTGATTGATTGACTGATTTAGGAACCGACATCACAGCATTCGGGGCATTCCCATAAGCGCTCCGTCTCCATCCTCAGCAGCCAGCGAAGAGTTCCAACACTAATAGTAGCAGTAGCAATCTGATTATATGTCCGTCTCGCCTTTCCTCTAAGCGTCGAGCATCGGCCAGATCCCCTCGTCACCCCTCGCTGTCGCATTCTTGCCAGACCATGGCGATCCATTTGCTACTCCGAGGTGTACACATGCTCCCAAAAGGACGCAACCACATCTGCTTTGTCATGCATCAATACTCCACCAAGTTTTTCTGAGCCAGCCAATCTGTCCGCCTGTTCATTTCCCAGCACACCAGCATGCCCCGGAGAAAAGATCCAGACGATGCTTGTCCCGAAGCAAAGCAAGCCACTCTGTACGAAGCTTGCCTGTCTTCACCCTAATCAGCATGCTTTCTGAGTCAGTTACGATGTGTGTGTGTATCGTAGTCTCCATCCAGCGGAAAGCCGCACTGACCGCCTCCACCTCCATTCTTAAGCTATATGTTGTGGTATCATATGCCAGGCTCTCCTGCACCAAACGTCGACCATTGGCTTTTGCTAAGAACCCCCAGGCACTTCTCCTACCTCTCAACACCGACCCATCTGTGTAGATAATCACATCACCCGAGCGAGGATTATCCTGAATTAGTTGCTGGATTTACACTTCCGTGGCCACTGCTGGCCACTCCCTGCACTCCCGGCTCAATGTGATAATAACTCTGCACAAGTCTGACTGCTCCGCTGACACTCTGACCCACTCTTCTCCTCTCCTAATGTTCTCCAAGGAACACACCTGCCTGATCGTATCCTCCGCCTGGGCCAACGGGTGATCTGCGTCTGCAGCTACTCTGAGGTATGCCTTCGCTTGCATCAACTTGAGCCTACCTGCAACAAGCGGAAAACCAAGGATGTAACGCATACACACAACTGGGGTGTTTCTGGTGCATCCCAGAATGACTCGCACCGCTTCGTTCTGTATGCGCTCTAATTTCAACAGCTGACTCTTTGAGACAGTGAGCAGTCCTAGTCCATAATCAATTACTGAGAGGATCAAGTGCTGGTATAGTGTGAAAAGCATTCTCTGCTCTGTGTCCATTGCAGCCATAGTTTTAAGTGCATTGAATCCCTTTTGAGACCTTGTCACAACCGTCTCCACATGGTCCTTGAAGGACAGGCTCCTGTCAAATGTGATTCCAAGATACTCCAGTTTGTTCTCTTCGTTGATGCTTTTACCATCAATAGTGAGGCTTGGGACATCAGCTCTCACAATCCTGTTGTCCAGAGAGCACCACAAAACAGCTGCCTTTTCTGGGTGAATGACAGCACTCATTTCAGTGCACCAGTCAATCACATTGTCTACTGTTGCCTGTAGCTCCTGGGCTGTTTGCTCCCTATCTCTCCCCTGCCTATATGCAAGAATATCATCTGCAAATGTTAGTATCCTTCCAACCCCTAGTGCTTCTAGGTTTGCAATCTTGCTTGTATACACATTAAAGAGCACTGATGAGATTGCTGATCCCTGTGGCAGTCCCGGGGTTAAAATATGTGGCTCTGAGGTCCATGCACCCAGACGGAGAGCAATCCGACGAGAATGTAGGACGGCCGCTATCCAGTTCACCAACCAGGGATTGACCCCCTTCTCCATAAGTGCGGTCATCAAAATATCATATCGAACTCTATTGCATGCATCCTCGAGATCAAGCGCTACCGCCATCGTTTCCTGTCTACTCTGGAATCCCCCATAAACATCAAAGGCAAAAGTGGCTGCATTTGACCAGGTATCTTTTCCTGGCCTGTAGCTCCCCAGGCATCTTGGAAGAAGCTTCTCCCTTTCCAAGAACTCTTGCAGCTCGACAGCGACTATCTTCTCTAGAACCTTCCCAAATGTATTTTGAAGGGTGATGATCCTAAAGCCACTAAGCTTTGAATGATCCTTGAATGGTTTTGGGAGAGGGATGAGATAGCTGTGTACCAAAATCCTGCGGTACTGATGGAGAAGATGGTGATGGGCACAGAATTCGCCTACCATGTTATTATTTGTGTAGACATGTTCAGATTGTAATTTAGTGTTGTGTATTTCTATGCGCACATGGTGAGTCTATGTTGTGTACTAGATTCAGGAATAAATCGAAGAAATTCGCACCTGTGTTGCGTTTTAAAAAGAAGTATGAAGTTGAGGACCGAGAGAAAGACGAGGTTACAAAACCTTCCAGGGGAGGACTGAATGTATATTACACCCCTAAAAAGTTCGCCACTCAATCAGAGAGAAAGACTGTCCATCAGGACCTATATATGGGTATGCTGACATTTAGTATTCGTCATGCGCCCAGCTGATATTCAATAGAGCCATATAAAACCTCGCCCACCCTTGTCTTCCACTCCGTGGCAAGGAGTGTAATTACTCAGCATCATCAACGAACTCTACGAATTAGATACTTCATGTACTATCTATTATATGGCCTGTGCCACCAAGGCACTTTTGAATTATGTAACCATAACAGAGACTAGTTATTAACAAGGCTACACAGACTTTCAGCAAAGACTTACCAAAGTAACACCAGTTTAATTGTGTGAACACGTACAGTAGTTATGAAATGAACAGTGTTTTGTATGCAGACACCAAACGATCTAAGTCGTAATAACTCCGACGCGGAGATAACACGGCAGAGGGGCTTCCGATCATCAGAAGAAAACCCCCTTTCCCAAGCATTTCGGACCCTTTAATTTCTTAATACTTTCTGGGGGCGGTCTCGTCCGGGTCATGACCTCGGGCGTCTTACCCCTGCCGTGGAGACTTCTCTCGGTCATATTAGTTATCCCTGATGCTAAGCTTGTCCCTTCGTTGTTACCTTGCCCACTCTCAACCCCCCCCCCCCCTCGGTGGGAGAACCCGTGCAGCCTGTGCCTGCCCCTTGGCACCTGTAGTCGTGGCCTCATTCCCCCGCCACGGCCTCTGTCGCTTCCATACGTTTCCGTTGCCGTGTGCCTTCCTCATGCCCCGTTAACGGCGCCGCACCCTATTAGGAAGCCGGATTCTTCCTTTCTATTCGGACCCGCCTCTTGGTCTCTCTGCAGCTGACTGGACCATGTAGTATGCATATCTTGTGAAAATATGAAGTGGTAGTTCTTGTTAAATGCGCTCAGACTGGGTGCGACCTATGGTCGATTATCGCTATATTATGGAGGTTGGACGTCGGCCGAAATTTGCGCGATTGACTGCACTGGGACTCGCCCCCATGTTCGGAGGAAGGGCTAAAGATCTGACACGAGACGATGTAAAGTTCGAGGTGTTAGTTGAGAAATTGTTGGTACTGCAGTTACCGTTTCTAACCATACCAGTTTTGAGACCCATTCTAATTTAGGTTGCGACAATTCCACAGCCAGCACGAGGCCCTTTCGGCTGCCTCAGACAGTTGTTTCTGGGCTCGGACCCTTGCTCGTCCTTTTATGCCCATTTGTTTCAGCACATCAAACACGGAGTAGGAGACAAGACCTCTCGCACCTACCTCGACGGCGAACAGCCTGACGGTGTATCCCTCCCGCCTAAGACTCACGACCATGTCATTGTACTTCTCTGTCTTGTACAGGTGCTGCTCCTCAACATTCGATTCATACGGGACAGTCAGCTCAATCAGCGTTTAGCTGATCTAAAGTAGTGCAGCCACCTTTACTGCCATCATCAAATGAGAACTGAGGAAGGACAGGGATGGAAAGCTGCAGACAACCATCGTGACAGCTACTGACCTGAGCTAAGTTCGGAACAATAAATCTGACCTCAATACAACGCCATGAACAACAATGTACGCCATAGAAGCAAAATACAAACATTGATAGGATTATTCAATAACGTTTGTCCTTTTATATTTATATCTCCTACTGGGGGAAACTCTGTTTAATTTTATAATTAAACTGTAAGGTCTGATTCATATACCATTACACAAAAATTAATCTATTTAAGTTTAGTGCCTTTTAAACCTCATAATAATTAGACTAGTGTTATAGTGTGGAAGGATAGACATTGAGTGAACTAGTCGTGCCTCTTGTGTGTGCATCACTAGAGGGTTCTGGAGATTCGTCTTCACAACAGAGTATCGTTTTGCTACTAATTAAGTCGGTTGTCATCTATAGGTGTATAGTTTTCACCTTTACTTGCAGTGCCACTGTTAAGAAGGTAGACTCATTTGGGGCCAGGATTCACAGTAAGCCCAACACGAGCTATTTTGTCTTATTCTCCAGCATTGCACTGACCTCACCGAAGATCAGCTTTTCTATCTACATCCTTATCTATAGGGTTTCATTATACGACTGTAGATAACGTAACAAATATAGTGAAGTATGTCAATTTGATACTGGAAATGTGGGAAGAGGCAGGGAATAACGGGAGGCGACCGATGCGTGAGGCGTCGGGTCCCGGTCTGGAAGTTTTGTGGTGGGAATTGGAAGTTGGGAAATTTTTATTGGTGGGTGGAAAATATCTGGAAGTTGGGAATATTTTTTTTTTCTTTTTTTTTTTGGTTCTTTTTTGGTTGGGGGAAAAATCTGGAAGTTGGGAATTTTTTTGGTAGATGGAAAAAAATGTAAAAATTTGTGAAGTGTGGATAATTCATAACAGAAGGAAAGAGTGCAACAAGTAACGGGGGGTTGTAAAAAAACGTGAGAGGAGTGAATATTTTGAACTGGAGTGCACATAAGTAGGAATAGTAGTGGAAGCGAGTTAGTTTAGTTTAGTTTAGTCGATGGATCAACATCACGGCACATTGGTGTAATCCATAAGTGCTCCGTTCTCCTCCTAACTCAAACGCGAGTCTGGAGAAACTCAGCTCAGTGCACGAACTCCGTAGCACCGGCGAGGATCCTGAAATACTTGAGTAGATTTTAAACTCTAAATTGTGCGCGGGCAGTGCCGTTAGGCTACTCTTTTTCGATTTCCAACTGCCAAGGGATTTTTTACGAGCTCAACAATACACACCTGCGTCCAATCTCACTACCCAGAGACCAGGGGAAATTTTATTACTAGAAGTCCACGTGAAGAAAAATCCCGGCCCTCACCGGAGCATGAACCCGGGACCTCCAGCACTCGAAGCGGACACCATACCTCGAGACAACGCAGCGCTCCCCCCCCCCCCCCAGTGGAAGAGAGTGATAGTAGTAATAATTGGTATTGTGAAATTATTTGATAAGGGGTGGGTATTAGTAGTCTGTAGTGATTCGTATTCACTATCATCTGAAAACCTTGAAAAACGTAAAGATGGTTGTAATGGGTATGGTGTAGTATCATTTGGTGATAAGGGGTGGGTAGCAGGTATTAGTGATCGATGACGTGGTCAAGTATGGTCAATGTCAAGTGGTCGAGTGACCACTTAAATTGTAGGGTAAAAATGGTGTAGTGACATGGTGATGAGCAAGAGTTGGTCAAGAGGTGGTCATGTAGTGGTAAAATGGGCGAGTGGCCACTTAAATTATCTCTGAAAGTAAGTGTAGTGATATGGTGATGGGTAAATTTCGTGATGACGTGGTAAATTAGTGGTAAAGTAGTGGTCAAGTGATCGATTGACCGCTTAAATTGTCTGGGAAAGTAGGTTAGTGATATGGTGATGATCAAGAGGTGGTCAAGTAGTGGTCAAGTTGTGATCAAGTATTCGAGTTACCACTTAAATTTTAGGTCAAAATACTTGTAGTGACATGATGGTGGTCAAGTAGTGGTCAGGTAGTGGTCAAGTAGTCGAGTAACCACTTAAATTGTAGGTGTAGGGGAAAATATGTGTAGTGACATGGTGGTGGGTAAAGAAATCGACGACATGGTTAAGTAGTGGTAAAGTAGTGGTCAAGTGGTCGAGTGACCACTTAAATTGGCGAGGAAGGTACGTGAAGTATCTTGGTATCACCAAGTGGTACATCAGTTAAAGTTCTCGATGATGTGGTCAAGTGGTGGTCAAATAGTTGTTAAGTAGTGGTTAAGTGGTCGAGTGACCACTTAAATTGTCGGGGAAAGTAGGTATAGTGAGATGGTGATGATTAAGAGGTGGTAGACATACGGTTGTATGTGAGCCCGCTCGTTCCGAAAGCAAAGGCAAACTCAATCAATCAATCATGTACCATGCTGGAAAGCGTAAGCGGTCATGACTGGCCATTTCACTCGATCAGCAGAGTCGTGGATCAGCTCAGTGTTCCTGTCTCGTCCATGCCATGTGGCCAAGCCATCCAGGTATTTTCCTCTCGGTCTTCCTCTTGGTCTGTTCCCTTCGATCTTGCCAGTTGTCACTAAGTTCTCAAATCCATTTCTTCTCATAACATGTCCAAAAACATTTTGACTGTCTACGTCTAATTTCTCTAATCAATTTACGAGTTTCATTTGTCTCCTGTAGTACTTGGTCATTGGTTTTTCTATCTGCCCATGGTATTCTTTGCATTTTCCTCGGAAACCACATTTCTGCAGCCATCAGATGTTTTTCAGCTTGACTGCACATTGTCCAAGTTTCACATCCATACACAATAACAGGCTCTATGTATCCCCTCAACACTCTTTTTCTCGTTTCAATTGACATCTTTTTATTGGTCAGAATGTTTTTCATCTTTCTAAAGGCTACTTTCGCCATGGCGATTCTTGTTCTAATCTCTTCAAGGCATCTCCCATCAGACGTTATGACAGTTCCGAGATAATTGTGTCGATTCACTTGTTGAAGAATATTCCCATTTACATGTATATATCATTGTGGTACTTCGTTCTTCCTAGTGACGACCATAACCTGTGTCTTTTTACAATTTAATTCCAACGCCAGCTGCTCACTGTGTACAACAACCGCATCTACTAATTGTTGCAGATCCTGCGCATTGTCTGCAATCAATACTGTACCATCTGTATATCTAATGTTATTGATGTTTCGTCCTCCAATGCTGATTCTCTTTATATCTTCTACATTTCTGAAAATATTTTCACTGTACAGGGAAAAAAGATCTGGAGACATTACACATCCCTGCCTAAGTCTGTATCCTCTTTCATTTCTCTCTCCTAAACCATAGTTTCCTACTGTGTATCTATCACCTTGATTTCCTACTTTTGCATTGAAGTCCCCTAATATGATGTTTATTTCTGAATTTTTATATTTCTTTAAGGCAGACTCTATGTCATTGTACAATTCCTCTACACTATTTTCACTGGATTCTCCTGTTGGGGCATATACTTGAATAACATTTATGTTAAAAGGTCTGCCACTTAATTTAACTAGTAGAACTCTGTCCGACACGGCCCAACTAAGGCAGTGGAAGGCAAACTACTGAGCGTAAAACTTGCCTAGTACATAAACAGCAGCTGACAAATGCTTGTGTTGACTTGCAACGTCCGTAACGGGAAATGAAACATAAAAAAATGGAATCATTGCCGGTCTCCGAAGCGAAGGGCTTACGGACGCGGTTCGTAATCGCGTATACCTGCGTTCGAAAGACAGCTACGCGCGATTTAGCAACAGACAGCGTTGCCTGATTTTGCATTGATATCGGTGCTGGTTATTCATAAAGCAATGACAGACAACGTAAACTTGCCAAAAGATCACTGTGGTAGAAATGCTTGTGTTGACTGCGATGTCCTGTAAAAAGGATATGCCAAAACAATTGAATAATTGTTAGGTTACAATAGACTAGGACTTAAAACCAAAAAGAATGTACTAATACCAACAGATAGCTAAAACAATAACAGAGTAAAACATAAAGTAATAATCAAACGTGAGTACTAAACCATACAGCATAAGCAAAGCAAGCTTGATGACAGATTCGTAAGTGTGTTTGTCGTGTCCTAATTGAGAATATGTGACAGCACCCCCCCCCTCCCCGGGGCAACAGCTGTGACAGATTGGGTAAACCAGGTGTGGGTAGCCAATTTAGCGTCAAACCAATCAGTGAATTAGGGTAGGCCTACTCAGCATGTAAAGACAGGATTCGGCAGACTGCACGGAAGAAATAATTGTTGATTCAACGGGCAAGACGGCGTTTACCTGCAAAGCGTTGTGGAACGTAAGGAGAACGGCAAGGCACTAGAGCGCCCTGATCATCCACTGCACCCTGTATTCGTCTCCAGTCGTCTTGACTTGTCCTGCCACTGGATTCAGATGGACTCAGGCTAGATAGTGAGGTCAACGAATCGCGCAACCCTTCCTCACTTTAATCCAATTCATTGCGCAAGTCATTCTTCATCCACCGTCATATATCACCTTCAAGCCCTGTGGCGATGGGCGAGCGCCGAATCGCGGCAGGCGTGGGTACGCTGGCAGCCGTAGTCACAGACCTGCACACAGGCGGCTCAGGCCATATGGTCGTCTTCTACTGACCGGAGCAGCAGTGGGATTCGGCAGCCCCCTGAGCGACTGAGCAGCCCTCTATAGGAACACACTGCTCACCTCCATAGCATGAGGAAGGGGCTAGATATTGTCTTCTCCAGCATTACCTAACCAGCTAGCCGCGGTTGGTGGGTACCCTATACTGTGGTCGACATACAAACAACGTAAAAACAGATAAAGCAAAAATAAGCAACCCATGTTCCCTAGACAATCAGAACTTAGAATGTACGCCACATAAATGATAGAAACGGCGCGTCTGATCTAGAGAGACGAACAGCACTGATTGGGAGAGAGCTGGGCAGGTACAACATCGACATTGCAGCCGTGAGTGAGACACGACTTGCAGAAGAAGGCCAAATCTGTGAAGTAGGTGCCGGCTACACATTCTTCTGGAGTGGAAGGAAAAGCGAGAAAGGACGCCAGTTCGGTGTGGGATTTGACCTGGTGGGCAAACTATTAGGTACGTTCATTTGAAACCCGTTGCAATGGCTTTATTACAAAAGCATGAAAGAAACATAAACAGGTGTGGTAGAATTAAACAAAGCATTCATTGTGAATGAATTATGTACCATGGGTTGGTCAGAAGAAGTCGCCGTAGGCATTCAGGCAAGCATCCCATTTGCTTAGGTAGGCGGCGAATGCCTTCCACAAAACAGGATTGTGGTTGCTCACTGAACCCATTGTTTACCGCGTCCATAATGTCTGCATCTGTGTGAAATCGTTGCCCCTTTAGAGGTTTTCTTGTTTAGAGGACCGAACAAATGAAAATCACATAGCGACAAATCAGGGTTATGGGCTGGATGTTGCAGAATTTCCCACTTCTTCCTTGCTAATGCTTCTTGCACAATCTTTGCGACATGCGAACGAGCATTATCGTGCAGCAAAATCACACCACGGGAAAGCATGCCGGGTCGTTTATTCTTGATGACTTTTTGCAGCTTGTCTAGTGTTTGCAAGTAGTGGGTAGAGTTTATGTTGACAGAAGGTTCTTTAAAGTGGGCCAACAATATCCCTTTTTGGTCAAAAAATGTGCTCAGCATAACCTTACCAGCGGAAACCTGAAAATTTGTTTTTGAATTTGTTTTTGACTTTTGGTGATCCAGCATGCTTCCATTGCATGCTCTCTCTTTTGCAAAGTGGTGACACCATGATTCATCGCTTGCCACATTGAGGAAGAGAAATGCATCACCCTCCACTCTGTAACGCAGCAAGTGGTTCAAACACCATCCCATGCGTTCCTCTTTTTGGTGGTCGGTCAACATCCGTGGTACCCACTGTGAACACACCTTCCGATATTGCAGTTTCTTACGAACGACCTTTTGAATTGTCCAAATTGGCACATCAAATATCTTTCACTAGCGAACGTATGCTTCGACAACGGTTAATCTGTACTGCTGCATCAATTTTTGCGATGTTTTTTTTTTTTCTGTTGCAAAAATATGCGCTTGACCCGACCGTCGAAGATCTGTCGTGAACTGACGTCCTTTCCGAAACATTTGTGCCCAGTCTGCCACTGTTGTCTTCGACACACATTTGTTACCGTACGCTGCCTGCATTCTTCGATGAATGTCCACTGGTCGACATTGTTCAAATGAAAGAAACTGAACCACCGCTCTTTGACCTTCTTTCGACGCATATTGGATCGACCCGGCCATTTTCTCAACGGTCAGAAACAGAACCTAAGCATCTTGGGGCGATAAGCACGTGCCCCTTCATTCATTGGTCAGTACTTATCACATGGCTATGACATAATCATGTTCAACGTACACAATTACGCGCGGTGTGGCACGACCGGATTTCAAATGAACGCTTCTTATAGCTGGATTTCCACAGGCTATAAACGACAGGCTTATGACCATTAAGTTACCCCTGCTGAATGGAAAGAAGCATGCAACCATCGTGACTGTCTACGCACCAACCATGACCAATGAAGTTGACGTCAAGAACAAGTTCTATGAGAACCTGCACAATGTATTAACACCTGTTCCCAAAGGAGGCAAACTTATACTCCTTAGGGATTTCAATGCCAGAGTAGACACGGACACCACCTCTTGGAGCGGCATTATTGGAAAGTACGGAGTCGGAAATTGTAACAGTAATGGACTCCTCCTTCTTCAGACATGTGCCGAACATAGTCTCCTGATTACAAACACATTTTTCCGTTTTCCCATGAGAAATAGGACATCGTCGATGCACCCACGCTCGAAACACTGGCACCTCATTTACTATGTCATCGTCAGGAGGAGTGATAGACAAGATGTTCGGGTGACAAAATCCGTGTGTGGTGCCGAACAAACCATCGTCTCATTGCCTAAAAAATAAACATACACATCAAACCACCACGGCGCCCTCAAGGGGTTAAAGTGAAAAAAAAAAAGAAAAGAAATGTCACCTGCCTAAACAGTGAACAAAATTGCAGCTGTCGTTTGAAAATATGCTGGAAGACCGCTTCAAGCCCAATGCTGCAGCTAAACAAAATGCGGAAATAGAGTGGAGATCCTTAAAGGACATAATTTACAACACTGCTATGGAAATCCTGGATTCAGTGCCCCGAAAGTATAAAGACTGGTTTGATGAAAATGCCGTAGACATCAACCAATTGCTGACCGAGAAACACCTTCTCCTCAAGGCTTATTTGAACGACCGGAAGTCAACATAAAAAAGATGCCTTCCATAACATCCGGAGATTAGTGGAACAGAAACCTCGGCACATGCGGGACTCCTGGCTGAGCAACAAAGCTGATGAGATTCGAGGCTTTGCTGACAGACATGATATGAATAACTTCTACAACTCACTGAAAGTGGTCTATGGTCCTACATCACCAGGCATAGTTCCCCTTCTCAAGGAGGTTGGGAGAACATTGGTCACCGATAAGTAAGAAATTTTTCAACGCTGGGCAGAGCATTTCAGCAACATCTTAAATGCAACCTCCAACTTCGATGATGAAACCATTAACTGCCTTCCTCAAGTGCCCACTAATGATACTCTTGATGACTTGACAATCATAGTGGAAATAAACAAAGTTATCTAGCAACTTTCCAGCGGTAAGGCGCTTGGTCCTGGCTCCATCCCAGCAGAGATATACAAAGCAGGTGGGCCGGTTCTAATAGAGCAGCTTCACCAAGTCTTTACAAACATATGGGTGAATGAGACCATGCAACAAGATGTGAAGGATGCGTTAAACGTAAAGGAAACCGCCAATCCAGGGAAGATAATCGCCAGAATTCTTCTCATTCGCCTTACAGCCCATCTCGATCAAGGTCTTCTTCCTGAGAGTCAATGTTGCTTCAGAAAAGAACGAGGAATTGTTGACATGATTTTCTCTGCAAGGCAGCTGCAAAAGAAATGTCAAGAACAGAACTCCGACATGTTCTCCACTTTTGATTGATCTTACCAAGGCCTTTGATACAGTCAGCAGAGAAGAATAGCAATAGAGAAATTACAAAATACCAGGCATGGTAGACAACCTGTGGTGAAATTGACAGATGCAAAATCAGTAATAGAGGCACTCCTATCTGGGAAATTACCAGTTCTAAGGACACTACTTTCTGAACTTAGCAGTCAGCATAAGGTCACCATACAGTGGATACCATCCCACTGTGGAGTACCCGGAAACAACAGAGCTGATAAATTGGCTAAGGAAGGAGCAAAAGAAGAACAGCCTGATTACATTCCACCAAAAGAAAAGAATGATCAAATCAGTCAGAAGGCCACCAAACCCTAGTCAAGACGACTACCACGTTATGGAGAGACCAGAACAGGTAATTATTATGCGCCTCATAACAGGACACAATAGATTATGCAACCACATGTATAAAAAATTCAAAATTGGTGACTCAGCCATGTGCACATGTTGATTGGCGTCGCAGACAGCAGAGCACATACTCCAGGACTGCCCAAACTACAACATATCCAGGCGAACCTTCTGGCCTAGAGAGACAACAGTGGAAGATAAACTCTATGGACCGCTGAGTGAACTAAAAAAGACTGTTAGATTCATACACGAGACAACATTGCAGATATAGACATATTTCAAGCGAACGAAAGAAGAAGAAGAAGAAGCAGCTGAGAAGGAATGTGGAAGATTACGGTAAAATATGGCTGTCCACGAAAGTTTGTCCAAAAAGTGCGGCTATTTCATGATGGTATGCATGCAAGAGTACATGAAAATGGTGAACTGTCTGAGCCCTTTCCTGTCACCAGTGGAGTGAAGCAAGGCTGTGTCCTAGCACCTACATTGTTCAGCCTCGTGTTTTCAGCTGTGCTAACGAATGCCTTCGAGAACAACGATATTGGAACAGATATCATCTACGGCGTTGGCGGTCATGATTCGCCATTTCATTAAGTCACCAGATTTTTGGATCAGCTCAGTGTTCTTGTCTTGACCATGCCACCTGGTGAAACCATCCATATATTTCATTTCTCTGTCTTCCTCTTGTTCTCTTCCCTTCGATCTTGCCAGTTGTCACATAGTTCTCTAATTTATTTCTTCTCATAACATGCCCCAAAAATGTTGACTGTCTACGTCTAATTTCTGTAATGAATTTACGATTTTCATTTGTTGGTAGGTCTTGCTCGTTGGTTTTTCTGTCTGTCCATGGTGTTCTTTGAATTCTCTTCAGAAACTACATTTCCACAGTCATCAGATGTTTTTCAGTTTGACTGTTCATTGTCCACGCTTCACATCCATACAAAAGTGAAGGCTCTATGTAGCACCTCAACACTCTTTTTCTCGTAGCAATTGCCATCTTTTTATTGGTCAGTATGTTTTTCATCTTGCAAAAGGCTACCTTCGCTATTTCGATTCTGATTATAATCTCTTCAAGGCATCTCCCATCAGATGTTATGACTGTTCCGAGATAATTGTACAGATTCACTTGTTTAAGAATATTCCCATTTACCTGTATGTAGTATTTCGGTTCTTCCTAGTGGCGACCATAACCTGTGTCTTCTCACAATTTATTTCTTACTCTAGTTGTTCACTGTGTGCAACAACCGCATCTACTAAATGTTGCAGATCCTGCTCATTGTCTGCAATCAATACTGTATCATCTGCATATCTAATGCTGTTGATGTTTCCTCCTCCAATAATGATTCCGTTTACATCTTGTACATTTCTGAAAATATTTTCACTATACAGAGAAAACAGATCTGGAGACATTACACACACCTCTCTTAATAGGCTGATATTGACCTGCTTCATTATCAATTCTGATGGCAGCTTATTGTTTCCAATATATGTATTTTACAAGTCTAATGTCTTTCCCATCACTTTATAGATCTTCAAGCATCTATATCATGTTGGCATGTCTTACTCTATCGAAAACCTTTGTGTTATGTTGAATTGAGTCAAAAACCGACATTATTACACTCGGGGCATTCTCATAAACGCCACTATACGAGAATTCAAGACAGCTGCAATCTAGATCACCAAACAAGGACAGACTCTCTTCTCCATAAGAGTGTACATCAAAGTATCATATCTGACTCTATTGTACGGTCCTCGAGATCGAGTGCTGCTACCGTCGTCTCATGTCTGTTTTGGAACCCTTGATAAGCATTTGACGAAGTATCTTTCCCTGGCTGGTGATTTCCCAAACCTTTCGGGAGGAGCTTTTCCCTTTCTAAATATTCCTGAAGCTTAACAGCTGCGATTGTCTCCAACACCATGCGAAAAGTATTCTGTAGAGTGATATTTCTAAACCCATTTAGCTTTGAATGACCTTTTCCTAGTTTAAGAAGTGGTTGTACATAGCGATGCACCTAATCATGGGGTACTGATGACGTCCTGATCCATCCATCATGTGCCATGCCGGTAAGCGTGGGCGGTCATGTTCTGTCATCTTACTCGATCACCAGAGTCATGGATCAGCTCAGTGTTCCTGTCTCGACGTCCTGATACCTAGGTTAAAGTAAACAGCCATCTGCATAAGTTCTCCATCACTCATATACCTCGCGTGGGCGTATTTAACTACATCGGGCCCTGGTGCGATGCCTTTTTCTATAATTTTTTTTTCTATCTTCGAGCTGTATGATATCTTCACAGTAGGTATCTTTAATGATACCTCTCTGAGTCTCTGGTGTCCCTATCATTTTGATAATAATAAACACTTGGTTCTGTGAGCAACCACAATCTTTTTTTGCGGACGACAGTCGCTGCCTACCTAAGCAATGGGATGCTTGCCTCAATACCTACGGCGACTTCTTCTGACCAATCCATGGTGCATAATTTATTCAGAATGAATGCTTTGTTTAATTCTACCACACCTGTTAATGTTTCTTTCATGCTTTTGTAATAAAGCCATTGAAACGGGTTTCAAATGAACGTCCCTAATATATAAACATGTATTTGTGTATGTCAGGGGTGGCCAACCTTTTCAGCTGGCGGGCCAAATTTCAGAAATAATATTTTCTGCCCGGCCACGCACCTAATTTTTTTTTTTTTTGGGAGGGGGGGGGGGGGGGTAATTAAAGTAAAAAAGCAAGCGTGCTACAGCCTCGACCACATCATCGCTTCCCACTCCGCGGGCCGCAAAATAACGTCTGGCGGGCCGCATGCGGACCGCGGGCCTCGTGTTGGCCACCCCTGTCCTAAACGTTGATGTCAATAGAATTTGATAATACTAGCTAGAATCAAGTAGACATATAATCAGTAGGAATAATGTACAAAAGCTTTCATGTTGTTCGTGTTGAAATCACATGTAGTAAACATAACATGTGTGTGCACAAAGATGTGAAACAGCATGTTATGTGGCATATATGCGTTCCTGCATACATATATGCATATATGTGTACAGCCTTATACACATACATACATACACACACAAAGACATACACCAGGGGTGGCCAACACGAGGCCCGCGGGCCATATGCGGCCCGCCGGACGTCATGTTGCGGCCCGCGGAGTGGGAAGCGAGGATGTGGTCGAGGCTGTAACCTAAAAATTAGGTGCGTGGCCCGGCAGAAAATATTATTTCTGAAATTTGGCCCGCCAGCTGAAAAGGTTGGCCACCCCTAGTTTAGGATGTACAAACATTTTCTGTTTTGTTTTGCATATCCTATTTACTTATCCCTAGTCTCCGTGGCCAAAGGCTTGCGAACGCGTTCGTGAGCCGCTTACCAGGCGTTTTAAACGCAGCCGCGACCGATTTGTGCAGCAGACCGTGTCGCGTTGTGTTATAACGTGTTGGTATGGGAGCCGGTCGTTCAGAAAGCAATGGCAAACTACTGAACGTAAAAACCTGCCTAGTACATCAACAACAGCTGAAAATTGCTGGTGTTGACTGTAACGTCCTATAAGGGATATGCAACATAGACATTTACTGGACATCACTGTCAACACCAGCACTGCTGTTGTTGATGTCTTGGAAAGTGTACATTTAGTAGTTTATCATTGCTTTCTGAACGACAGGCTCTCATACGAACACGTTAAAACCTAGCGCGATACGGTCTGCTGCCAAATCGGTCACAGCTTTGTTTCGAACGCAGGTAAGTGGAAAGACGAACCGCGTCCGTAAAGCCTTTGCCATGGAGACAGGCATGTATGTACAAACTAATATGCGTAATTACACGTTTCCAGTTTTGTGTGGATGCTCATGAAAGCTTATGTGTGTGACTGAGTGATTGTGTGTGTGTGTGTGTGTGTGTGTGTGTGTGTTTGTGTGCATGTTTGTGTATGTTAATGTGAGTGATTGTATGAAGCATGGCGTGTGCGTGGTCTTATGCGTGTTTGAATATTTTTGAGAGAGAGAGAGAGAGAGAGAGAGAGAGAGAGAGAGAGAGAGAGAGAGAGAGAGAGAGAGAGAGAGAGAGAGAGAGAGAGAGAGAGAGAGAGAGAGAGAAATTGTCAAAATGCCGGAATACCAAGTAAATCCTACCGAAGATCAGAAGACCCACTACACTAGAATGAATAGGATGAAGTCGGTTGAACCACGACTTCCAGATAGCATCAGCAACAGGCACAGGGAAGTTAGATTAAGAACGTTTAGACAGTTATAATCATCAATAAAAGTACATTACATATCATAGAGTGAACCATCCATCACCTTTCTTCACATCATCATAGTATCTTCTTCTTCAGCGTTCCGAGCCATTGAGGATCTTTGCTGCAGACACAATCCGTCTCCATTCGTCTCTCTTGCCAATCGTTGATTCCAAGTGCTTGTAGATCTGTATATATATTATCTCTCCACCGTCTTCTTGGTCTACCTCGGGGTCTACGGGCATTTATTTCCTGAGTGTAAGCGAGTTTTGTTTCCCTATTATCTTCCATTCTTTCTATATGCCCCAGCCATTGTAGTCTATTAGCCTTCATGATACCAGTGATTAGCGGGGACTTAAACAGATCATAAATGTCTTTGTTACTTCTTCTTTTCCACTCTCCACTTTGTGTATCCCTAATGGGTCTTAAAACTTTGTACTCAAAGGTTTGTAACAAGGCTTCATGTCCTTTCGTTGTACTCCAGGTTTCAGAGCCATACAGCACAACTGGTCTGATCAGTGTTTTGTATATTGTGATCTTGGTGTTACGAGATAGCGCCTTTGATTTTAGTAGATGTTGTAGTGCATAGTATATCTTATTTCCAGAATTGATTCTAGTTTGTATTTCTTCCCTTATGATGTTGGAGCAGTTGAAGATTGTACCCAGGTATTTGTATGATTCCGTTCTTTTAATGGTCATATTATCTATTTGTATGTGGCCAGAGTTGATAACCAGCCCCATCTGTTGGGCTTTTTCCTTTAAGTGAGTCAATATTTCCAATGTCTTTTGTTTATTTTCCCCTATAACATCTATACCATCTGCATAACTAAGCAGCTTAGATGTTCCTCCAATATCACATTCCTCCTTTACCCTCCTTACAACTTTCTCTAGAGCCAGATTGAAGAGTAGCGGCGATAGTGCATCACCCTGTTTCAAGCCTGATGTTATTTGGAAAGGGTCTGATTTCCTCATTTTATATGTTACTATATTATAAGTATCTTCCATGCATAGTCTGGTCATGTTGATTAACTTCCTTGGTATTCCAAATTCCCGCATAGCATTCCATAGACTATTCCTATGGACACTATCATAAGCCTTTTTAAAATCCACAAATATGTTATGGAGACTCTTTTATATTCCCAACTTTTCTCGGCTATTTGTCGTAAGATAAATATCTGATCTATTGTTGATCTGTTTTGTCTAAAACCCGCCTGGTAGTCACCTAATATGTATTCTGAATATGGTTTTAGTCTATTTAGTAATACTGCGGATAGTATCTTATAGCTTATGGACAGTAGTGATATTTCACTATAATTTTCACACTGGAACTTGTCTCCTTTCTTAAAGATAGGTATCAATAATGACTCTTTCCAGTCATGGGGTAATTCTTCAGTCCTCCAGATTTGTATTATTAGTTTGTATAGCTTTAGATGTAACGCTTGGCCACCCGCCTTTATACATTCAGCAACAATTCCATCAGCCCTTCCATCATAGTATGAAGGTAGATAATAATTTCATGGAAACATTAGTCATCGATCATCATATAATATAATATCATGAAAGTTGATGATCGCAACATTATAGTATGAAAGGATATAATAATAAGTTCATAAAACCATCACTCATCTATCATCAGAGAGTATCACATCATGAGAGGTAATGAAATCTCATGACATCACCAAGGAACTTGATGATCGCAACATCATAGTATGAAAGGATATAATAATAAGTTCATAAAACCATCACTCATCTATCATCAGAGAGTATCACATCACGAGAGGTAATGAAATCTCATGACATCACCAAGGAAGACATAAAATCTCAGCATGAGAACAAACATCCGAAGGAATTATACTAGTCAGAAGCAAGCAACACACAGAATAGCTGTGATAAAACAACAGAACACAGAACATAAACATCACAGCAGAACACAAACAACTGTTCAAAATAGAATGAAAGATTGAGTGAATGTGACAATTGAAATCATATTGTAATAACTATAATAACGATGTAAATGTACAGCCATCCCAAGTAACAAAAATGCGGTTTTGTCGCAAACGTTTTTGTTTTCAAATGATGATATAATTACTTATGCATGTATCTGTTAGGGTTATTTGATTTTTCAAATGCTTGTCAAATACTATATCCCCATTATATTATGTTGAAAGTAAGATAATGTTTATTGATTACATGTTGCAATTGATATTTATGATCTACATATATGATATATAGGACAGTTTCAGGAGAGTAGATTAGAAAAAAGACATGGAGAAGAGTACGAATACACATATTAACTAACAAGGCATACAGGAAGGAGAGAGGCACAATACGAAAGTTTCAGTCAACCAGACAATAAACCAAAACATTTCACCCGTATTACAGAAAAAAGAAAAGAATGAAACATTCCCTTGCATGAGAAGTACCAATCAAAAAAGATGAAACTCAAGAAATACAGAGGAAAAGACAGGTCAATAAGACGTAAGATGCAAAATAACCCAAGCATTGAGGAAAAAGGAAAGAGAGTTATGAACATTTGCAAGCACAAAGCAATATAATGAATATGAAAAAGGTCACAACTAATTGCAAAGATTGGTACACCAACAAAAATTAAGGTAGACAAAATGGGACAGAGAGAAAGAATGGGTGACAGAGTGCGTTACAATATGTAAGTCTAGCAGTTTTATATATATATCTTTGTGTGTGTGCGTGCGTGCGTGCGTGCGCACGTGTGTGTGTGTGTGTGTGTGTGTGTGTGTGTGTGTGTGTGTGTGTGTGTGTGTTTACATATTGACATTGTTGTGTCATACACATAAAGGTACGAATGTAGAGGTAAGAAATTTTATAAGAAGAGCTCACATAATATAATTGAAGGGGATGTAGATCGGAAATATACAAAAAGACTAAAGAGAGATATTGAGGGAGCACAAGTCAAAGAGGATTATCAGATTAGAGTCAAACGGTAACCTACAGTGACAAAGCGTCAAAAACAATGTAAAAAAAAAAAAAGGTCACAAACTATAAATAAAGAGTCCACATACTAAGAAGCATTCATAATGGGGATGATAATGAGACTTCCTAAATACATGAGTACCTTCACATAGGGCGTAATGGCTTGTGGAAGGGTAGAAGATGCTCATGCTTACGCACGAATGAGGAATTGCCTGAGAATGTCCATTGGACATTTGAATCTCATAGCAATGAACACTTCAGTACTCTGAAATCAAAAGGAGGCTGGAGGTACACTCGGTCCAGGGAGGGACGAGGAAGAGCGTGTCCGACATAAATAATAATTTTCTGTCTGCATTTTGTGATGTGTTCAGTGAAAAGAGTGCAAAGAGATGTGTGAGTGAACTAAATAGTAGTAAGACCCAATAGAACCACAGAGTATCAGTTTTCGTTACATGTCAAAGGTAAAGAAACCGAATAGACTGTCAAAATGGTTGCACCATTTTGAAAAGAGAGGGAGGGCATAATGCCATGTATCGAAACGACTCGAGAAAGAGTCACACGGTACAAATTGACAGTAGACAAGACTAGACCACAAAAGAGTTAAAGTTGTAGATGAATAACAATCACCACGAAAGCGTGGCACGGTAGAATAGAAGTAGTATAGTGACAATAGATCAACTACAAAACTAGAGGCCCAACAAAGGGAAACCACTCAAGCAACTAGGGCCCCAAAAATATCACGTGACGTCAGGGGCAACAAAGCGCTATCAGGCGGTTAGGCTGAGAGGCAGCTAGAGTGAGGTTGAAAAGCGTACCCAGTCGCTCGAGAAACGTCGAACTATCAAGATTAGCATGGCGACTAAGACAGCCTATATGTTATACGGCAGGCTAGGACACTGAACAAGGTTTCTGCTGCGACAGCAGTTCAGACTCAATGAATATGAATCGTCAACCGCTGTTGTGCGTTCACACCAAGATGATCAGACAAGGACGTAAGTTGAGTCTTGTAGAACTTACATATTGTAGACTAGAAGAAGGCAGCGTCACTCGAGACGATAGCGTAGGACACCTAAGACTACAAACTATTACACCAGTCGTCTTATAAATATATACTATCCTTCTACCCTTCGACAGAATGAGAGGATGATGAGACAGTGGGCGACTGAGTGATGTCACGATGTCGAATAAACTTGGTGATCAAATGATAGGACGCTAGTGTTCGCATTTATTCTAAAACTACTGAATATTTGTCATGAAAGATGTTATGTTCTACATAACGAGCCGGAGAAAGAACTTGGCAAGACGGAGAGGGAGAGAGGAGAGAGAGAGAGAGAGGAGAGAGAGAGAGAGAGAGAGAGAGAGAGAGAGAGAGAGAGAGAGAGAGAGAGAGAGAATGAACAAACGAACAAACTTTAACTTTAAAGGTTTAAATTGGGTTTGCATTCA
Organism: Cepaea hortensis; assembly: GCA_963921405.1. NCBI lineage: Eukaryota > Metazoa > Mollusca > Gastropoda > Stylommatophora > Helicidae > Cepaea > Cepaea hortensis. The sequence continues at coordinate 48,005,428 of OY992897.1, forward strand.
GGTCTTATATTCTGCCCGTCTAATCTCTCTGCTCTTATACATTATTTCATTAATACATCACTTATGAAGCTAATATTAGATAAAAACGACAACAGTACAATATGCATTAAAACTCATGAGAAATGTGCAATAATCAATTATACATGACCCACTAAAACTAATTTTTGACATAGCAATTATAATTACCTAAGGTATGTGAACGTACCACAATTAGGTGAATGTTCATTAAACTAGTTGTCATTGAGATAATTACGAGGGGTATTCTAAAAGCAGCCTCCGATTGGCTGGTAAAAATAACCCGTTTGCCAAAGCGACACCGTTCATTGCTGGCATCATTCATTAGTCTTTTAGCTCACTACACATCAACCTACAGTCGCATTTGTTCAGTGGTTCACGAATCGCGAACGAATAAATATGGACACTGTTATTGCCTTACCCACCAGCTGTGCAATTCGTGGTGTGATTCGTTTTCTTCAAGCAGAAGGTCGAAATGCGGCAGAGGTTCATCGCCAAATGATTCGTGTGTACGGTGATAACGTTATGGGTGACAGTTATGTGAGGGATTGGTGCAGGAAATTCAGAAATGGGCATACAGATGTGCATGATGTGGGTGGACAAGGACGACATTCACGTGTGACAGATGAGTTCCTTCAACAGTCGACCAAGTTGCAGTGGAAAAGCGCCATGAAAAGAATTTCAGAGTTTGTACAGTATTTCCACAAAGTTCTAGAACTAGTCTGTTTCGAAGTGTCGGTCGATCCATATCCAAGTGGCGTCATTAACCTGCACGACAACGCGCGGCCCCACGCTGCTTCTCGCACAAAGATTTTACTTGAGCAGCTAATGGGGAATTTTCAATTACTCCCCTTACAGCCCGGACTTGGCACAAAGCGATTATAATCTATTCGGCAAGGTGAAGGTCTGGTTGGCTACTCAGCACTTCGACACCACTGAAGAGCTCACGGATGAAGTCAGCAACTGGCTAAGTACCCTGGCGCCGCCGTTCCATAATGAGTTTAAAAAACTCGTACCACGGTACGACAAGTGCCTGAATTTATATGGTGACTATGTGGAAAAGTAATATAGTGATGTATGTAACTTTTGTATGTATTTAGATGTTATTGTAAATTTGTTTAATTTTTTACCAGCCAATTGAAGGTTGATTTTTAATAGCCCGCGTATTATTATTGTTGTTGTTTTTTTAAATTTATTTTTTAGGGGGGCTTGTAGTCTGTACTAAGATATGTTCAAATATGTATGTATAGGGAGTGGTGGTGTCTTTTATTTCTTGAGGAAGATTGTTCCACAGCTGAGCCGATGAGCACGCTAAGCTTGTTTTGTATACGTCTGTCCTAGGTTAAGGAACATGAAGTATGTTTAATCGTCTTGAGTTACATTTAAAATATGGCTAAAAGTAGCGTGCAGCAGTTTAATATAGGATTTTGTGAAATAATGGGACCTAGAAGTAAGCGTTTCAGAAATGGCATAACTGAAGACGTTTATGTAGGCTAGAATTGTCGGAAAGAATATTACTATTAATTAAACCCACTGCACCTTTCTGGCGTGAATAAAGGCGCTTTGTTAATGGTTTGGAGAATCCATCCCAGATTGTGGAGCAATAGTCGGTATGTATTTGTATGTGATAATTATAGAGTATCTTTCTTGTATTTCATCGAGGAAATGTTTAACTTTGGCAAGTTGGTATACTTGTTTTGTTATTTGTTTAAGGAGAGCGTGAGCATGGGAATTAAAGATTAGGTTTCTATCAATGATAAGACTTAGTGCTTTGTTCTCGGTTACACTTTCTACAGGCATGTTACTAATGTAGAGCTAAAGAGTTCCCTGTGGGTTTATAAAGTGTGAAGTCTTAGCCTGGTAGCTATTAACATAAATTTTGTTTTAGGAATGTTAATGTGCATACGATTTGCATAACTCCAGTTAACTAAGTTATTTAATTCCTGTTGCACAGACAATTCTATAAGGGTAGTTCATTTGAAACCCGTTCCAATGGCTTTAATACAAAAGCATGAAAGAAATATTAACAGGTATGGTAGAATTAAACAAAGCATTCATTTTGAATGGGTTGGTCAGAAGAAGTCACAGTAGGCATTCAGGCAAACATCCCATTGCTAAGGTAGGCGGCGAATGCCGTCCGCAATAAAAGATTGTGATTGCTCACTGAACCAAGTGTTTACCGCGTTCATTACGTCTGCATCTGTGTGAAGTCGTTGCCCCTTGAGAGCTTTTTTTTAGAGGTCCGAACAAATGAAAATCACATGGTAACAAATCAGGACTATCACTATAGGCTGGATGTTGCAGAATTTCCCACTTCTTCCTTGCTAATGCTTCCTGCAAAATTTTGCAACATGTGGACGGGCATTATCGTGCAACAAAATCACACCACGAGAAAGCATGCCGGGTCGTTTATTCTTGATGGCTTTTTGCAGCTTGTCTAGTGTTTCCAAGTAGTAAGTAGTGTTGATGTTGACACCAGGTTCTTTAAAGTCGGCCAACAATAGCCATTCATGGTAAAAAGATGCGCTCAGACTAACATTACCAGCGAAACCTGTAACTTGAATTTTTTTGGCTTTTGGTGATCCAGCATGCTTCCATTGCATGCTCTCTCTCTTTTGCTGCTTGGCTCAAAGTGGTAACACCATGATTCATTCCTTCCACTATGCGGAAGAGAAATGCATCACTCTCCACTCTGTAACGCAGCAAGTGGTTCAAACACCATCCCATGCATTCCTCTTTTTGGTGGTCGGTCAACATCCGTGGTACCCACTGTGAACACACCTTCCGATATTGCAGTTTCTTACGAACAACCTTTTGAATTGTCCCAATTGACACATCAAATTCTTTCGCTAGCGAACGTATGCTTCGACAACAGTTAATCTATACTGCTGCATCAGTTTTGGCGATTGTTTTTTTTTTCCTGTTGCAACATTATGCGCTTGACCCGTCCGACGAAGGTTTGTCGTGAACTGACGTCCTTTCCCAAACGAAACATTCGTGCCTAATCTATCACTGTTATCTTCAACGCACATTTGTTACCGTACGCTGCCTGCATTCTTCGATGAATGTCCACTGGTCGATATCCTTCAAATGAAAGAAACTGAATCACTGATCTTTGAGCTTCTTTGGGCGATTTTTGGATCAACCCGGCAATTTTCCCAACGGTCAGAAACTGAACCTATGCATCATGGGACGATAAGCACGTGCTCTTTTATTCATTTTTTTCCGCATATCCTTTTACAGGACATCGCTGTTAACATCAGCATCTTTCAGCTGATTGTTGATTTCTTGGCAAGATTACGCTCAGTAGTTTGCCATTGCATTCGGAGCGACCGGCTCAAATACCCCTATGTTACCGACGCAGAGAGAACCACTACCAATTCTCGCGCAACTTCACGTTACTTACGAGAGTATTCGAGATTACGGAGAAAGTCGTGTAACCTCTAGACCAGAGAGACCTGCCTTTTATTCATTGTTTTTTTTTTAGGTTACTGAAATGAGTAAATACTTCAATGATCGTCATTAGCGTTATATTGGAGGGATCGTCTCTAGAGCAGTTATTCTCACAAAACAATGACAATAAAGATATGAGGAGAATCTGGTATTGCAGCCTTCAACTGGTTGTCGTCAGATTGAAAGAAATCACTGAATTGATAACATGTAATCTGATTTGATGGTTATGATCGTGACGAATTGTGTTTGTTTGTCAAGATATTAATTGCTCTCCATATATCTTTACTGTTGGTTTTATCGATTACTAGCTGACCCGGCCCGGCTTCGCCCAGAGCCTGATGGGGAGCATCTTATTTAATTCATATAAGTAGTCATATAAGCTCCCGTTCCCGTCCCCGACTATCTATCTATCTGTCTGTCTGTCTGTCTGTCTGTCTGTCTGTCTGACCCGGCCCGGCTTCGCAAAGACCCTAATGGGGAGCATCTCATTTAATTCATATAAGTAGTCATATAAGTTCCCGTTCCCGACTATCTATCTGTCTGTCTGTCTGTCTGTCTGTCTGTCTGTCTGTCTGTCTGTCTGTCTGTCTGTCTGTCTGTCTGTCTGTCTGTCTGTCTGACCCGGCCCGGCTTCGCCCAGCCCCTGGTGGGGAGCATATCATTTAATTCATATAAATAGTCATATAAGCTCCCGTTCCCGTTCCCGACTATCTACTGTCTGTCTGTTTGTCTGTCTATTATTAGAAAGAGCACTTGAAAGATCTTTACATCTTCCCCCAACAATTAACTTGGGTAAATGGAGCGTCTCATTTAATTCATATTCGGCCCCTGCTCCCATTCCCGTTTCCAAATAAGACGACCCGGCCCGGCTTCGCCCAGTCACTGGTGGGGAGCATATCAATTAATTCATATTTGGTGGAGGGAGGAGGCGGAGGGAGGAGGAGGAGGGAGGAGGAGGGATTAGGAGGAGGGAGAAGGTAGGGGAGGGAGGAGGAGGGAGGAGGAGGAAGAGAGAGGAGGAGGGAGGAGGAGGAGGGAGGAGGAGGAGGGAGGAGGAGGAGGGAGGAGGAGGGGGAGGAGGAAGAGGGAGGAGGAGCAGGGAGAAGGAGGGAGGAGGAGGAAGACGGAGGGAGGAGGAGAGGGGAGGAGGAGGAGGAGGAGGGAGGAGGAGGAGGGATGAGGAGGAGGAGGAGGGAGGAGGAGCGATGAGGCAGAGGGAGAAGGAGGAGGGAGGAGGAGAAGGGAGGAGGAGAAGGGAGGAGGAAGAGGGAGAAGGAGGAAGGAGGAGGAGGGAGGAGGCGGAGGGAGAAGGAGGAGGGAGGAGGGGAAGAGGGGCGATGAGGAGGAAGAGGGAGGAGGGAGGAGGGGGAAGAGGAGGGAGGAGGAAGAGGGAGAAGGAGAGGGAGGAGGAGAACGCAGGAGGAGGAGGCGGAGGAGGAGGAGGGAGGAGGAGGGAGAGGGAGGAGGCGGGAGAGGGAGTAAGTGGGAGAGGGAGGAGGAGGAGTGAGGAGGAGGGAGGAAGAGGAGAGAGGAGGAGGAGGGAGGAGGAAGAGGGAGGAGGAAGAGGGAGAAGGAGGAGGGAGGAGAAGGAGGGGGAGGAGGAGGAGGGAGGATGAGGAGGAGGAAGAGGTAGGAGGGATGTGGAGGGAGGAGGAGGAGGGAGGAGGTAGAGGGAGGAGGAGGGAGGAGGAGAGAGGAGGAGGAGGAGGGATGAGGAGAGGGAGGAGGAGGGAGGAAGAGGGAGGAGGTGGAGGGAAGAGGGGGAGGAGGAGGAGGGAAGAGGAGGATTGAGGAGGAGAGAGGAGGAGGAGAGAGGAGGAGAAGGGAGGAGGAAGGAAGAGGACTGATTAGGAGGAGGGCGAGGAGGAGGAGGAAGAGGGAGGAGGAGGAGGGAGGAAGAGATAGGCGGAGAGAGGAGGAGAAGGGAAGAGGAGGGAGGAGGAGGAGTAGGGAGGAATAGGAGGGAGGAGGGATTAGAAGGAGGAGAGAGGAGGAGGAGGGAGGAGAAGGAGGGAGGAGGAAGGAAGAGGAAGGAGGAGGAGGAAGGAGGAGGGAGGAGGAGGGGAGGAGGAGTAGGGAGGAGGAAGAGGGAGGATGAAGGAGAAGGAGGGAGGAGAAGAACGCAGGAGGAGGAAGGGGAGGAGGAGGGAGATGGAATACGAGGAGGAGGAGAGAGGAGGCTTAGGGAGGAGGCGGAGTGAGAAGGAGGAGGGAGGAGGAGGAGGGAGGATGAGGAGGGAGGAGGAGGGATGTGGAGGGATGAGGAGGAGGGAGGAGGAGGTAGAGGGAGGAAGAAGAGGGAGGAGGAGAAGGGAGGAGGAGGAGGGAGGATGAGAGGGAGGAGGAGGGAGGAGGTAGGAGGAGGACAGGGAGGAGGAGGGAAGAGGAGGGAGGAAGAGGGAGGAGAAGAAGGAGCAGGAGGAGAAGATGAGGGGGAGGACGTAGGAGGAGGAGAGAGGAGGAGGAGAGAGGAGGAGAAGGGAGGAGGAAGGAAGAGGAGTGATTAGGAGGAGGGAGGAGGGCGAGGAGGTAGGAGGAGGAAGCGGGAGGTGGAGGAGGAAGGAGGAGGAGGGAGGAGGAGGAAGAGGGAGGAGGAGGGAGGAGGAGTAGAAAGAGGGAGGAGGAGGATGGAGGAGGGAGTGGGAGGTGGGGGAGGGGAAGAGGAAGAGGGTAGGAGGAGGAGGAAGAGGAGGGGAGAGGAGGAGGAGGATTATAACGCATATGCCTGTAGATAACTGCAGCGAAAAGGTGGGTCTGTCTATTTATCTGACCCGGCGTGGTTTTGCCCAGCTCCTGGCGGGGAGGGTCTCATTAAATTCATACAAGAAAAAAAAAAAGTTACTTAAAAGAATGTCCTTCCACACATTATCCATTATTTTTAATGAGAACTGCTTGCTTGCTTGTGTTCGTTGGCTTGAGCTCCAACGCGAAGTCCTGTATGTCGGATGAAGGCATCCTGTTGTCCAACGTCAGTGTGATGTCATACAGGACCTGAGTTTTGCGTGAGTATCCGTTGTCCCATGTCTGGCTTATTGGTGTGCAGACTGGTGGTTCCTCGCCGTACAGGCAGACACTCTCCGACTTCGGAGGAATCGGCGATCCTACTGACTTTAGCCAGGACCCCGAAGGGACCTGTTGCCCAGGACGCTCGACGAGGACGCGTCAATAGGTCTTGGCCAGTATATAACCCGGCCCTGGTGCCTTGGAAACACCTCTGCGTCCCTTAATGAGAACTGTTTTTAATCACCGACATGACTGTAGGTAACTCTTTAAGCATAAAAAGATGAGTTACAATGTTATGCATTGTGCATTATTTTTATGAAAGCTTTGAAAATGCCTTAAAGATTATATCATTATTTATTACAACTCATATGCCGGTACAAAACTATAGAAAAAGAGTTTATAAATCTTTGAAAACGATGCAACAATATGACTATAAGCTATACAGAACAGTTATTAAAAGTTATGCCCCTTGAAATAACTTTTATAGAGTTAAGTCCCTTCGCAATATAGATATTATAATAAAAAAATGAAATATTAAATAATATTAAGTAAGCAGCCGATTTCACACTAAAAATATCACAGTTGGCAGCGCGGGAATGATAGGAAGACGTGTAGAAAATTTCATCTCAATAGGATGGACCGTTCGCGAACGCATAAAGGACATACATACATACGGAGATTGCCTTTTATATATAAGATTGAGGTCTTACAATAGCCTTTCTTTCCTTTGAAATAACATATTGGACTTTGTTTCTCAGGCTATGGTATGTCGTTAGGTCTCTATTTTTATGTGCTCTATCCTGGCCTCTCATAATTTTAACTACCCCCTGGGCGAGAGTGAGTGAGAGAGAGAGAGAGAGAGAGAGAGAGAGAGTACTATGGATGAGTGAAAGCTTATTAGTGTGTTTGTGATTGTGAGTTGGCGTTTGTGTGTGTGGTAGTGTGATTATGTGAGTATATGACTAGTTCCGGGAGGGAGGGGGGGGGGAATACTTGTGTTGGGGGGGGGGGGGACTCCCGTCCAGGAATGGTGGGAAGGCCCGCACAAAATGGGGTGGGAGTGAGGCGAAGATGGAAGGCCAGGTCAGGGATGAGTGGGAAAAAACAAGGCCGCGCCAGGAATGGGAGAAGACCAAGAAAGGCCAGAAATGGGAGACAGGTCAGGACAAGTTGGGGAGGGAAAGAAGAATGCCGGGCCTGGCCAAGCTGGGGGATAGGGGTGGGGAGGGGGGCGCTAAGCTAACCCGATAATTGTATAGACTAATCGTCAGTGGATGGGTGAAGTGGTTACTATCACGATGCACGCCTTTACTTCCCAGAACGTGTCATGGTACCCATTTTAGGTTGGATCAACCACAAAAAACATCTTCCAGACTCGATAGGGATTTGAACACATGACCACAGGATAGGCTAGCAATTGTGCCAGCCTGAACATAAGCAAACAATCGTGTCAGCCTGAACACTGGTAACAATTCAACACTAGTAACAATTCAACACAAACAAACAATCATGCAGCCTGAACACAAGCAAACAATCGTGCCAGCCTGAACATAGGTAACAATTCAACACAAGTAACAATTCAACACAAACAAACAATCGTGCCAGCCTGAACATAGGTAACAATTCAACACAAGTAACAATTCAACACAAGCAAACAATCGTGCCAGCTTGAACACAAGCAACAGTCGTGCCAGCCTGAACACAAGCAAACAATCGTGTCAGCCTGAACACAAGCAAACAATCGTGTCAGCCTGAACACAAGCAAACAATCGTGTCAGCCTGAACACAAGCAAACAATAGTGTCAGCCTGAACACAAGCAAACAATCGTGCCAGCCTGAACACAAGCAACAATCGTGCCAGCCTGAACACAAGCAACAGTCGTACACATGACAGTTACATACAAGTTCTGTTTGCATGCCTTCAGGCGCAGTGAGACTATGTTGCTAGTTGCATATTGTTATAAACCATTGAGCACTATTGGATGGAGTGGTTAATATTGCTATAGCCGCCTTGACTTCCCATGTGATTTCTTAGTATCCATTCTATGCCAGGTCGACCTTGGGACCCAGGTCAATGTAAAATACCCACCTCATTGGGTGACTCGAACACATGTCCTACCCACCAGCAGGCACACCTGCTAGCGACTGCATCTCACTGCTCCCTGAACAATAGTCAATGTTGCTTGTTCATGGCAAGCGCTATCAACCCCAAGTTCACTTTCTAGGAAATTTTACGTTCAATTGTTTGCCATTGCTTTCTGAAGTAGAAGTCAGCGTTGAAGTCCAGCTGACTGATGTAGGGAATGAACCTGCTAACCCGCCATCATGGGGCGCTATTATCATATTGGCCACTCTTACTTCTCTTAAAAATAGGGGTGTCATATGTTGACATCCAGTTATACATCTGCGTGATGAACAAGTCACAGCCATTCTTCTCCAACACCCCTCTGGCCTGCACCTCCCCCCTCCTCTAGCTTGGGCTTGCTCTCCTCTGGCATGACTCCCCCTCATCTGACCTCCCTCCTACTCTGGCCTGGTCCCGATCCTCTGGCCTAGACCCCTTATCTGACCTAGATCCCTTCTGAACTAACCCTTTCCTCCTCGGGCTTGGGCCTCACCTTCTGGCCTGAGCCCCCTTCCCTTCTGGCATAGGCCTCTTTCCCCTTATGGCTTTGTAAGGGTACCCATTATCTTCTGGTGTGGGGTTTCTTCCCCTCCCCAAACCCCTATTCTGGCCTGGCCTGAGCCCCTTCTCCATCTTGTGGACTGGCTTGGAAGAGGAAGAAGAAGGAGCAGAAGGCTGAGGAAGAGTATGAGGAGAAATTTAGATTGAGGAGAAAGAGGAAAAAGAGCACACATTGCGAGGAACTACTGAGGTGCAAGGAAACGAGCTATCTGTGAAGGAAATCTCTCAAGCAACAAACAAGTGTCGGCTTATTTCCCTGATCTTCTAGCACAGTGTGACAAAGAACGTGACTTGTTTGCCGTGAAGCTAGCCGACCTCTGTTGTACACAGTCACGTGGTGCTCACACGTTCTGATGAGGCAGTTATATCCATGTCAAGTGTTGTCATGTTGTATTGTTTCAGCAGATAATACTGTTTCCGGATAATGAGGCTACATTAAAGGAAATGGTGCCAGGCCGTCAACAGGCTGCTCCAAGGCTTACGTTTGTTAAGTAGATTAGTGCGTCTGTACATATTAAACAGTCATCCTGATGTTCTGTTCCTAGGAAGGTGCTGGACATAAACATAAATTGTATCTGTCATTTCCTCAACAGTATGTTCAGGCAAGGCTTCTTATATGTCTAGTTCCGAATCGGTCTTCGGTCTATTTTATTTGCAGAAGTTCAGAAATCACAAGCATGTCAACATATAACAAAGCTATAACAATTCTGCTTCTGTGTATAAGTAAGTACTCATGCTACATTGTTATTCTTTACGTTAGTTGACGTCGACAATTTTATGTCTGTATTCTGCGCTGAATTTGTCGTAAATGCGGTTCGACGCCTATGATCGTCGTCTCGTTAAGTGATGGAAAGAATGGCCACCTGTTCATTCGTGCATTGAGGCCTACACAGTGTGATGGCCCAGATGGCCCTAACAGGAAGCTGCTTTGGGACAAAACATTCTGTATAATCTTCTTTCTGCCGTCGCACCCATTTCCATTACATCAGTTTTGTTTAGACCCGGTTTGCTATTTCTCTTCGATCTTATCTCTCTCGGCCTGGCAGCAGTTGCACCTATTGCCAAGACTACTACTCACATGTGCAACAGAGACTTGGTCCGCCCGTGACCGCTAATACTGATGTAGACAGTCGAGCTGTGACCCGTTGTTTACAAGCACCTGTTTTGTGATGTCTTCAGACCAGTTTGCATTCACCTGTATATCATTTTCCCTATTTCTATATTTTTCTTTTTCTTCCTTTTCTCCTTTTGTCTTACTGCTTTTGCCACGAAGCATTGCACAGAGGAGGCAGATATAATGTTATGTGTTTCGCTTGCTTTGTTCCTTGTATTAACGTCATATTAGATTTCTTCAATGTCTCTTGTACTCCATCTAGCCAACTATTTCCGGGTGGTCCTCCCACCTTGTATCCCGACGTTCTCTCGTAGAATTCTCTAGCAGCTGGATGATCTTGTTCCATTCTAACAAAATGACCGAACCATCATTGAATTCTTTGATCTTCAATAAAGTCAATAATAGGTGTCATCCCTACGGGTGTTCTTAGTATCTCCTTTGTCTCTCTATCTCTTCCTGTTTTCTTCCCCAGCTGCGTTACTCGCGCATCTCATCGCACGTGATGTGATTTTACCTCAGTGTGTGTCTAGGACTGTCTGTGTCTAACATTGGTAACACTAGGTAGGGACGAAAAAGCGTCTATCAGCTTCTTTCTTGTATGCATGTTGATATTTGGGCGATTTAGAATAGGTGCTGTTTGAAAGTTAATTCTGTTTGCTTCGAAGCTGAAGACAGGGCATTAGAGACACTCTAGGAAGGCAAATGCACGAAGAGAAAGAAATGGCAGAAGTATGGAGTGAAGATGGAGTGTATTTCCTGCTAACAGTGATGACAGAGGAGATCTGTTAAATGCCTAAATGATGTTGGTGATGATTCTATAGTTGCACAATGCAAATGAATTCGTGTTCTTTTCTATCGTTTCCCTTGGAAGATAGATATTCCAGCCTTCAGGAGCATCTCCAGGTTAATGGCTATATCTGTGTTGACTAGAATCCTAAACCTGACTTTGCTACTCACTCTGATCTTCTATATACTATACATACAAAGAAAAAGCTATTTGTTAGATGATGTGCGGAAGTGGAAGCGTGCAAGAGGAAGTCACATTGATATGTTGGCAGAAGGCAGCTAGAGACTCAGTGGTAGAAACGTGTGTGTTTGGGCTAGAACAGGAAGGGTTGGCGATCCATGACAGCCGGTCCTCCATGGTAGGGTAACATATGATAATGATGATGATGATGATGTATCAATGGAGAAGTCACAGAGCTTCCCAATCAAACATTTTCACTTTGTCTGACTGTTAAACCTCGTGCTTGAAGCAGCATACGTTTCTAATTTAACTATAAAGGACATCTAAAACATCTGCTGTAAAACACATCATTGGTAGTCCTTTTATTGGTCCAAGCAATTTGCTGTGGTTATTCTGCCTGTTCAGCTTTCTGTCTCGTGTACTGCCAATCTTCTTATAGTCCCTGCCTTGTTCACAACCTTCTGTCTCCTGTACTGTCAATCTTCTTATAGTCCCTGCCTTGTTCACAACCTTCTGTCTCCTGTACTGCCAATCTTCTTATAGTCCCTGCCTTGTCCAAAACCTTCTGTCTCCTGTACTGCCAATCTTCTTATAGTCCCTGCCTTGTCCAAAACCTTCTGTCTCCTGTACTGCCAATCTTCTTATAGTCCCTGCCTTGTCCAAAACCTTCTGTCTCCTGTACTGCCAATCTTCTTATAGTCCCTGCCTTGTCCAAAACCTTCTGTCTCCTGTACTGCCAATCTTCTTATAGTCTCTGCCTTGTCCAAAACCTTCTGTCTCCTGTACTGCCAATCTTCTTATAGTCCCTGCCTTGTCCAAAACCTTCTGTCTCCTGTACTGCCAATCTTCTTATAGTCCCTGCCTTGTCCAAAACCTTCTGTCTCCTGTACTGCCAATCTTCTTATAGTCCCTGCCTTGTCCAAAACCTTCTGTCTCCTGTACTGCCAATCTTCTTATAGTCCCTGCCTTGTTCACAACCTTCTGTCTCCTGTACTGCCAATCTTCTTATAGTCCCTGCCTTGTCCAATACTTCTGTCTCCTGTACTGCCAATCTTCTTATAGTCCCTGCCTTGTCCAAAACCTTCTGTCTCCTGTACTGCCAATCTTCTTATAGTCCCTGCCTTGTCCAAAACCTTCTGTCTCCTGTACTGCCAATCTTCTTATAGTCCCTGCCTTGTCCAAAACCTTCTGTCTCCTGTACTGCCAATCTTCTTATAGTCTCTGCCTTGTCCAAAACCTTCTGTCTCCTGTACTGCCAATCTTCTTATAGTCCCTGCCTTGTCCAAAACCTTCTGTCTCCTGTACTGCCAATCTTCTTATAGTCCCTGCCTTGTCCAAAACCTTCTGTCTCCTGTACTGCCAATCTTCTTATAGTCCCTGCCTTGTCCAAAACCTTCTGTCTCCTGTACTGCCAATCTTCTTATAGTCCCTGCCTTGTCCAAAACCTTCTGTCTCCTGTACTGCCAATCTTCTTATAGTCCCTGCCTTGTCCAAAACCTTCTGTCTCCTGTACTGCCAATCTTCTAATAGTCCCTGCCTTGTCCAAAACCTTCTGTCTCCTGTACTGCCAATCTTCTTATAGTCCCTGCCTTGTCCAAAACCTTCTGTCTCCTGTACTGCCAATCTTCTTATAGTCCCTGCCTTGTCCAAAACCTTCTGTCTCCTGTACTGCCAATCTTCTTATAGTCCCTGCCTTGTCCAAAACCTTCTGTCTCCTGTACTGCCAATCTTCTTATAGTCCCTGCCTTGTCCAAAACCTTCTGTCTCCTGTACTGCCAATCTTCTTATAGTCCCTGCCTTGTCCAAAACCTTCTGTCTCCTGTACTGCCAATCTTCTTATAGTCCCTGCCTTGTCCAAAACCTTCTGTCTCCTGTACTGCCAATCTTCTTATAGTCCCTGCCTTGTCCAAAACCTTCTGTCTCCTGTACTGCCAATCTTCGTATAGTCTCTACCTTGTTCACAGCCTTCTGTCTCCTGTACTGCCAATCTTCTTATAGTCCCTGCCTTGTCCAAAACCTTCTGTCTCCTGTACTGCCAATCTTCGTATAGTCTCTACCTTGTTCACAGCCTTCTGTCTCCTGTACTGCCAATCTTCTTATAGTCTCTACCTTGTTCACAGCCTTCAGTCTCCTGTACTGCCAATCTTCTTATAGTCTCTACCTTGTTCACAGCCTTCGGTCTCCTGTACTGCCAATCTTCTTATAGTCTCTACCTTGTTCACAGCCTTCTGTCTCCTGTACTGCCAATCTTCTTATAGTCTCTACCTTGTTCACAGCCTTCAGTCTCCTGTATTGCCAATCTTCTTATAGTCTCTACCTTGTTCACAGCCTTCAGTCTCCTGTACTGCCAATCTTCTTATAGTCTCTACCTTGTTCACAGCCTTCAGTCTCCTGTACTGCCAATCTTCTTATAGTCTCTACCTTGTTCACAGCCTTCAGTCTCCTGTACTGCCAATCTTCTTATAGTCTCTACCTTGTTCACAGCCTTCAGTCTCCTGTACTGCCAATCTTCTTATAGTCTCTACCTTGTTCACAGCCTTCAGTCTCCTGTACTGCCAATCTTCTTATAGTCTCTACCTTGTTCACAGCCTTCAGTCTCCTGTACTGCCAATCTTCTTATAGTCTCTACCTTGTTCACAGCCTTCTGTCTCCTGTACTGCCAATCTTCTTATAGTCTCTACCTTGTTCACAGCATTCTGTCTCCTGTACTGCCAATCTTCTTATAGTCTCTACCTTGTTCACAGCCTTCTGTCTCCTGTACTGCCAATCTTCTTATAGTCTCTACCTTGTTCACAGCCTTCTGTCTCCTGTACTGCCAATCTTCTTATAGTCTCTACCTTGTTCACAGCCTTCAGTCTCCTGTACTGCCAATCTTCTTATAGTCTCTACCTTGTTCACAGCCTTCTGTCTCCTGTACTGCCAATCTTCTTATAGTCTCTACCTTGTTCACAGCCTTCTGTCTCCTGTACTGCCAATCTTCTTATAGTCTCTACCTTATTCACAGCCTTCTGTCTCGTGTACTGCCAAAAATAATTTCTGAAACGGACGTTCCTCCATGTCATGATATCAAATTGCCTAGCATACTCTTTCACGCTCTCGTCTGACTCTTTTACCTCCCGACTTGCCCGTTGTCACTTGGTAATTCAGCGTTGCCTTTCTCATGATGTGCCTAGAGAATGTGGATTGTTCTCTTCTGATGCTAATAGCTACTTACCTTTGTGAGTTATCTTCTTTCAAGATTCCTTCATAGCCATGCGCATTCAAACCTATGACCATCGGGCCGCAAAACTGTGTAATATTTGCATGACTATTATTTACTCCATACAACAAATACATAATTATACACAATATAGAGACGTGTACACATCAGTCGTGTTCCGCTAATGTAAATCTTTGATTGCATCATTTACAGACTGTTACACGGAAACCGCATGTTTTATAACTTGCGAAGACCTGGCTTTTACCTTACTCAAGGATGAAGGTTCGGTTTGTGCTGTCGTGAGGAACTTCACTAAGTGTTTCCTCAAAGAAACACGTCTATACACACACTCCTCCAGGGACGACGACGTAAGAGAATTGGAGTCTCACATGCTGGCAGAACTGGCCAAGATGAAGATCATCTGTGAATTAGATGCTGCAGCCTTAGTAGAGGAACTTCTAGAGGAGGATAAACAGGGAGTAGAACGTATTTCGAGCCCGCCAAAAGGTGAGCGTTATGTAGTCACATGTAGGGAATAGCTTCCAGTGTCACATGTAGGGAATAGCTTCCAGTGTCACATATAGGGAATAGCTTCCAGTGTCACAGGTTCGCCATTTGTTGCCTTCCAGATGGCGTAGTCTTCCATGGTCTCGGTGATGGTGTTTTGGTTGAATTCTGTCTGATAATCCTCCACGTCAACGTCTGAGACCATCAAATAGAACTGATCTCAGCCTGCCTCTTCTCCAGTTGATCTTCCCAGATGTCGTGATGTTTATCAATGCCTCCCTTCTCGTTACATGACTCACAAACACTGACACCACTTAGTGACTACACAATTAAACACTCATCACAAGTGTACAGTCCGTACATATGCTATGTTGACAGCACTCCATGTCAATAATGACCTTCATATAGACCACTTTCAGCATCTCTGACATATCTCAGGAAACCAACCAACTTAACATTCTGACCTACACAGCATACATCAATACACATAACAGCGAGAAAAATAGCAACACTTTTCGGTACAGATGCATTAAAAAAAATGTTACCAGAGATGTAATTGAAACACTAAGATGACTTGCAGAGAGTATACACGAGCTCTTTATTTGCTTTTATTTGGCTACAAAAGCGTATTTGAAACGGTGACTTTGAACAAAGTTTCTCAATTTTGGAACAATTCAAAATCGAGAAGACAATAAGAAAACCGAGCATTAATTAACTTACACGAAAACATCATGGCGAATTTAATACTCTAGTAAGGAATAATAAGTTAAATTTACCACCCAGAAATGGACTGAGGTAATGATTATTATTACCAAGGTTATGATATGATTATATGGAGAAGATGATGGGTGGAGTGATTAGATAACACCATGTGGAGATTAGAGCAGATTGTAAGTGTGTGTGTGATGTGTGTGTGTGTGTGTGTGTGTGTGTGTGTGTGTGTGTGTGTAAGTGTGTGTGTGTAATCACGCTTGCAGATGACCAAGACATGGTACGCGAAGCAGAAACAATCCCTACAACAAATGCTCGCCAAATCCATTGAAACTACTACAATGTTTGCACGAAGATAACCATTCCGGTAGACAAGAGTAATGATAAATGTCAAACAAATTCAAAATGAGAATACTGACATTGAGGGAAAGAAGACTGAAAGACGACTGAACATCTCTGTCTGGGCTTGATCATTGCAGGGGATGCTCGTTTCTCGTTGCAAAGGCTTAAATTAAATCACGGATTGCAGCTGCCAAGAAAGCATTCATTCCTTGGGAAAAAAACATTCATGGCATCAAATAACACCAATACTGATCGCAACAAAAGAATAATCATTATACGTATCTGGCCCAAAGAGTAAATTAACAAAATCCGAGAAATGGAAGTAGCCAACTTCGCAAGAGAATACTTATAAGTGACAGAATGAACTTCGTGGTTGGACAGCCTTCATCAGCAGACATACAATCACTCACATTCACACACACCCACACCCACAGGGCGAGTGTGTGTATGTGAGAGGTGGGTGAGTTTCTGTTTCTGTGTGTGTGTGTGTGTGTGTGTGAGTGTGTGTGGTGTGTGTGAGGTGTGTGTGTGTGTGTGTTTGTGTGTGTTTGTGTGTGTGCGTGTGCGTGTGCGTGCGCGTGCGCGTGCGCGTGCGTGTGCGTGTGTGTGTGTGTGGATCATTTAACACACCTTACGAATGCCCAGAATGTTTTCCTCATCACGGCGCGAGGAAGAGCCTCTTTATCTCCCGCCATCTCTCCCGCCTCAAGCACCCTCACGCCTAAGGTGTCTGACGGCAAACAGCACCAACAGGAGCATTCAGAATACAAATTAACAACAACATCGCAGTTTTAGTGAGAATCAAGATGCAACAGATCAACGTAGAGAGGCATAATGTAAGTCTTGCCAGAGTACGAGACAGTTGTACTTCCGGAGGACGTTTCAAGCAAAATGTGAGTCTTGCCAGAGTACGACATTTGTTTTCCACCCAGAGAAAGTGTCAGGCAAAATAAGTTTAACTTTCTCCACCATACGCTTCGTCATTGCCTGTGTTTCCACCAAACGCTTCGTCATAGCCTGTGTCTCCACCATACGTCATAGCCTGTGTCTCCACCATACGTCATAGCCTGTGTCTCCACCATACGTCATAGCCTGTGTCTCCACCATACGTCATAGCCTGTGTCTCGACCATACGACATAGCCTGTGACTCCACCATACGTCATAGTCTGTGTCTCCATCAAACGTCATAGCCTGTGACTCCACAATATGTATAGCCTGTGACTCCACCATACGTGTCGTCATAGACTGTGTCTCCACCATACGTCATAGCCTGTGTCTCCACCAAACGCGTCGTCATAGCCTGTGTCTCCACCATACGCGTCGTCATAACCTGTGTCTCCACCATACGTCATAGCCTGTGTCTCCACCATACGTCATAGCCTGTGTCTCCACCATACGTCATAGCCTGTGTCTTCACCATACGTCATAGCCTGTGTCTCAACCATACGCGTCGTCATAGCCTGTGTCTCCACAATACGTCATAGCCTGTCTCCACCATACGTCATAGCCTGTGTCTCCACCATACGTCATAGCCTGTGTCTCCACAATACGTCATAGCCTGTGTCTCCACCATACGTCATAGCCTGTGTCTCCACCATACGCTTCGTCATAGCCTGTGTCTCCACCATACGCGTCGTCATAGCCTGTGTCTCTACCATACGTCATAGCCTGTGTCTCCACCAAACGTCATAGCCTGTGTCTCCACCATACGCGTCGTCATAGCCTGTGTCTCCACCATATGCGTCGTCATAGCCTTTGTCTCCACCATACGTCATAGCCTGCGTCTCCAATATACGTCATAGCCTGTGTCTCTACCATACGCGTCGTCATAGCCTGAGTCTCCACCATACGTCACAGCCTGTGTCTCCATCATACGTCATAGCCTGTGTCTCCACCATACGTCATAGCCTGCCTTAACCATACGTCATACCCTGTGTCTCCATCATACGTGTCGTCATAGCCTGTGTCTCCACCATACGCTTCGTCATAGCCTGTGTCTCCACCATACGCGTCGTCAAAGCCTGAGTCTCCACCATACGTCATAGCCTGTGTCTCCACCATACGTCATAGCCTGTGTCTCAACCATACGTCATAGCCTGTGTCTCCACCATACGTCATAGCCTGTGTCTCCACCATACGCGTCGTCATAGCCTGTGTCTCCACCATACGCGTCGTCATAGCCTGTGTCTCTACCATACGTCATAGCCTGGGTCTCCACCATACGTCATAGCCTGTGTCTCCATCATATGTGTCATCATAGCCTGTGTCTCGACCATAGTGTCGTCATAGCCTGTGTCTCCACCATACTTCATAGCCTGTGTCTCCACCGTATGCGTCGTCATAGCCTGTGTCTCCACCATACGCGTCGTCATAGCCTGTGACTCCACCATACGTCATAGCCTGTGTCTCCACCAAACGCGTCATCATAGCCTGTGTCT
Source organism: Cepaea hortensis (assembly GCA_963921405.1). NCBI lineage: Eukaryota > Metazoa > Mollusca > Gastropoda > Stylommatophora > Helicidae > Cepaea > Cepaea hortensis. The sequence goes on from OY992897.1 coordinate 48,023,864, forward strand.
CCACCATACGCTTCGTCATAGCCTGTGTCTCCACCATACGCGTCGTCATAGACTGTGTCTCCACCATACGTCATAGCCTGTGTCTCCAACATACGTCATAGCCTGTGTCTCCACCATATGCGTCGTCATAGCCTGTGTCTCCACCATACGCGTCGTCATAGCCTGTGACTCCACCATACGTCATAGCCTGTGTCTCCACCATACGCGTCGTCATAGCCTGTGTCTCCACCATACGCGTCGTCATAGCCTGTGTCTCCACCATACGTCATAGCCTATGTCTCCACCATACGCGTCGTCATAGACTGTGTCTCCACCATACGTCATAGCCTGTGTCTCCACCATACGTCATAGCCTGTGTCTCCACCATACGCGTCGTCATAGCCTGTGTCTCCACCATACGTCATAGCCTGTGTATCCATCATACGTCATAGCCTGTGTCTCCATCATACGTGTCGTCATAGCCTGTGTCTCCACCATACGTCATAGCCTGTGTCTCCACCATACGTGTCGCCATAGCCTGTGTCTCCACCATACGTCATAGCCTGTGTCACCACCATACGCGTCGTCATAGCCTGTGTCTCAACCATACGCGTCGTCATAGCCTCTGTCTCCACCATACGCTTCGTCATAGCCTGTGTCTCCAAAATTCGTCATAGCCTGTGTCTCCACCATACGTGTCGTCATAGCCTGTGTCTCCACCATACGTGTCGTCATTGCCTGTGTCTCCACCATACGTCATAGCCTGTGTCTCCACCATACGCATCGTCATAGCCTGTGTCTCCACCATACGTCATAGCCTGTGTCTCCACCATACGCGTCGTCATAGCCTGTGTCTCCACCATATGCGTCGTCATAGCCTGTGTCTCCACCATACGCATCGTCATAGCCTGTGTCTCCACCATACGCATCGTCATAGCCTGTGTCTCCACCATATGCGTCGTCATAGCCTGTGTCTCCACCACACGCATCGTCATAGCCTGTGTCTCCACCATACGTCATAGCCTGTGTCTCCACCATACGCTTCGTCATAGCCTGTGTCTCCACCATACGCGTCGTCATAGCCTGTGTCTCTACCATACGTCATAGCCTGTGTCTCCACCAAACGTCATAGCCTGTGTCTCCACCATACGTCATAGCCTGTTTCTCCAACAAACGTCATAGCCCGTGTCTCCACCAAACGTCATAGCATGTGTCTCCACCAAACGTCATAGCCTGTGTCTCCACCAAACGTCATAGCCTGTGTCTCCACCATACGTCATAGCCTGTGTCTCCACCATACGCGTCGTCATAGCCTGTGTCTCCACCATATGCTTCGTCATAGCCTGTGTCTCCACCATACGCGTCGTCAAAGCCTGTGTCTCCACCATACGTCATAGCCTGTGTCTCCACCATACGTCATAGCCTGTGTCTCCACCATACGCGTCGTCATAGCCTGTGTCTCAACCATACGTCATAGCCTGTGTCTCCACCATACGTCATAGCCTGTGTCTCCACCATACGCGTCGTCATAGCCTGTGTCTCCACCATACGCGTCGTCATAGCCTGTGTCTCCACCATACGTCATAGCCTGGATCTCCACCATACGTCATAGCCTGTGTCTCCATCATACGTGTCATCATAGCCTGTGTCTCGACCATAGTGTCGTCATAGCCTGTGTTTCCACCATACGTCATAGCCTGTGTCTCCACCATATGCGCCGTCATAGCCTGTGACTCCACCATATGTCATAGCCTGTGTCTCCACAATACGCTTCGTCATAGCCTGTGTCTCCACCATACGCGTCGTCATAGCCTGTGTCTCCACCATACGTCATAGCCTGTGTCTCCACCATACGTCATAGCCTATGTCTCCACCATATGCGTCGTCATAGCCTGTGGCTCCACCATACGTCATAGCCTGTGTCTCCACCATACGTCATAGCCTGTGTCTCCATCATACGTGTCGTCATAGCCTGTGTCTCCACCATACGTCATAGCCTGTGTCTCCACCATACGTCATAGCCTGTGTCACCACCATACGCGTCGTCATAGCCTCTGTCTCCACCATACGCTTCGTCATTGCCTGTGTCTCCACCATACGTGTCGTCATTGCCTGTGTCTCCACCATACGTCATAGCCTGTGTCTCCACCATACGCTTCGTTATAGCCTGTGTCTCCACCATACGCGTCGTCATAGCCTCTGTCTCCACCATACGTCATAGCCTGTGTCTCCACCATACGTGTCGTTATAGCCTGTGTCTCCATCATAAGTCATAGCCTGTGTCTCCACCATACGCTTCGTTATAGCTTGTGTGTCCACCATACGTCATAGCCTGTGTCTCCACCATACGTCATAGCCTGTGTCTCCATCATACGTGTCGTCATAGCCTGTGTCTCCACCATACGTCATAGCTTGTGTCTCCACCATACGTGTCGTCATAGCCTGTGTCTCCACCATACGTCATAGCCTGTGTCACCACCATACGCGTCGTCATAGCCTCTGTCTCCACCATACGCTTCGTCATAGCCTGTGTCTCCACCATACGTCATAGCCTGTGTCTCCAATATACGTGTCGTCATAGCCTGTGTCTCCACCATACGTGTCGTCATTGCCTGTGTCTCCACCAAACGTCATAGCCTGTGTCTCCACCATACGCATCGTCATAGCCTGTGTCTCCACCATACGTCATAGCCTGTGTCTTCACCATACGCGTCGTCATAGCCTGTGTCTCCACCATACGTCATAGCCTGTGTCACCACCATACGCGTCATCATAGCCTGTGTCTCCACAATACGTTATAGCCTGTGTCTCCACCATACGTCATAGCCTGTGTCTCCACCATACGCGTCGTCATAGCCTGTGTCTCCACCATACGCGTCGTCATAGCCTGTGTCTCTACCATACGTCATAGCCTGTGTCTCCTCCAAACGTCATAGCCTGTGTCTCCACCATACGTCATAGCCTGTGTCTCCACCAAACGTCATAGCCTGTGTCTCCACCAAACGTCATAGCCTGTGTCTCCACCAAACGTCATAGCCTGTGTCTCTACCAAACGTCATAGCCTGTGTCTCCACCATACGTCATAGCCTGTGTCTCCACCATACGCGTCGTCATAGCCTGTGTCTCCACCATACGCTTCGTCATAGCCTGTGTCTCCACCATACGCGTCGTCATAGCCTGTGTCTCCACCATACGTCATAGCCTGTGTCTCCACCATACTCATAGCCTGTGTCTCTACCATACGCGTCGTCATAGCCTGTGTCTCCACCATACGTCACAGCCTGTGTCTCCACCATACGCCATAGCCTGCCTTAACCATACTTCATAGCCTGTGTCTCTACCATACGCGTCGGCATAGCCTGTGTCTCCACCATACGCGTCGTCATAGCCTGTGTCTCTACCATACGTCATAGCCTGGATCTCCACCATACGTCATAGCCTGTGTCTCCATCATACGTGTCATCATAGCCTGTGTCTCGACCATAGTGTCGTCATAGCGTGTGTTTCCACCATACGTCATAGCCTGTGTCTCCACTATATGCGTCGTCATAGCCTGTGACTCCACCATATGTCATAGAATGTGTCTCCACCATACGCGTCGTCATAGCCTGTGTCTCCACAATACGCTTCGTCATAGCCTGTGTCTCTACCATACGTCATAGCCTGTGTCTCCTCCAAACGTCATAGCCTGTGTCTCCACCATACGTCATAGCCTGTGTCTCCACCATACGTCATAGCCTATGTCTCCACCATACGCGTCGTCATAGCCTGTGTCTCCACCATACGTAATAGTCTGTGTATCCACCATACGTCATAGCCTGTGTCTCCACCATACGCTTCGTTATAGCCTGTGTCTCCACCATACGCGTCGTCATAGCCTCTGTCTCCACCATACGTCATAGCCTGTGTCTCCACCATACGCTTCGTTATAGCCTGTGTCTCCACCATACGCGTCGTCATAGCCTCTGTCTCCACCATACGTCATAGCCTGTGTCTCCACCATACGTGTCGTCATAGCCTGTGTCTCCACTATACGTCATAGCCTGTGTCTCCACCATACGCTTCGTTATAGCCTGTGTGTCCACCATACGTCATAGCCTGTGTCTCAACCATGCGCGTCGTCATAGCCTGTGTCTCCACCATACGTGTTGTCATAGGATGTGTCTCCACCATACGTCATAGCCTGTGTCTCCACCATACGTGTCGTCATAGCCTTTGTCTCAACCATACGTCATAGCCTGTGTCTCCACCATACGTCATAGCCTGTGTCTCCACCATACGCGTCGTCATAGCCTGTGTCTCCACCATACGTCATAGCCTGTGTCTCCACCATACGCGTCGTCATAGCCTGTGTCTCCACCATACGTCATAGCCTGTGACTCTACCATACGTCATAGCCTGTGTCTCCACCATACGTCATAGCCTGTGTCTCCACCATACGCGTCGTCATAGTCTGTGTCTCCACCATACGTCATAGCCTGTGTCTCCACCATACGTCATAGCCTATGTCTCCACCATACGTCATAGCCTGTGTCTCCACCATACGCTTCGTTATAGCCTGTGTGTCCACCATACGTCATAGCCTGTGTCTCCACCATACGCGTCGTCATAGCTTGTGTCTCCACCATACGTCATAGCCTGGTGTCTCCACCATACGCGTCGTCATAGGCTGTGTCTCCACCATACATCATAGCCTGTGTCTCCACCATACGTGTCGTCATAGCTTCTGACTCCACCATACGTGTCGTCATAGCCTGTGAACCTGCCCAAGATTCTGACACATTAAGTCTTTTGACATTTACATGTCCTGGCACAAGAATGAAAGCAGTTGTCTTATGTTTATATTCCTGCATTTAGTGAAACCATTTACTGCGCATGTAATGAGTCCGCATATTCATTAGCATGGTCATTGAGTCACTTACCACTGTATGTGCACGCGTGTCGGTAGTCCTACTATTTAGAAGTATGGTTCTGGGAAAAAGAGGCAGAGATATACAAGCATGAATGTAGAAACAGGACATTAAAGACATCTTGGACATGAGAATGTTGAGGCAGCAGAACGGCCAAGAGATCGGGAGTCTATCTGGTGATCCGATATGAGAGCGACTTTATACAAGATCTGCTACTTGAACAATGAACAATGTGGACCTGCGGGTGGTAGTGAACGTTGTGTGCTATCAAAAGATCTGCTACGTGAACAATAAATAGTGTGTTCTGCTTTTTGTAATGAATGTTGTGTGTTAGCAAAGCCAGCCACTCCATTGTAAGCTTCAGGTTGTTGACGAGACAGTCCCATATCAGTTTTGTGCTAAAAGTTTAAACATATATGTAACATGCACATAGAAGGCAGTAAAAACAGTATGCTAGCAAACATACATCCTCTTACAGACCAGCCACACGGGTGCACACAATATTGGACAGTCTAGACCAGGGCTGAGAACCTTGTTTCTGACAAGGGCCATTTGGATATTTATAACACCATTCGGTGCCATATACTATTATCAATTTGGGAATTTAGTCAAACACTGAGTTAACTCACCTCTATTGTGATGGCCGGAACTGCTTCCCTTTGGTGAGGTCTGTGATGTTTATGCTGCTGCCACTAATAACCGCTTTTCCACATTTGCGCGGACAGCCTGGACGGTAGTCGACTGTTTGCGACGGTAAGTTTTGAAAAGAACCTTCGTAGTCGTAGATGTTCCGAACACAAAAGCATATATAAATGCATGTCTCCTCAGAGTGGGAATTCATCATTGCCCATGTAACGTCTATAGAACTCAGTGGGAGGTTGTTGTGCCCAGCTTTCAGCTCACGATTTCTTATGTAGTAGTAGACCTCTTTCAGTGCCGAAGGACTATAGAGTTGTGCCGCTGGGGAGGCACCTGACAGCGCCGCCGGTGACTATCGAGCGTGACAATCTATGTCATAGTTTCCGTATCTGTAAGACGAGGCAGGTCCCGCAGCAAGTGACTGTATTTTATGCCTGTGCCTCCTATCCTCAGTTTGTTGGATCAGATTGCGCTCAAAGAGGACCAGTCCGATTCATATATCTCTTCTTCACGAACATCTGTCTGTTGCAACTCTCTCCCATGTGTCTGGATCTATCTTCTTCTTCTTCAGCGTTGCGAGCCATTCAGGTTCTTTGCTGAAGATACAAGCCTTCTCCATTCGTCTCTCTGGTTGACCTTCTCTTGCCAGTCGCTAATTCTAAGTGCTTGTAGATCTGTATGTATATTATCTCTCCACCGTCTTCTTGGTCTGGATCTATGCCGAGAGTTTTAATATCTGTTTACACACATCCTTATATCGCATTTGGGGTCTTCCGGTTGGCCTCTTCCCTGTAGCGAGTTCTCCGTACATGAGATCTTTGGGAATACGTTAATCTTTTATTCGAGATAGTGGCCCCGCCATCGGAGGGGTCTATGCTTGATGAGGGAGAGCACTATGGTAATATCCGCCCTTTCAAGCACGTGTTTGTTTGTAATATGTTCCTTCCAAGATATGCCCAGGATACGTCTCAGATATCTCACGTAGAAGGAATTCAACTTTCTTTCCTGTCATGAGTACAAGGTCCAGGATTAAGACCCATATAGTATTGTGCTAACAACACATGCTTTATGTCCTTGAACTTTTGTACACTCTGTTAGTCTATTGTTCTCCTAAACTCTCTTAGTTCTCATGGAAAGTGTTGTGGCTGCCTTTCTAATGCGTCTGTCTATTTCTATCTCTAAGGAAAGATTATCTGATGACATAGACCCCAAATACGCAAACTCATGGACAACCTTCATTTCGCAATTAGAAAATTTGATTGATGGAGGCTCACCAGCATCTTGTTCCATCACCTGTGTTTTATTTAGGCTGATGGTGAGCCCAAAGTCTCTGCAGGCGGCTGCAAAACGATCTATGAGCCGTTGGAGATCTTCTGCTGCATGAGCAGACAGTGCTGCGTCGTCTGCAAAAAGCGGTTCTCTTATGCATCTTGATTTTATTTTGGTCTTTGCCTTGAGTCTTGATGAGTTAAAAAGTTTGCCGTCAGTTCTTGTATGGAGGTATATGCCTTCAGTGGCAGTCCCAAATCCCAAATCTTATGAGAAGGGAGAAGAAGATACCAAAAATTGTAGGAGCAAGCATGCAACCCTGTTTTACTCCACTGCTGATGCTGAATAACTGGGATCTTGAGCCATCAAATAAAATGGTTCCCTGCTTGTTTTCGTGAAACGTTTTCACGAGACTTAACAGGGAGGGTGGACATCCTATTTTCTCAAGGATCTTGAAAAGACAGTCTCTGCTCACAAAGTCAAATGCCTTTGTGAAGTCGACGAAGGCAATATATAATGGCTTACTCTGTTTTCTGCACTTCTCTTGGAGTTGCCTGAGTGAGAAAATCATATCGATGATGGACTGGTTGGGTCTAAATCCGCACAGTGATTCGGGGTAGATTCTTTCAGCAAGAATGTGTAATGTTTTATGCCACGATAGTTGTTGCAGTCGCTTCTGTCACCTTTGTTTTTATAAATGGTAACAATGTTTGCGTCCCTCATATCTTGTGGTACTGATTTTTCTTTCCAGCAGAGCTGAAGTATTGCATACAGTTCTGGGATGATTGTGTCTATGCCATATATTGAAATTTCAAGCGGAATGCTTATCTTGTCCTGGTGCCTTGTCGGATTTATGTGAAGCAAGGTTCGTTATCCAGGGCATGCATAGTGGGCTGTTGTTCAATGGCTTCCAGAGCTTCTTCTCCGACAGTGTTCTCCACTGAGTATAGCTCTGAGTAGTGTTCTACCCAGCGATCCAATTGTTTCGCTCGATCTTTTATGATTACCCCTTTTGTTGATCGTATAGGGACCATCATAGTATTTTTTCATGAACCGACAACTTGCTTGATGCCCTCGTACATTCCTCTTATATTTCCAGTGTCTGCACAAATTTGAATGTGAGCAGAGAGCTGTAGCCAGTACCTGTCCGCACATCTTCTTGCCATCTGTTGTACTCTATTTCTGGCCATTCGCAATGCCTGCAGTGTTTTCTCTGAAGGTGATGTTTTATACATTGAGAATGTATGTCTCTTTATCTCCAGGACTAGGAGCATCTCTTCAGAGTGTGCTTCAAACCAGTCGGTTGACTTAGTTTGATTCTTGCCAAATGTTGATAGTGCTGTATTGTATATAGTGTCGCGCAAATTTACTCCATATCTCAGTGGCGATTCCACTTGTGGGGCCAGGCAAAGTCTCCGCCAGAGCCTGGGTGAATTTGTTGACTTTCTCTTTGTTTTGGATGCCGCTGGTGTCGATGGGTAGTCTTCCTTCTCTTCTGTTTCTGTAGATTCTCTTAGGCTTTATCTTCACCTTACTGGAAACGAGTGAATGATCTGTGACGCAGTCAGCACTATGGTAGCTGCGAGTCAGCCGTACATTGCGGAGATTGCTGCGTTTAGTGAGCACCAGGTTGAGTTGGTGCCAGTTCTTTGATCAGGGGTGCCTCCATGACACCTTGTGCTGTGGTTTTGTGTCGAAGAAGGTATTGGTCACGCACTTATTATGATGAATCCTGAATTCCAAGAGACGTTGTCCATTGTCATTGATCTTCCCAACGCCAAAATGTCCTAGACACGAACGCCAAGATTTGTCGTCGGAGCCAACCCTCTGCCAACCTCGTTTATATCGTCTGAGATGCCAGGGGATATGGTTCTTACGTTCCATGTTCCCAGCCTTAGGGCCGGTTTTTTTTTTCTGTTTCTTTTTATTGTGCTTGGTGTTTAAATTGCGGTCCATGTGTCAGGATTTTGTCCCTAAGCTCCACACACCCTCAGAAGCAGATGTACCGTCGCGAGACAGCACCTTATTGACTGGGGGATGCCCAGTTTAGGCAGGCGGTAGCTGTCTAGTGAGATACGATGATCTCTCCCACCGTCGGAAGCAACCCCTGGCGCCTTGCTCTACGCCAATCGAGCATTAAGACTTATAACCGGCAAATGCTGCTTCCCGTGTTGTGTCACCGCTGTTATGTAATGCTGTAGTGACCTCTCCAGGGAACAAGCCTGGGCAATGGGATGCGGAGAACCAGCTGTTGCCCAGTAACAAGTTCCCCCTCTCCACGTCGCCGATGTTGACCAAGGTAGAGGCAGTAGCCAATGCAACTTGTCACCGGTGCTTTCGCAGGAGTTGCAAGAACTATGTTGATTACAACATGGAACTGCCTTAGGAATTCTATCTCGGGTTCGTCCTCATGGTTTACTCCCGAAGCCTTTACCATCTGAGTACACCCACAAGGCGGCGGAGGTTTGAAAATCAGAGTTTCCTCTCTTAGTGGGGATACCAACCAAGGTTGACGAGCTCCCTCTGCCCGGGAATCAATAAGGAGGGAGGTCTACCATTCTTCCTTCCTGGTTGTGACCATACTGATCAGATGACCGTATCCAATGTCTCCAATGAGAGATCTTCTGCCCACCGTCGCTGGCTTGAAACCATAACCAACAACTATATGTCGGCTGCTCCAAAGTCCGATCTGCCATCTTCTCGCGTGGCTTCACGTTACCCTATTTGGGGGGCTAAACGGGTACTCCACCATGCCCAAGGGTGTCCCGTAGGCTAGCGGAGGGAAGGAGGCGCCTTACTTCTCCAATGATAGAGGGTACCCCTATCCCGCTACCCGAATTTCTTATGTAATGTTTATAGAACTCAAGCAGTTGGAGGTTGTTGTGCCCAGCTTTCAGCTCATGATTGCTTATATAAGGCTTATAGAACTCAAGCAGTGGGATGTTGTTGTACCTAACTTTCAGCTCATGATCGCTTATGTGTGTTTGTTTGTCCATCAAGAATTATGATGACCATTCATTTCATCCAGTGGGGGTCGAAAGTATGGGCCGTGAGTTCTAAGATGGCTGATAAGGCCTATTTTGGCTCGAAATGTTCTTAGACAACGTGGGCAAAGAATGCTCGACGTTCAAGGAGAAGGATCTCCTGCAGTGGTTTTGCTGTCCAGCCTTTTCTTCACTGCTCTTGCAGTCCTGGTTGCTTCCAAAATGATTGCACCCTTGCATAATGATGTAGCCACGAATTACGGTCTTGGCAGCAGTCTCCCAGGTGTCAATATGAATTCCAAAAGCTTTCAATGAGATTTTAAGAGTGTCTTTAAAGCGTTTCCTTTGGCCGCCTTTGCAGCTCGCCGTTGTAAAAAAAATCGTTTAAGGAGCCTGTGATCTGGTATGCGAGTTAAGTGACTAGCCCAGCGAATCTGATTCTTCATTAGTAGAGTGTTGATACTGGTCATGGACGCTCTTTCTAGAACAGTGGTTCTCAACCTTTTTTGGCCCATGCTCAGAACGTCATCCCCACTCCCCCCCCCCCTTTTTTTTCGAATTTCCTCCCTATAAATCCCCCACCCCCACCCTTACACAGTATATATAAAAATGGAAGGTAAATTTAATAACACATACTACAAAAAGTCTAGACATCTACATAAAACGTGATTTGCGTGAACTTCATTAGGGCGAGAAGTTCAGAACCGTAAAATATAGAGGGAAAAACAATATAAAGTAACTGTTTCTTGTATTAATGCGATCTTGAAATAATCTTAATTCCGCCCCCCCCCCCCGAAACCCTAAAATTCCCCTGGGGTGGGGGGGGGAGGGGGGAATTCCCCACCGGTTGAGAACCACTTTTCTGGAACTTCAGTGTCTGGGAACTTGTATTGCCATTTCATCTTCATTTAGCTTCTTAAGGTAGACTGCGTGGAAGTGGTTTAATTTCCTAGCGTGTCGCTGATAAACAGTCCAGTTTTCACAAGCATATAGCAGTGTAGATAATACAACTGCTTTGTAGACATTCAGCTTTGTTTGCAGGCTTATTCCATTTCTGTCCTATACATTCTTGTACAGTCTGCTAAGGGTCGCTCTGGCCTTGGGGATTCTCGCATTCACTTCGTCATCAATTGTGGCAGCTTGCGACACAGTGCTGCAAAGATAGGTGAATTTGTCCACAACACTTAGTCTATGACCATTCACTTGATATTTGGAAAGGTGTGATTATTCCCTGGAGCTGGCTGGTATATAACTACAGTCTTCTCCAAGTTAATATTGAGCCCAAAGCTTGCACAGGCATATGAGAAAGCTTAAACATTGTGATGCATGTGTGCCTCTGAGTTGGCATATAGAGCGCAATCATCAGCAAACATGAGCCCTCTGATGGTGTCGCTGCTAGTTTTGGTTTTAGCTTTCAGCCTTCTGAACAACTTTCCATCCATGTGGTAGTTGATGTCTATTCTAATGTCATTGTTCTCGAAGGCACTCGTCATCATAGCTGAAAACATGAGGCTGAACAGTGTTGGTGCCAGGACACATCCTTGCTTCACTCCATTGGTGACAGGGAAGAGCTCAGACAGTTCACCATTTTCCTGTACTCTTGCCTGCATACCATCATGAAATAGCCGCACTATATTGACAAACTTTCGTGGACAGCCATATTTCGCCATAATCCCCCACAGTCCTTCTCTGCTGACTGTATCAAAAGTTAGTTAGTTAGTTAGTCGACAGATCATCCTCATTGCATATCGAACCATTCAGTCCATAAGTGCTCGGATCCCCTCTTCAGCAAATCCCGCAGCGTGTAGTGGCTAACGACGCCAGTTCTGTGTTGGTTTATCAATCTTCTTTGGCTTCCTGCGTAGTGTTCTTGTTTGGCCACGCTTATTTTAATTTGCTGTTCTCGCAGTCTGACCATGGTTGTAGATTCGCAGTCATCACTTGGTTCTTACAAAAGTCTTACTTCTCGTAGAGCATTCAGAATGTCAGCTTGGTCCATGGCGCGTCCATCCTCCACAGTAGTCTTGTCTGCGAGCTTGTCAGCCCGCTCATGTCCTTGTACTCCCGCATGCCCTGGCACGAAGATGAAACTAATCTTTGTTAGCCGAGACCGCTCCAGAGACAGTAACCACTCTCTTCGGATCCACCGCATCTCTATCCTCTTGAGCATTCTCATTGAGTTGCTAAGGAAACGTGCCCTAGTGAATGTCTGTGTCTCGAGTCATGTTATTGCTTTACTTACTGCCATGACTTACATAGTCAGGCTACTTGTGGTCTCAACAAAAGCACCAGAGTCCTCCTTCACAGTTCTCCCTCCAGCCGGCGCCGTAAAGGTCCATGAGCTTCTCACATGTCGGACGACCGACCCATCTATTAAAAGACAGCATCACCGTTGAACGAACTCTCGAAAATCAACGCTTGTACTTCCGCCTCCACAGCAGCCGGATTTTTTGGTCTGCATTTTCTGTCTAGTTGGAGGCAAACTGAAAAGGACGTACAGAAATCTGTTGGCACTTGTACCCACTTCTCGCCAGATTCTAAGTCCTCCAGTGAACACACCTGTTGAAGAATGTCTTCGGCTTGACCCATCCACGACCTTCCTCTTTTTAACTTGCTGCCCTTCACTTTCCTAATTTCACTATGCAGTGAATGTTGTGTGTTTGCGTTAACTCTGAGGTAGGCACGTGCTCTGCAAATTTATAGTCTGTCTTCAAGGTTGGAAAATCAAGAAGGTGGCGCATCGCCCTGCATGCTGTATCCCTTGTACATCCAAGAATAATGCGCAGAGTTTCGTTTTGTATCCTTTCCATCCTTTCTATCTGCTTATGGCTGAGAGTCAGGATCGCCATCGCATACTCAAAAACAGACATGATCAGCCCCTCATATAGAAGGCATAGATGGCGCTGCTCACAGTTTGCTACCGCCATCATCCGCATCGCAGCCAAACCCCGCTTGGCCTTTGTTATCACCTGGTCTATGTGCTTATTATAAGCAAGGCTTCGATCAAAACATATCCCCATGTAATTCATTGCCTGCGTTCTTTCCACAGTCTCGGAACACAGATTAACAGTTGGTGTTGGAGTGACTGTATCAAAAGCCTTGGTAAGGCCAATGAAATTGGAGAACATTTCGGAGATCTGTTCCTGACATTTCTCTTGTAACTGCCTTGCAGCGAAAATCATGTCAACAGTTCCTCGTTCTTTTCTGAAGCCACGTTGACTCTCAAGAAGAAGACCTTGATCGAGTTGGGCTATCGATTGGGACATGCGCAAATGCACAAACAACACAAATAGGGGTATCCATTGGGTTGACAAAATTCTAGAAGACCTGGACTTTGCCGACGACATAGTGCTTTTGAGTTCAACAACCCAGATGTCCAAGAGAAAATAAACCATCTCCAAAATGTTTCAGGACAAATTGGTCTCCAAATCAACACCGCCAAACAAAAACTGTTGATCTTACCAACAGTTCCGACGACATCAAATTAAACAACCACATTCTTGAAAAAGTCAACAACTTCACATACCTAAGAAGCAAAATGACATCTACAGGGGACTCAACACCAGAAATATCATCTAGAATCGCACTGGCATCTGGTGCCTTCAATAAACTGTCAAACATCTGGAAGTCAAAGACACTCAGCAAACACACGAAACTTAAAATCTTCAACTCTTGTGTGATTCCAGTGTTAACGTATGGATGCGATTGAGAAGAATTCTGGCGAGTGTCTTCCCTGATATTCCCTGATGATGATTATCTGACCAATAAAAAGATGTCAATTGAAACGAGGAAAAGAGTGTTGAGGGGGTACATAGAGCCTATTCTCTTGTGTGGATGTAAAACTTGGACAATGTGCAGTAAAGCTGAAAAACATTTGATGGCTACAGAGATGTGGTTTCTGAGGAAATCAAATCAAATCAAATCAAATCAAATCAACTTTATTAGGGTCACAAATTGGGCGCGCAGGCCCGTCTTACATTCGGCCCTTCCAATCACTCGTCTTTCGTTCATCAAGAGCATTATACATTTACATAGGAAGAAAAATAAACATTGTGAAATGAATGTTGTAAACATAAACAAGGCTAAACATGGAGAAAAATGTGTACATAAAAAGTATGTGACGTAAAAGTAGTGATGCCAGCGCGTCCCACACACACACACACACCACACACACACTCTCTCTCTCTCTCTCATTCACTCTCACTCTCACTCATTCACTCACACACACACACTCTCACTCATTCACTCTCCCGCTCACTCATTCACTCTCCCGTTCACTCATTCACTCTCCCGCTCACTCATTCACTCTCCCGCTCACTCATTCACTCTCCCGCTCACTCATTCACTCTCCCGCTCACTCATTCACTCTCACGCTCACTCATTCTGTCTCTCCCGCTTACTCATTCACTCTCCCGCTCACTCATTCACTCTCCCGCTCACTCATTCACTCTCCCGTTCAATCATTCACTCTCCCGCTCACTCATTCACTCTCACGCTCACTCATTCACTCTCACGCTCACTCATTCACTGTCCCGCTCACTCATTCACTCTGCCGCTCACTCATTCACTCTCACGCTCACTGATTCACTCTCACGCTCACTCATTCACTCTCACGCTCACTCATTCCTTCTCACGCTCACTCATTCACTCTCACTCATTCACTCTCACGCTCACTCAATCACTCTCACGCTCAATCATTCACTCTCCCGCTCACTGATTCACTCTCACGCTCACTCATTCACTCTCACGCTCACTCATTCCTTCTCACGCTCACTCATTCAATCTCACTCATTCACTCTCACGCTCACTCAATCACTCTCACGCTCACTCATTCACTCTCACGCTCACTCATTCACTCTCACGCTCACTCATTCACTCTCACGCTCACTCATTCACTCTCCCGCTCAATCATTCACTCTCCCGCTCACTCATTCACTCTCACTAATTCACTCTCCCGCTCACTCATTCACTCTTCCGCTCACTCATTCACTCTCCCGCTCACTCATTCACTCTCCCGCTCACTCATTCACTCTCACGCTCACTCATTCACTCTCAATCATTCACTCTCACTCATTCACTCCCACTCACAGACACTCTCACTCATTCACTCTCCAGCTCACTCATTCGCTCTCACGCTCACTCATTCACTCTCCTGCTCACTCATTCACCCTCACGCTCACTCATTCACTCTCACGCTAACTCATTCACTCTCCCGCTCACTCATTCACTCTCACTCATTCACTCTCCCGCTCACTCATTCACTCTCACGCTCAATCATTCACTCTCCCGCTCACTCATTCACTCTCACGCTCACTCATTCACTCTCACGCTCACTCATTCACTCTCACTCATTCACTCTCACGCTCACTCATTCACTCTCACGCTCACTCATTCTGTCTCTCATTCACACTCACTCACTCTCTCACTCAAACTACAGTAATGAACATAAGTTTAAATTATACATGATAAAATCAAATGGTATTTAACTTATAATATGACAGATGAGAATACACAAACATATGGATTCGCGTGTTACATAACATGCGTGTTACATGACATGCATCTGCTCAGCTCTCTCTCTCTCTCTCTCTCTCTCTCTCTCTCTCTCACTCTCTCTCTCTCTCTCTCTCTCTCTCTTTCTCTCTCTCTGTATTCTTTCATATACACACACTCACACGCATGCGTACGCTCACACACACACACACTCTCTCTTTCTCTCTCCTTCACTCTCACTCTCACTAATTCACTCTCCCGCTCACTCATTCACTCTCACGCTCACTCATTCACTCTCACACTCACTCATTCGCTCTCACGCTCACTCATTCACTCTCCCGCTCACTCATTCACTCTCCCGCTCACTCATTCACTCTCACTCATTCACTCTCACGCTCACTCATTCACTCTTCCGCTCACTCATTCATTCTCCCGCTCACTCATTTACTCTTCCGCTCACTCATTCACTCTCCCGCTCACTCATTCACTCTCACGCTCACTCATTCTGTCTCTCCCGCTCACTCATTCACTCTCCCGCTCACTCATTCACTCTCCCGCTCACTCATTCACTCTCCCGCTCACTCATTCACTCTCCCGTTCAATCATTCACTCTCACTCATTCACACTCACGCTCACTCATTCACTCTCACGCTCACTCATTCACTGTCCCGCTCAATCATTCACTCTGCCGCTCACTCATTCACTCTCACACTCACTCATTTACTCTCACGCTCACTCATTCACTCTCACGCTCAATCATTCACTCTCCCGCTCACTGATTCACTCTCACGCTCACTCATTCACTCTCACGCTCACTCATTCCTTATCACGCTCACTCATTCACTCTCACTCATTCACTCTCACGCTCACTCAATCACTCTCATGCTCACTCATTCACTCTCACGCTCACTCATTCACTCTCACGCTCACTCATTCACTCTCACTCATTCACTCACACACACAGACACTCTCACTCATTCACTCTCCCGCTCACTCATTCACTCTCCCGCTCACTCATTCACTCTCACTCATTCACTCTCCTGCTCACTCATTCACTCTCACTCATTCACTCTCCCGCTCACTCATTCACTCTCACGCTCAATCATTCGCTCTCCCGCTCACTCATTCACTCTCACGCTCACTCATTTACTCTCACGCTCACTCATTCACTCTCACTCATTCACTCTCACGCTCACTCATTCTGTCTCTCATTCACACTCACTCACTCTCTCACTCAAACTACAGTAATGAACATAAGTTTAGATTATACATGATAAAATCAAATGGTATTTAACTTATAATATGACAGATGAGAATACACAAACATATGGATTCGCGTGTTACATAACATACGTGTTACATGACATGCATCTGCCCAGCTCTCTCTCTCTCTCTCTCTCTCTCTCTCTCTCTCTCTCTCTCTCTCTCTCACTCTCTCTCTATCTCTCTCTCTGTATTCTTTCATATACACACATTCACACGCATGCGCGCGCTCACACACACACACACTAACACATCAACTCTCCCACTGTCCCATTCTCTAACACACAATCCTACACACACACACACTCACTCTCTCAATCACACTCTCTCACACATACACGTACACATGAACGCATGCACGCACGCACACACTCCCTCACTCACTCTCACACATACACGTACGAATGCATGCACTGACACATTCCCCCACTATTTCTCGCTCAATCACTCTCTCCACACACACGCATGCACACACGCATTCACTCTCTCCCTCTCTCTGACACCCACTCTCTCTCTCTCTCTCTCTCTCTCTCTCTCTCTCGCTCCCACACGCACACACATATATAGTGAACAATTATAATGAACAATTATACTGAACAATTATACCAGTAAATGAATTATGGTGGCATATAGTCGGTATGGATTAAGTATTGAAAGAGTCTTCGGTTAAATGTGTAGGGACTCATTGGAGTTTTCAGATCTGGAGGCAGATGATTCCATAAGTGAGCACCAGAATAGGCAAAACATGTTTTGTATAGGTCCAATCTAGGCTTTGAGACATGTAACAAATTTAGGCGCTTGCTGTTCATTGCATTAGATTGAATCAGCGGCAGAAGATACTCTGTGGTATTTTGAGATATAATTTTATTCACTAATTTGGCTTTGTTGAAAAGGAAGCGCTGTTGTAGTGGTAGAAGTCTTAGATGACTGTACAAATTATTACTTTCAACGGGCTTTATGCCAGAAACCAGACGAATAGCGCGGTTTTGTAGAGAACATAGTCGTTTTAAATTAGATTTAGGGCAACCATCCCAAACTGTGGAACAGTAATCGAGATGTGATTGGATATAGCATGCATAGAATATTTTTCGTGTGCTTTCGTCCAGGAAGTGCTGAATTTTAGCAAGTTGGTAAACTTTTTGTGCTATTTTCTTGGTAAGAGCGTGAACATGAGAGCTCCAGTTCAAATGGCTGTCTATTAAAAGCCCTAGTGTTTTATGTTCAGTCACATTAACTATAGGTAACGTGCCCATGCGGAGTTCGAGCGGTGATCCAGTTATGGCTAGTGTCTGTAGTTTTTGTCTGGTCGTTATTAGCATGGATTTGGTTTTGCCGATGTTAATTTGCATGCGGTTTTCATTGCTCCATCTAGTAAGATTATCAAGTTCCTTTTGTAAAGAATTCTCTAATTCACTACGGTTTTCTTGACTAGTATATATAGTACAGTCGTCAGCAAATAGATCACAAGTTGTATTGATATATAAAGGAAGATCATTAATATAAACTGCAAAAAGCAGCGGACCTAGTATTGAGCCCTGAAGCACACCAATATTAAGCTGTGTGGGTCTTGATAGACAGTTGTTGAAGGACACGACTTGTTGCCTGTCGGATAGAAATGACGTAATTATGTTCACCATGTTGGTGCTTGTCTTCATTTGCTTTAGTTTTCTAATTAAAATATCGTGATCTACCATATCAAAAGCTTTTTTAAAGTCTACAAACACCGCTCCACAAATTCTACCGTTGTTGATGTTTAAGTGCCAGTTATCGGTCATTTTTGTTAGAGCACTATGGCAAGAATATTTAGGTCGAAACCCAGATTGACTGTTAATTATTAGATCGTTGTTAATTAAATGGTGTAACGTTATTTTATGAATGTGTTTTTCTAGTGGTTTTGATAGCGACGATAATAAGGAAATAGGTCTGTAATTACCCAAAACGCTATTATCGATTGAGCCATTTTTAATTAGCGGAAACACTTTAGCAATTTTAAAAGCAGATGGAAAGTAGTTTTTGGCCAGACTCACTAATGACTGGTGCAGCACAACGAAGAATTCTATTACTGATACCATCTAGGCCGTGTGAGTTTGTTGATTTGAGGTTCAAGAGATATTTATAAACGTCTGCAACATACATTAAAGGAATCTCATCGGGAATATTTCTGGTGCACTTCTCCTCACAGAATGATGACAGTGAACTTAAATTACACGATGAGTCTGGTATTGAAGACTTTAGATTCTCTATTTCTGATTGAAAGAACCAACTGAATTCATCGCATGTTATAGAATTTGGTATTGCTGATTAAAATGCAAAGAGTACCATGGACAGATAGAAAAACCAATGACCAAGTACTACAGGAGACAAATGAAGATCGTAGACTGATTAGAGAAATTAGACGAAGACAGTCAAAATTTTTTGGACATGTTATGAGAAGAAATGGATTGGAGAACTTATTTGACAACTGGCAAAATCGAGGGGAACAGACCAAGAGGAAGACCGAGAAGAAAATACATGGATGGCTTGTACACGTGGCATGGACGAGACAGGAACACCGAGCTGACCCACGACTCTGGTGATCGAGTGAAATGGCGAGTCATGACCGCCCACGCTTTCCGGCATGGCACATGATTGATTGATTGATCTTCCCTGCAATTGAGAGCAAGGAGATGCCTCGGTGGTTGTCACAGGATTGGCGGTTTCCTTTCCTTTCTAAATGTGGACTATTGACACGTCCTTGAAATTTTGTGGCATGGTCTCGTTCACCCATATGTTTGTAAAGACTTGGTGAAGATGCTCTATAAGGACCGGCCCACCTGCCTCGTATATCTCTGCTGGGATGGAGTCAGGACCAGGTGCCTTGCCGCTGGAAAGTTGCTGGATGGCTTTGTTTACGTCCACTATGGTTGGCAGGCCATCAAGTGTATCATTAGTGGGAACTTGAGGAAGGCAGTTGATGGTTTCATCATTGAAGCAGGAAGTTGCATTTAGGATGTTGCTGAAATGCTCTGCCCAGCATTGAAGGATTTCATTCTTATCGGTGATCAATGTTCCCCCATCTGCACTGAGGAGGGGAACTATGCCTGGTGATGTAGGACCATATACCGCTTTCAGTGATTCGTAGAAGTTTTTCATATCATGTCGCTCAGCAAAGACTTGAATTTCATCAGCTTTGTTGCTCAGCCAGGAGTCCCGCGTGTGCTGAAGTTTCTGCTGCACTACTCTCCGAATGTTATTGAAGGCATCTTTTTTTTTTTTTTTAATGTTGACTTCGGGTCTTTCAAATATGTCTTGAGGAGAAAATGTCTCGTTGCCAGCAATTGGTTGATGTCTTAGGAATTTTCATCAAACCAGTCTTTATGCTTTCGGGCGGCTGGACCCAGGATTTCCATTGCTGTGTTGTAAATTATGTCCTTTAGGGCTCTCAACTCTTTTTCCGCATCCAGTTTAGCTGCAGCATTGGCCTTGAGGCGGCCTTTCAGCATGTTTTCAAACGACAGCTGCATCTACATATATATATATTGCTGTTTAGGCCGGTAACATTTAGTTGTCATTACATTTTTACCCCTTGAGGACGCCGTTGTGGTTTGATGTGTATGTTTATTTTCGAGATAATGTGACGATGGTCTGGCCAACATTCGGCACCACACATGGATTTTGTCACCCGAACGTCTTGTCTGGCATTCCCCCTGATGATGACATAGTCAATGACTTGCAAGTGTTTCGAGACAGGGTGCATCCACGATGTCCTATTTCTCGTGGGAAGACGAAAAATTTTGTTTGTGATCAGGAGATCGTGTTCGGCACAGGTCTGAAGGAGGAGGAGTCCATTGCTGTTAAAATTTCTGACTCCGTACTTTCCAATGATGCCATTCCAAGTGGTGGTTTCCTTGCCTACGCTGGCATTGAAGTCCCTAAGGAGTATAAGTTTGTCTCCTTTGGAAACAAATCTTAATACGTTGTGCAGGTCCTCATAGAACTTGTTTCACCAGAACTTGCTCAAGGCTGTAATGTCGATGTTGTACCTGCCCAGCTCTCTCCTATCAGTTTTGTTCGTCTCTCTGGGCCCGACGCGTCGTCTCTATTAAGTAGGGGCGCACATTCCACGTTCCGATTGTCAAGGGAATATGGTTTGCTCTTTTAGCTTTACCTGTTTTTCTTTTTTTACTTTGTTTGTATGTCGACCGCAGTATGGGTACCCATCAACCGCGGTTAGCTGGTTAGGTATAATAGAGCAGACAATGTTAAGAGCACATTTTTAGCCCCTTCCTCATGCTATGGGGGTGAGCAGTGTTTCCTATAGAGGGCTACTCAGTCGCACAGGGGGTTGAATCCCACTGCTGCTCCGGTGAGTAGAAGACGACCTTATGGCCTGAGCCGCCTGTGTGCAGGTCTGCAACTACGGGTGCCAACGTACCCACGCTTGCCGCGAATCGGCGCTCGCCCATCGCCACAGGGCTTGAAGGTGACATATGAAGTTGGATGAAGAATGACTTGCGCGATGAATTGGATTAAAGTGAGGAAGAGTTGGGAGGTTGTTACACCTAGCTTTCAGCTGATGATCACTTATATAAGGTTTATAGAACTCAAGCAGTGGGAGGTTGTTGTGCCAAGCTTTCACTCATGATTGCTTGTGTAACGTTTATAGAACTCTTCTTCTTCTTCTTTCTTTCGCTTGAAATATATATATATATATATATATATATATATATATATATATATATATATATATATATATATATATATATATATATATATATATATATATATATATATATATATATAACTGCAATGTTGTCTCTTGTATGAACCTAACAGTCTTTTTTAGTTCACTCAGCGGTCCATAGAGTTTATCTTTCACTGTTGTCTCTCTAGGCCAGAAGGTATGCCTGGGTATGTTGTAGTTTGGGTAGTCTTGGAGTATGTGCTCTGCTGTCTGCGACGCCAAACCACATCTGCACATGGCTGAGTCACCAATCTAGAATTTGTTATACACATGGTTGCGTAATCTATTGTGTCCTGTTCTGAGGCGCAGAATAATGACTTGTTTTGGTCAGTCAATAACGTGTTAATCGTCTTGAGCAGGTTTTTGTGGCCTTCTGACTGATTTGATCATTCTTTTCTTTTGGTGGTATGTAATGGGCACATCAGGCTGTTCTTCCATTGTTCTTTCCTTAGCCAATTGATCAGCTCTGTCGTTTCCGGGTACTCCACAGTGGGATGGTATCCACTGTTACATTATGCTGACTGCTAAGCTCATAAAGTAGTGTCCTTAATACTGGCAATTTCCCAGACAGGAGCGCCTCGAGTACTGATTTTGTATCTGTCAACAGCACAATAGGTTGTGTACCATGGTTTGTATTTTGTAATTTCTCTGCTGCTATTTTATTTCTCTGCTGCTATTTTATAGAACTCAAGCAGTGGGGGGGGGGGGGGGGGGGGGGGTTTGGGCCCAGCTTCCAGCTCATGATTGCTTATGCAAAGTTTATAGAACACAAGCAATTGGAGGGTGTTGTGTCTAGCTTTCGGCTGATGATCGCTTTATTGCCATGTAAATGGCTCCTAGATTCATTTATTGCCTGCAGAACCCGACTAACCATGAACATGTTTAAACAAGGTTTGGCGTGAGTAGCTTGAGGGTTTAAGTTCAATTGGTAGTTGAGTTCAGTCAAGAACCGACACAACAGCACTAATTTCATTTCCCACATGCTCTCCGTCCCAAACTTTAACAACCAGCGAAGAGTTCCAGTTCTAATCTTACCAGCTACAACCTGATTATGTGTCCGTGCAGTCGTTTCTCGGAGTACTGAGAAATTGCAAGATGAAAGGCAAAAGGACAAAAATGAGAATTATACACCTTACCATGATTAATGTTTGTTTTCTATTTTATTCTCTCGTTCGCTCGTTTTGAAGGCATGCAAAGTCCATACACTACTAGTTCTAGTGTACTGGACTGATATTTGCATGTGGATTAGCTTTCCCTATTACCAGACGAACCCAATCCGACTTCTGAAGTACTTGTAATTGACTTTCCCAAGTCAAGGACGAGAAGTCAACATTTTATTCCAGCTGTCTGGTGTAGGCGTGGAACATAAGAAGCTAAATCGTGGCTGTTTCGGTGCGCCAGTTACACAAATGGCTGAGATATCAATTAACATCACGTAGCAGGCCTAATGCAGTCATCACGGCCCACCAAAAAGGCTTTCTTTGCCTCGCTAGTCTTACCCTCTCATGCACCACGATGGGATAGAAATGGCAACAGCAATGAATGGGACAAGCTAATGTAATAAAAATAACTGGGGCATCAAGAATTAATAATTTTTCATATGTCTTTGACAGGATATGAGAAAGCAACATCACTTCGTGATTGCATCGATTCTCTTGAAGCAGAGGCAACAGAGGGAGTACAGTGTAGTCTCCTGCCGCCTTTCATGAAGTGTAACATCCGTGTGCTAAACGTTGACAAGCTGACCATCAACGACACAGCTGACCACACGGCCTTGGCGCCGTCTATCAAGGAAGGTCTGGACAAGATAGGCTTAGGGTGTGACATAGACATGCCTGCCCTCATTGAAGAAGTACGCCGGGAACGGACCCAAGAGAACAGATCCGGTTTTTCTGCTCTGACGTTTCATCCCGTGATTTTGAGTGTGTGTGTCTTTACCACATTGTATGTCTTTCATTAAACTTTAAGTGAGACTGTATGTCTTTCATTAAACTTTAAGTGAGACTGTATGTCTTTCATTAAACTTTAAGTGAGACTGTATGTCTTTCATTAAACTTTAAGTGAGACTGTATGTCTTTCATTAAACTTTAAGTGAGATTGTATGCGTTTCATTAAACTTTAAGTGAGATTGTATGCGTTTCATTAAACTTTAAGTGAGATTGTATGCGTTTCATTAAACTTTAAGTGAGCTTTCTTGTTTTCTTTAACTTACATGCATTAACCCTTCCGTTTTACACGGAGACGTAACAACAGGGAAGCTACGGGTTACAGCAATAACATGAGTATCAGTAGTAAATGGAATAACGTGGATGAAGATAACAACTTTTAAAGACAAAACAATACATATAACAACTAAGATAAAGTAAGTAAGTACAAAGTAAAGGTCCTTTATGCACGCGTTAGGCGTATGGAGAATATTGTGCCAGACCCATATTTGAACAGACCATCGGCGCTCCAGGGGTGCCGTGGTCATTATTATGTCGGCTGCCGTTTACCGAAGCCATTTCCTTGCTTCCGTTCTTGACTGGGTCAATATGGCAGCCCAGGTCCATTTTAAACACGTACCTTGATGCGGATTTGAACTCACGACCACTATATACAATAGCATAGGTTAAAATTATATCGCCAGTAGAGTTAACCGGTTAAAGTATTAACGCCGGTAGAGTGGACCAGGTAAAAGTAGTAACGCCTATAGAGTAGGCCAGGTAAAAGTAGTAACGCCTATAGAGTGGACCAGATAAAAGTAGTAACGCCTATAGAGTGGGCCAGGTAAAAGTAGTAACGCCGGTAGAGTGGGCCTGATAAAAGTAGTAACGCCGGTAGAGTGGGCCAGATAAAAGTAGTAACGCCAGTAGAGTGGACCAGATAAAAGTAGTAACGCCGGTAGAATGGACCAGATAAAAGTAGTAACGCCGGTAGAGTGGGCCAGATAAAAGTGGTAACGCCGGTAGAGTGGACCAGATAAAAGTAGTAACGCCGGTAGAGTGGGCCAGGTAAAAGTAGTAACGCCGGTAGAGTGGGCCAGATAAAAGTGGTAACGCCGGTAGAGTGGGCCAGATAAAAGTGGTAACGCCGGTAGAGTGGACCAGATAAAAGTAGTAACGCTGGTAGAGTTGGCCAGGTAAAAGTAGTAACGCCGGTAGAGTGGGCCAGATAAAAGTAATAACGCCGGTAGAGTGGGCCAGGTAAAAGTAGTAACGCCGGTAGAGTGGACCAGATAAAAGTAGTAACGCCTATAGAGTGGACCAGATAAAAGTAGTAACGCCTATAGAGTGGACCAGATAAAAGTAGTAACACCGGTAGAGTGGGCCAGGTAAAAGTAGTAACGCCGGTAGAGTGGGCCAGATAAAAGTAGTAACGCCGGTACAGTGGGCCAGATAAAAGTAGTAACGGCGGTAGAGTGGACCAGATAAAAGTAGTAACGCCTATAGATTGGAACAGATAAAAGTAGTAACGCCGGTAGAGTGGGCCAGATAAAAGTAGCAACGCCGGTAGAGTGGACCAGATAAAAGTAGTAACGCCTATAGAGTGGACCAGATAAAAGTAGTAACGCTGGTAGAGTGGGCCAGGTAAAAGTAGTAACGTCGGTAGAGTCGGCCAGATAAAAGTAGTAACGCCTATAGAGTGGACCAGATAAAAGTAGTAACGCCGGTAGAGTGGGCCAGATAAAAGTAGTAACGCCGGTAGAGTGGGCCAGATAAAAGTAGTAACGCCTATAGAGTGGACCAGATAAAAGTAGTAACGACGGTAGAGTGGGCATGGTAAAAGTAGTAACGCCGGTAGAGTGGGCCAGGTAAAAGTAGTAACGCCGGTAGAGTGGGCCAGATAAAAGTAGTAACGCCTATAGAGTGGACCAGATAAAAGTAGTAACGCCGGTAGAGTAGGCCAGATAAAAGTAGTAACGCCGGTAGAGTGGACCAGATAAAAGTAGTAACGCCGGTAGAGTGGACCAGATAAAAGTAGTAACGCCTATAGAGTGGACCAGATAAAAGTAGTAACGCCGGTAGAGTGGACCAGGTAAAAGTAGTAACGCCGGTAGAGTGGACCAGATAAAAGTAGTAACGCCGGTAGAGTGGACCAGGTAAAAGTAGTAACGTCGGTAGAGTGGACCAGGTAAAAGTAGTAACGCCGGTAGAGTGGGCCAGGTAAAAGTAGTAACGCCGGTAGAGTGGGCCAGGTAAAAGTAGTAACGCTGGTAGAGTGGGCCAGGTAAAAGTAGTAACGCCGGTAGAGTGGGCCAGTTAAAAGTAGTAACGCCGGTAGAGTGGGCCAGATAAAAGTAGTAACGCCTATAGAGTGGACCAGATAAAAGTAGTAACGCCGGTAGAGTGGGCTAGGTAAAAGTAGTAACGCCGGTAGAGTGGGCCAGATAAAAGTAGTAACGCCGGTAGAGTGGGACAGATAAAAGTAGGACCGCCGGTAGAGTGGACCAGATAAAAGTAGTAACGCCTATAGAGTGGACCAGATAAAAGTAGTAACGCCGGTAGAGTGGACCAGATAAAATTAGTAACGCCTATAGAGTGGACCAGATAAAAGTAGTAACGTCGGTAGAGTGGGCCAGGTAAAAGTAGTAACGCCGGTAGAGTCGGCCAGATAAAAGTAGTAACGCCGGTAGAGTGGAGCAGATAAAATTAATAACGCCTATAGAGTGGACCAGATAAAAGTAGTAACGCCGGTAGAGTGGGCCAGGTAAAAGTAGTAACGCCGGTAGATTGGGCCAGATAAAAGTAGTAACGCCTATAGAGTGGACCAGATAAAAGTAGTAACGCCGGTAGAGTGGGCCAGATAAAAGAAGTAACGCCGGTAGAGTGGACCAGATAAAAGTAGTAACGCCGGTAGAGTGGACCAGATAAAAGTAGTAACGCCGGTAGAGTGGGCCAGGTAAAAGTAGTAACGCCGGTAGAGTGGGCCAGGTAAAAGTAGTAACGCCGGTAGAGTGGGCCAGTTAAAAGTAGTAACGCCGGTAGAGTGGGCCAGATAAAAGTAGTAACGCCTATAGAGTGGACCAGATAAAAGTAGTAACGCTGGTAGAGTGGGCTAGGTAAAAGTAGTAACGCCGGTAGAGTGGGCCAGATAAAAGTAGTAACGCCGGTAGAGTGGGCCAGATAAAAGTAGGACCGCCGGTAGAGTGGACCAGATAAAAGTAGTAACGCCTATAGAGTGGACCAGATAAAAGTAGTAACGCCGGTTGAGTGGACCAGATAAAATTAGTAACGCCTATAGAGTGGACCAGATAAAAGTAGTAACGTCGGTAGAGTGGGCCAGGTAAAAGTAGTAACGCCGGTAGAGTCGGCCAGATAAAAGTAGTAACGCCGGTAGAGTGGAGAAGATAAAATTAATAACGCCTATAGAGTGGACCAGATAAAAGTAGTAACGCCGGTAGAGTGGGCCAGGTAAAAGTAGTAACGCCGGTAGATTGGGCCAGATAAAAGTAGTAACGCCTATAGAGTGGACCAGATAAAAGTAGTAACGCCGGTAGAGTGGGCCAGATAAAAGAAGTAACGCAGGTAGAGTGGACCAGATAAAAGTAGTAACGCCGGTAGAGTGGACCAGATAAAAGTAGTAACGCCGGTAGAGTGGGCCAGGTAAAAGTAGTAACGCCGGTAGAGTGGGCCAGGTAAAAGTAGTAACGCCGGTAGAGTGGGCCAGTTAAAAGTAGTAACGCCGGTAGAGTGGGCCAGATAAAAGTAGTAACGCCTATAGAGTGGACCAGATAAAAGTAGTAACGCCGGTAGAGTGGGCTAGGTAAAAGTAGTAACGCCGGTAGAGTGGGCCAGATAAAAGTAGTAACGCCGGTAGAGTGGGCCAGATAAAAGTAGGACCGCCGGTAGAGTGGACCAGATAAAAGTAGTAACGCCTATAGAGTGGACCAGATAAAAGTAGTAACGCCGGTAGAGTGGACCAGATAAAAGTAGTAACGCTTATAGAGTGGGCCAGATAAAAGTAGTAACGCCGGTAGAGTGGACCAGATAAAAGTAGTAACGCCGGTAGAGTGGACCAGGTAAAAGTAGTAACGCCGGTAGAGTGGACCAGATAAAAGTAGTAACACCGGTAGAGTGGACCAGGTAAAAGTAGTAACGCCGGTAGAGTGGGCTAGGTAAAAGTAGTAACGCCGGTAGAGTGGGCCAGGTAAAAGTAGTAACGCCGGTAGAGTGTGCCAGGTAAAAGTAATTTCGCCGATAGAGTGGGCCAAGTTAAAGTACAAGTATATTATTGAAATGTTCACAATATTACATTTTTATTTGCATTCGTAAATGTTTTGTTTGCATTTGCTGAATGCATTTCTTACTTCAATATGTGTGTAATAGTGATGAAATTCGTTCATCCATCATCATCATCAGCATCACTGTCAGGGTGATGAAATTTGGGTGCTTTGTGTCAGGGATGGATACAACCTGATTAACAAATCCCCCCAATCCAGACATACATGAAGATGAAGTTTACTGCTCGGTAGAACAATAATGACCACTTACAAGAAACAGGATTGGGTTGAGGTCAAACTAAGACAATATTCTACCTGTACACAACATGACAGAGTACCAGAGATATAGAATGCACTCCAGAGACCTGGAATTTAACACACTAATGACATCCCAACTAGCCATCTTGCGTCAACGAGTGATCTCTGTATACCCAGATGTGCCCAGTGCAAATGTTATATGAAAACACACTCTCTTGGCTATACACAAATATGTTATATACAATCAACGGCATCTATCCAACACTAGTTTCTGATGGAGGCCAACAAGCACACACTCTCACCGCCCGGGATGAGTTGATTCACTGCGATTTCATTACCGCATGTCCGTGTTTCCCCATGATCTACCCAAAGCCTGTGTAACCAATTCTATCTAGGCATTCAGACCACCCATCAATATTTTGATATGTCGATGTTTTCATTGTCTAAAATTTTGGGAATTTGATGTAAAATTCCTCCTTAACTGATTCACACCTGTCGTTTATGGATGCCTAACACTACATTACATTCATGTTTACTTTCTTTTTGTCGTTCTAAATATTACTTCTATTATTCCTGAACTAACTGCTTCCCATTCTATTAGTACTTTGTCTGTACATTAGGGCCACCTCTTCACTTTGTGGGGCTTTCCCTCTGTATGACCTGGCATGGCACTTTTCACATGTGCTTATAAGCTGTCTCTCAGTTCCGTTTGATCTTGTTTCCAGAATTCCAGAATGCGAATGTCATAGTATTTCATCTCCTCCACCATTCGTGTCATTTGCAAACAGGAAAAGAGTGTTGAGGTGCTACATAGAACCTGTGCTTGTGTATGCATGTGAAGCGTGGACAATGAGCAGACAAATTGAAAAACATCTGAACGCTGTGGAAATGTGGGTTGTGAGGAAAATGTAAAGAATACCATGGACAGACAGAAAACCAATGACCAAGTCCCACAAGAAACAAATGAAAACCGTAAACTGATTAGAGGAATTAGACGTAGACAGTCACAGATTTTTGGACACGTTAAGAGGGGAAACAAATTGGAGAAATCTGTGACAACTAGCAAGATTGAGGGGAAGAGAGCAAGGGAAAGCAGAGAAGTAAATACCTCGGTGGCTTGGCCACGTGGGATGCTCGAGACAAGAACACTGTGCTGATCCACGACTCTGGTGATCACATGAGGTGGTGAAACATGACCGCCCAGGTGTATTGGCATGGCACACGACGAATAAAGCTTAAGACACTGCACAAAACACCCAGAATTAAGAACATAAACTCGCAGTTCCTACTGTCAAAAGAACACCAACTCGCATTCAATTCAGAGGCACAAAACATCTACACTAACAAAGAAAGTATAACGAGCAATACGAATTCTAAAAATAACATTGAAGAAAATTGGAACTTCTTTTAAAAATACCTTGCTAAATGCTGCATAAAACACAGTCGGTTACGTACAAAGACAGAAGAAGAAGTGGCTAAGCGAAAACACCTGAGGGCACTCTTACGACAGACGGGTCTAAATAGTTCTGCAGTGAATAATTTTATATAACTAACACTAACCCTAACCCTAAACCCTAACTTAATCACTGCAGAACTATTTAGACCCGTCTGTCGGAAGTGTGCCCACCCGAGTAGTACGTCAGCGAGTAACTAAGGCTCTTTTCTGGATTTACCTTGCTGGTTTGACCCCAATCCAGCTCGGTCTCGCATCCGGGGTGGGTTGGGTAGGGATGGGTAGGGTAGGTATCTAGATCATATGTAAGGGTGATAATTCTAAGAAGAGATATGTTTTCTAAGGGCAGATAACTGAGTTTTGTGTATAATATTTTAACTAATTGTACAAAATAAAATAAAAATAAATAAATAAAAGACAACCAAGGGCAAGCGGGGGTGGGGGCGGGCGCCGGGGCGGGCGCGGAGCGAGAGCGGGCGGCGGTCGCTTGGGGTCAGGTTCGAACCCAGCACAACAGTGTCTTGTAGTAACCACTTGGCCAGTCATTGCTGAGTACCTACACGGCTGGTCATTGACGAATGTGTGTGGTGGGGCTAGGTGGGTCAAACCCTCGAGCCGCGGCGGGTGTCATATGAAAAATTAAGATAAGTAAAAAATGTAAATATGGCGTGTATATGATCTGTAGTGAGTCGTACTGGCTTATACACTATTATCATATAGATTACACCTCTTTCAATGAAAAACTTAAAACAGTAAAGATGGTCGGTACTAACGGTTGTAAGGGGTGTGGCTTAGTTTTATTCATTGTTAAGGAGTGTGTGAGCGGAGAAGTAGCTAGAGAAGTGCTTCTGAACATTTTAAAGGGGTGGGCGAGTGGCGAAGTGTCTAAATGAATGCGTCGCTTCATTGCTAAGAGAAGAGGAGTTGCTAGATAAAGGCTCCAGGTCGTTGTTAAGGGGTTGGTGAGTGATGGTGTACCTAGATAACAGCTTCCGATCCTTGTTAAACGGTGGGCGAAGGGCGGGGTGGTTAGATAATTACGCCCGTTCCTTGGTAAGAGCCAGGGTGATCGAGTGGAGAAGTGGGTAAATAAAGGCAGGGAGGTCTACCACTGGCAAATTCAACGCATAATGGCGGCGTCGGTCGTCAGAAGACCTAGGATATTTTCATTATATGTCTATTGTAAAGTGGTCGACTGTTTATTATAACGGTGGTTACTATTATCTGTAGTGAATGGTACGTAAATACTATCATCATACCGGTTGCAACTCTTCAAATGAAAACCTTAAAAACGTAAAGATGGCCGATAGTAAATGTTGTAGTGGTTGTGGCTTTGTGATATTCGTTGCTAAGGGGTGGGATGAGTGGATGTGTAGCTAGATAAACGCTTCCGAACACTATCATCGGGTTCAAATCTCAGTGGGTCGGTCTAGTGGTTGAAGAAATATTGATAATATTTGGTTACTTAGTTGTGATTTCGAGCTCTGGTGTTATTAACCCGGTTATGTTTAGAAAAGGAGAGGTGGTGTGCTGGTTGCGGAGTATGTTTAGGTGGTACCCCAGACACCGTGGAAGTAACAGGTTGGAATCTCGGTACTTTGTCGTTGGTAAGATTGCCAGTCATCAACATGTAAGTGTCTAGTTGATCATACGGCGTAGAGTCGCTTTGTCCGGCCTTGTCGCCGCGGCAACAAGTCCCACCGCTGATGAAAAACACAGGCAGCAGATATCACTGTTGTACCTACGAGTCACAAAATATAACTTAACTTAAAAATCAGAATATGATATACTCGTAATCTCAACAGGTGTTGCAAAAAAAAAAAAAAAAAAAAAAAAAAAACAAACAAACAAATCAATACTCATTGTCATAACGGCTAATCTAGGGGCTTATCGTCATCGTAATGACCAAATCGGGTTAATTATATTCCTATTATCTCTGCCATTGCAAATAGCTCGCGATATTAATGAAGGTTCATATACATGTTGGAAGGGGATTAAGGGATTAACGCCTATTGTCGGGACACCCAACAAAATTCAATAACACTACCCTCGATTTTTCTCGATTGACCAATATGTGAAGGTGATACATGTCAGCCCTGTCAGCGCATCGTAGCTGTGTTGTGGGTTGTCACCTATTACATCCGGGTGTGAAAATAATCAAACATATTTCATATCAACTCAATATGCATGCCTCTATATAGCTGCACTGCTAACTTGGCTAGAGTCTACTTTAGGAAAGTATCGTGTATCTGTGTATACGGGTTTACCACTGCTTGTAGATGTGTGCAGTATTATTGGAAAGCAGCCGTTATGTATACATTATCAGAGTACGTTGCCTTACAGAGTTGGTATAGTGTCTATGTGTCTGATACGTTGTATGTTTTGTTATATTGCCTTGTAGTATTTAGATGGAGTTTCATGCGGGCGTCTAGTGAATTTAAAACAAAAAACCGATGTTTTCAGAATTCACAATGCCACTGGTATTAGAGGCATTTCAACTTGTCTGCTCATTGACCTCGCTTCACAGTCATACAAAAGTACTGGTTCTATATAGTACTTAAACACTCTTTTTATTTCTCATTACAGTTAACAACATTATATTAGTCAGTATGTTTTCCAATTTGCAGAAGACAACCTTCATCACAGAGATTCTTGTTCTAACGCTTTAAAGCCACCTCCCATCAGACATTGTTTTTGTTCTCTGTCCTTGTAATCTCTTGGCTACTGTTTCCCCATTTCAAGCTCCATGTCTCTGCGTGTATGTATTAGTGTGGTAAAACTAAACCAACAGCTCACAAGATAGAAATGTATTACCACAATGTATCGGGACATGTGGGCAATGATTACAGTCGGTAAAATATGGCGGTCCATCCCGTCACATGCGTAAGGGTACAGCCGAGACACGTGGTTAAGAGGGATATCACAGAAAAAAAAAACGGTTTGCGATCGAACCCGGGGACCTAACT
The DNA here is from genome assembly GCA_963921405.1 of Cepaea hortensis. Taxonomy (NCBI): domain Eukaryota; kingdom Metazoa; phylum Mollusca; class Gastropoda; order Stylommatophora; family Helicidae; genus Cepaea; species Cepaea hortensis. Next base: position 48,056,003 of record OY992897.1, read on the forward strand.
CGTGATGACCACCATGTGCGGGAGTGATTCTTCCCCCGCGTCAACAGGGCGTCGGAAGTTTAAAAAGTTCCCCCTTCTCTAGCGTTTCTATGTCCGAGGCGTCCTAGGGTCACCAAGTAACAGCAAAGAACATGAAACTACTACTACTACCAAGGCCTCTATACACCACAAGGCAATTTCGAATATAGTATACACAACTATAATCAAGTCATCACAGTGTTCGACTAACCCTTTCTCATAGACATAGAGGAGAGATGTGAGCATCGAGTCCAGTTGGAGAAGGTGTACCTTCTACTTAACAGCTATCGGGTCATACACAGACGATTGTTTAGCTATATTTATCACCTGTATAATATTACCCCTGAACATAACAAGCTTCCCCTGATCAATCTTAGGCGTCTCGTATAACATGACATATCACGTATCCGCTGGCCTTACCAGCGAATTTATCGCGTCTCAGAGCAGACATTTACACTTTCATTAACTCTTCTGCATGGCCAAAGGGGTCTTTGCATCTTTCCCCAGAAACCCATTTCCAATGTCAATATATGGTTTTCAATGTGTCGGCTCATTGCCACGTTTCACATCCAGACAAAAGTACAGGTTCAGTGTACCACTTCAACAGTCAGATAAAGAAACATGTTATCCAAATTATTAAAAACGTTGGCCAAAATAAGAAACGTCTCGACCAACTTACAAAGGTAGGAAAATTGTTAGCCAAACTGACAAAAGTGTTGGTCAAAATAAAAAAAAGGCTCGACCAACATTATAAAAAGTAGGAAAAAAATGTTAACCAAACTAATTAAAACTGGTGACCAAAATAGGAAATATTTCAACCAAACTTATTAAAAGTAGGACAATTTTTAGTAAAATGTGAAAAATGTTGGGCAAGTAGGAAATCATGTTAGCCAAAGGTGAAAACTATTGACCAAGTAAAGAAACTTCTCGTCCAAACTCATAACAAGTAGAAAAATGTGTATGCTAAACGGAAAAAATGGTGGCCAAATACAGCAATATTGCGAACAAACTTATAAAATGTATGAAAATTTGTCATTCAAAGGTGAAAAATATTGGCCAAGTAAAGAGATATCTCATCCGAATTTATAACCAGTAAGATTATACGCTAGTAAAATCAAGAAATATGTCGACCGAAGTAATACAAAAGGCAAAACGATGGACAAACTTTTAAAGATGTCGGCCGTTATAAGAAAATGTGTTACCCAAATTAGGAAAAACATTGGCCAAATTTTGAAATATCTCGACGAAACTTACAACAATTAGGAAAATATGTCGCCTAAAGAAGGAAAATTTGTTAGCCAAAGTTGAAAAATAGTGGTCAAGTAAAGAAATATCGCATACAGAATTATAAAATATATGAAAATTTGTTAGCCAAAGGTGAAAACTGTTGACCAAGTAAAGAAAGTTCTCGGCCAAACTCATAAAAAGTAGGAAACTTTGTTAACCAAATGTGAAAAATTATTGTCCAAGTAAAGACATGTTTCAACTAATCTTATAAATATGTCGTCCAAACTTATAAACATTATGAAAATGTGTAAACCAAATGGGAAAAATATTGACCAAGTGAAGAAATATCTCAACCATACTTATGAAAAGGAGGAAAATGCGTTAATATAATGGGAGAAACATTGGCGAAGTGAAGAAATATCTCATCCATTCTTATAAAAATTAGGCAAATGTGTTAACCTAATGAGAAAAATATTGCCCAAGTGAAGAAAAAATTTACACAAAACTTATAAAACTTGGGAAAACGTGTTAACCTAATGAGACAAATATTGCCCAAGTAAAGAAACATTTACACTAAACGTATGAAAAGTAGGAAAATTTGTTAACCAAAGGGGGAAAAATATGGGCTAAACTATGAATTATGTTGACCGAAGTTAGAAAATGTGTTAGCCAAATAGGAAAATATGTTGGCAAAAACATGAATCATCTTAACCAAACTTATAAATAGCTCGTGTAAACATATAAAAAAGTAGGAAACAATATTGCTTCTGTAGTTATGTCAAACGTGTCTTGAACTTTTATCTGAACATACATTTCAAAAGACATAATCATCAACGTCAACACTTTCCCTCTTTTACATTACCGAAAGCTTCAACTTACTATTCCAGAGTATCCATTTAAGAAACACTTATACATAATAATCACCCATCTCTCCACACTCTTGGTATTTTCTTTCTTACACAAAATGTCTCTGTATTTCATAGATAACTTCATAACTTTTCCAACTGCACCAAGAACTCCAAACCTCCATTGTATACGAGCTCCAATGAAACAGTGATAACAACATTTATGGCAATGCAATCTGTGGCTCCACCTGGGATAGTTTAGATATCATCTGAGTATTCGTCAGCACAGATCCATTTCCCATGGTTGACATCTTCAACTTTCTATACCACAATGTCTGCAAAACTAACCTTCCACTATTCCATCTTTCAACAATACAAAGGGTGTCCTCAAAGTCTAGCTAACATAACATTTCTTACTTTGTCCACGTCTATCACGCATTTGTCATTTCACAGCTGCAGTGGCGGCTGAAAAAAAAATGGATTTTTAATAAGTGTCAGAAATGGAAAAGTTAAATTTGTGTGACTAAATTTTAATTAAAATTTAAAAATAATAAATCGCAATTTTATTGCTCAAGATGTAAGCTCAATATACGTCCTATACCTAAGCTATACCCATACTTATCCTATATGCGTATATTAAGTGAAGTGTGCAATAACATTGCGATTTATTATTTTTAAATTTTAATTCAAATTTAATCACACAAATTTAACTTTTTCCATTTCTGACACTGGTTTGCATCCATGTCTCTTAAGAAAGAGTTTGTTGTGTTTGATGTATAGTTAGGTTTAGGGTTAGGGTTAGTAAGAACGAATTTGTTGTGCTTGATGTATATAATGCTCCATTTTATTTAGACTCGTTTAGGCGATCATCGTTAGTTACTCTGGTAGTCCAAGGAATACAACTCCTTCGTCTCAGGAACCCAATCTCTGTTGTTTTTTCAAGTTATTTCTAGGGGTGATGGTGGATGCCCATATTCGTTGTCTAGAATATCGCCTAGTATGTTAGGGGGACAGATGATTTATCTCCATTAGGTTGGAAAATCTGCATAGTCAGCTGAAAATCCGCTGTTCTGTAATAAAAGAGAATGTTAATGTTATTTGGTATGAAACGTTGAAAGTCGGTTAGAAGATGTGGTAGAGGGTATTCAAGGGTTCATTAAGGCAGACGTGGTTTTAAGAAAGGTCGATTTCATAACAGACTGTTGGTTGGTTGTAGACTTGCCGCCACTGCAGCTGTGAAATGGCAAAGCGTGATAGACGTGGACAAAGTATGAAATGTTATGTTAGCTAGACTTTGAGGACACCCTTTGTATTGTTGAAAAATGGAATAGTGGAAGGTTAGTTTTGCAGACATTGTGGTATAGAAAGTTGAAGATGTCAACCATGGGAAATGGATCTTTGCTGACGAATACTCAGATGATATCTAAACTATCCCAAGTGGAGCCACAGATTGCATTGCCATAAATGTTGTTATCACTGTTTCATTGGAGCTCGTATACAATGGAGGTTTGGAGTTCTGGATGCAGTGACATGGAAAAGTTATGAAGTTATCTATGAAAGACAGAGACATTTTTTGTAAGAAAGAAAAAACCAAGAGTGTGGAGAGATGGGTGATTATTATGTATAAGTGTTTCTTTAATGGATACTCTGGAGTGGTAAGTTGAAGCTTTCGGTAATGCAAAAGAGGGAAAGTGTTGACGTTAATGATTATGTCTTGTGAAATGTCTGTTCAGATAAAAGTTCAAGACACGTTTGACATAACTACTGAAGCAATATTTTTTCCTACTTCTTAAAATATGTTTACACGAGCTATTTATATATTTGGTTAAGATGTTTCTTGTTTTGGCCAACATTTTTTCCCATTTGGCTACCACATTTTCTTACTTCGGTCAACATATTTCACAGTTTAGCCCATATTTTTTCCCCTTTGGTTAACAAATTTTCCTACTTTTCATAAGGTTGGTGTAAATGTTTCTTTACTTGGTCAATATTTTTCTCAATAGGTTAACACATTTGCCTAATTTATATAAGAATGGATGAGATATTTCTTCACTTCGCCAATGTTTTTCCCATTAGGTTAACACATTTTCCTCCTTTTCATAAGTATGGTTGAGATATTTCTTCACTTGGTCAATATTTTTCCCATTTGATTAACACATTTCCCTAATGTTTATAAGTTTGGACGACATATTTATAAGATTAGTTGAAATATGTCTTTACTTGGACAATATTTTTCACATTTGGTTAACAGTTTCCTACTTATTATGAGTTTGGCTGAGAATATTCTTTACTTGGTCAACAGTTTTCACCTTTGGCTAACAAATTTTCATACATTTTATAATTCTGTATGCCATATTTCTTTACTTGGCCACTATTTTTCATCTTTGGCTAACAAATGTTCCTTCTTTAGGCGACATATTTTCCTAATTTTTGTAAGTTTCGTCGAGATATTTCAAAATTTGGCCAATGTTTTTCCTAATTTGGGTAACACATTTTCTTATAACGGCCGACATCTTTATACGTTTGTCAATCGTTTTGCCTTTTGTATTACTTCGGTCGACATATTTCTTGGTTTTACTAGCGTGTTTTTTTACTGGTTATAAATTCGGATGAGATATCTCTTTACTTGGCCAATATTTTTCACCTTTGGCTAACAGATTTTCATACATTTTATAAGTTTGGTCGCGATATTTCTGTATTTGGCCACCATTTTTCCCGTTTGGCTAACAATGTTTTTTACTTGTTATGAGTTTGGATGAGAAGTTTCTTTACTTGGTCAATAGTTTTCACCTTTGGCTAACATGATTTCCTACTTGCCCAATATTTTTCACATTTGACTAACAATTTTCCTCCTTTTTATAAGTTTGGTTGAAATATTTCCTATTTTGGTCACCATTTTTAGTTAGTTTGGTTCACATTTTCCCCCTACGTTTTATAATGTTGGTCGAGCCTTTTCTTATTTTGACCAACACTTTTGTCAGTTTGGCTAACAATTTTCTTACCTTTTATAAGTTGGTCGAGACGTTTCTCATTTTGGCCACGGTTTTTAATAATTTGGATAACATGTTTCCTTATTTGACAGTTGAAGTGGTACATTGAATCTGTACTTTTGTCTGGATGTGAAATGTGGCAATGAGCCGACACATTGAAAACCATATATTGGCATTGGAAATGGGTTTCTGGGGAAAGATGAAAAGACCCCTTTGGCCATGCAGAAGAGTTAATGAAAGTGTAAATGTCTGCTCTGAGACGCGATAAATTCGCTGGTAAGGCCAGCGGATACGTGATATGTCATGTTATACGAGACGCCTAAGATTGATACGGGGAAGCTTGTTGTGTTCAGGGGTAATATTATACAGGTGATAAATATAGCTAAACACTCGTCGGTGTATGACCCGATAGCTGTCAAGTAAAAGGTACACCTTCCCCAACTGGACTCGATGCTCACATCTCTCCTCTATGTCTATGAGAAAGGGTTAGTCGAACACTGTGATGACTTGATTATAGTTGTGTATACTATATTCGAAATTGCCTTGTGGTGTATAGAGGCCTTGGTAGTAGTAGTAGTTTCATGTTCTTTGCTGTTACTTGGTGACCCAAGACGCCTCGGACATAGAAAAGCTAGAGAAGGGGGAACTTTTTAAACTGCCGACGCCCTGTTGACGTGGGGGAAGAATCACTCCCGCACATGGTGGTCATCACGAGTTAGGTCCCCGGGTTCGATTGCCAACAGAACACCGTTTTTTTCTGTGATATCCCTCTTAACCACGTGTCTCGGCTGTACCCTTACGCCTGCGCCGGGATGGACCGCCATATTTTGCCGACTGTAATCATTACCCACATGCCCCTATACATTGTGGTAATACATTTCTATCTTGTGAGCTGTTGGTTTAGTTCTACCACACTAATACATACGCGCAGAGACATGGAGTTTGTAATGGGTAAACAGTAGCCAAGAGACTACAAGGACAGAGAACAAAAACAATGTCTGATGAGAGGTGGCTTTAAAGCGTTAGAACAAGAATCGCTGTGATGAAGGTTGTCTTCTGCAAATTGGAAAATATACTGACTAATATAATGTTGTTAACTGTAATGAGAAATAAAAAGTGTTTAAGCACCACATATAACCTGTACTTTTGTATGACTGTGAAGCGAGGTCAATGAGCAGACAAGTTGAAATGCCTCTAATGCCAGTGGCATTGTGAATTCTGAAAACATCGGTGTTTTTTTTTTAAAATTCACTAGACACCCGCATTAAACTCCCTCCAAATACTACAAGGCAACATAACAAAACATACAACGTATCAGACACATAAACACTATACCAACTCTGTAAGGCAACGTACTCTGATAATGTATACATAACGGCTGCTTTCCAATAATACTGCACACATCTACAAGCAGTGGTAAACCCGTATACACAGATACACGATACTTTCCTAAAGTAGACTCTAGCCAAGTTAGCAGTGCAGCTATATAGAGGCATGCATATTGAGTTGATATGAAATATGTTTGATTATTTTCACACCCGGATGTAATAGACGACAACCCACAACACAGCTACGATGCGCTGACAGGGCTGACATGTATCACCTTCACATAATGGTCAATCGAGAAAAATCGAGGGTAGTGTTATTGAATTTTGTTGGGTGTCCCGACAATAGGCGTTAATCCCTTAATCCCCTTCCAACATTTATATGAACCTTCATTAATATCGCGAGCTATTTGCAATGGCAGAGATAATAGGACTATTATTATCCCAATTTGGTCATTACGATGACGATAAGCCCCTGGATTAGCCGTTATGACAATGAGTATTGATTTTTTTTTTGCAACACCTGTTGAGGTTATGAGTATATCATATTCTGATTTTTAAGTTAAGTTATATTTTGTGACTCGTAGGTACAACAGTGATATCTGCTGCCTGTGTTTTTCATCAGCGGTGGGACTTGTGGCCGCGGCGACAAGGCCAGTGTCAACAACTCATGTTTCAGGCATCATCGGATTACTTCTCCCACACCCTACAAGAAACTTGCAAGTCGTGTGCGAGGAATGAAATGGTACATTTTATTGCCGTTGGCTCTTTACAATTGCAAAAACAGTCGCTATCTAATCACACATAAAGTCACAATATTCTCTATCACTAGTTTTCATAAACCCTACAGCTAATCTCTATCTACTAGGCTATATGAAAACACATATCTATTCTATACGATGTGAACACTACAGAGTCAGTCCCCAGTCTGACTTGCTTCACTCGCGTCGCTACACGCCACGCGGAAGGACCTTCATACGCCCTTCGGCTCTTTGCGTGCTAGGTCAGTTAGCACGCTTCTATTAGCTGGCTTTGGTTTGAGTGCTAATCGTTGCTATCACGCAGGCGTGATTCTGTCGTGACCAGTGGTGCTAACTATCTGGTCAACGCCTCCGTGTGAGGACTAGTTAATAGTCCCCCTTTTCTATCATCTATCCTGCCCTGATCCCGGGCACTATGTTCCCTCTACTCAATCTGAGGTTGACCCCACGTCCCGGTGGTGTTCTATCATGAGGCAGGCTTCCTGCCTCCTCCTTCAGTCTTTGACACACACCCTCCCCTCCTGTGTTGCGTCATCAACTTTGACTCATTGGTTGTGACGCAAGAGGTTTCTAAAAAATTAGTGTGTCTTATTTTTGTCAAAGACTGTAGATAACCTGGCTTTGGGCTACTCAATAGACCTACTGACTAATGTCACAATGTAGCATCACTTTACTTGGCTACTGGCAATCGCCACAAACTTGTCTGGTTGGCGTGAGCCCTCTTCTCATTCGCAATATTATTTAGAGGTATGTCTGAACCGGACCGTTGTCTTATAAGACCTGCCCTCAAATAGTAAATTAACTCACTACCCATACAAAGTTGACTTTCTGAAGGTCAACACATGAATTGCTTCATGTCCCCCATATAATATTAAACAACCATTACACAAGCTGTGAGCGACAGGCTTTACCTATCGCGCTTCCGTGTGTAAAGTCATATTTCACTGTTAAGTTAGTGTTTCGTTGTCTATTATGTCCCCTGACCCGGAGTTATCTCCCTTTGATCTAATAAAAGTGTATGCAATTTATATTTTTGTTTTTCTGGTTGTTTGTGTGTTTGGATGTAATTAAACGTATAATCTACCCTCTAACATGTGTATCTAACTATCATGTGTATGTAAGTTAGTTTTTCAAGTGTCATAATTCATTTAACTGTGGTCACAAACATGTGTATAATACAAATCTGTGACTACGTTTCTGTCTTATGAGACTCAAAATACTTTCACTAAGATCCTAAACTAAACTACACAAAATACATTCATTACAACACATTTTCAACATTGAAACCAACATTTGACGGCAACAAAAATAAAAAGTTTTGTTGAGCGCCAAAAAAAAAAATCCGCTGACTGTTCTCACTCTCTCCTGTATATTTTACATTTGCTCTTACTTTCACACTTCTGTCACACATCTTTAACATTCGCTTATGTGACACTTCTTTTACACTCACTATTGGCACACATCTTTTACCCTCATTTCTGTCACACATCTTTCATCCTCATTTCTGTCACACTTCTTTCATCCTCATTTCTGTCACACATCTTTCATCCTCATTTTTGTCACACTTCTTTCATCCTCATTTCTGTCACACATCTTTCACCCTCACCTTTGTCACATATCTTTTACCTTCATTTCTGTCACATACCTTTCACTCTCATAGTTATTTAAAAACCTTGGAGTGACACTGTACAAGTTTGGCTCAGTTTGACAGAGTTGAGCCTAATGACTGTGCATCAACCGTTGCACACATCAAGTATTTACAACATATTTACATGTAAGAAAAAAGGGTTGATGGTTTGTACCCTGGTATTCTTAACCACTGTATTCTACAGAAATATTACTATAAATATTGACATACTAATACTAGTTCTATAAATATACATTTAATGTGTTGCCTATTTTAATCTATCTGTCAATTTAATCCTAAAATAAGCTTACATTACTCCTAATATTTATCTAATTTAAGGGATGTAATTTAACTATGTGAAATGAAATTGATGTGAGATGAGTTATGTCTCTTTGTGAAATGGGTAATGTGACATGTAATAAGTTACGTCCCTTTCTAAAATGGGTGATGTGAAATATAACATATTCTAACTAATGTTTTTACATGAGACAAACTATATGATTGATATTCTTATTCTATATGGTATAAATGATGTATCTTTAAGTGTATAATATTTCTATTCTATTATGGTGTAACCTAATCATGCTACTAAATGATAACGTTTGTTAAATGAATTGGTTAAGATGGAATGAAATCAAATGAAATGAAACAAAGTGAAATATAATAACTGAATGATACTATTCATGTCTAAACTTCTTATCATTAGTTGTCATGTTTAAATTACTATCCTAATCTACTTTTAACGCTAAATGAATATGTAAATTAATTTATCTACTAAACTAAAATGAAAAAGTATTATATTATCTAAATCTAACTATAAATTAAAATGACATAATCTATCTATATTTTATCACTATATTAAAACATTATGATACATATCACATTAAGTTTTATATACATGGTTTTTTAAATACCTCAGCTTAGTTGTTGCCATTAATGTTCCGAAACATGCTTTCATTGGCATAATACCTATACAATTGTTCTGGGTATTTGAAATCCATTACACAGTCATATTTATTCTATGGGTATTGCACCTGTAGAGTTCGTTTGTAGACCACTGTTCTCGTGTCTGTATGTATATAATCATCTGACACTGTTTTTCTCTGTTTAACACAACTACTTCACTGGAACATATTTGGAGCTTAGCAAGTAATAAGCTGTCCTAGTTCACAAAGTGATATATTTGTTCCCAGAGTAAAGTTCTTACTTTTGATGTCCACGGACACATAGCAGGTCAATGTTTTTGGTACTTAGTTCAGCACATCATATTCATGTATTTCTAACGTATTTCACATAGAATATTTGACTGTACTAAATTAACATATCTTACAATACAATTTTATGTGGAAATTTCTGGTATTGCTACATCAGATGGTCGACTAAGGGTATCAGCCAAGATGTTATCTTTCCCCTTAATATGTTCTATACTAAAGGTGTAATTTTGTAGTATTAGCGACCACCTGTATATTTGGTCATTTCGATGTACACCACTCTGTATGACCGTTATTGGGGAGTTGTCAGTCTGGACAATGAAGTGCACACCCGCCAGGAATCGATGCAGCTTTCTCACCGCATAGATGAGGCTTAAGGCTTCCAACTCGGATATGGAATATCTGGACTCGGTGGGTGTGATCTTACGGCTCACTTAGCAAATCGGATGGAAGATGCCCTCATAAAATTGGCCTAGTACTGCAGCGATGGAGATCCTGCTGGCATCTGTCCTAAGATAATAAACGAGCCTCGGATTAGGCAAGCGGAGGATTGGAACATTACTAAACAAAATTTTCAATTTTGACAATGCAGAAATTAATAATGCATCTTTAACATCCAATTTTACAGAAGCTTTTAAAACATTGGAAAATACACTTGTAATCTCCGCTAAATTTGGAATAAATTTACTATAGTAATTCACTAACCCCAAAAGGCTTCTGACCTGTTTCTTGGTGGTAGGCATGGTCAGATTCATAATTTTGGTAATAATTTTCTGGTCAGTCTTTAGTTGACCTTGAGAAATGACATGACCCAAAAAATCAATTTCTTTTAGGCCCAATTCGACTTTGCTCGGTTTGACAGTGAGCCCGAAGAGTCGCAACCTATTAAAGACATGTCTCAGTTTCAGTAGGTGTGTTGTCCAGTCATCAGTATGGACACATATATCATCTATATAGGTCACTGTATTCGTCACTCCATGAAGTAGATCTCTAGTTAAGCGTACGAAAGTGGCGGGAGCGTTTCGAAGTCCGAAAGGAAGAAAACGCCACTCGTAAAGTCCTAAAGGAGTTGAAAAAGCAGTAAGATGGATGGATTGAGACTGCATAGGGACTTGCCAATATCCCTTAGTGAGATCTAATTTAGAAAAGATTTTGGAGGTGGACATGTCAAGAATAAGATCTTCGCAGGAAGGAATTGGCTCTGCGTCGATCTTGGTGACGTTGTTGAGCTTTCGATAGTCCACGCACAGACGAATTGTCGAATCTTTCTTCTTAACTAGAACAATTGGAAAAGAGTACTCCGAGGTGGATTTTTGGATGATCCCACTAGCCTCTAAATTCAGAATTTCCTTATTTAGATTTTCCCTGTAGCTTAGTGGGATTGAGTACGGCCTGCATTTAATAGGCTTAGAGTCCGTAAGAAGAATGGAGTGTTCGATTATGTCCGTCCTACCTGGAATGTCAGAGAATATGTCTTTGTATTCCGTCACTAATTCTACTAATTGTCGTCGTTGACTGTCTGTTAGTTCCTGTTCTATATGTATGCTATCTAATGTAGCAGTCTTGTCTACAATAGGAACTGGTAGTTCCATTCCGTCGTCGTCTACTTGATTCAGTACGGTGGTGGTGCTAAGTGTGTATTCTGTATTCTCGCTAAGTGTATGCTCGTCGGATATGCCAGTCTCGCTAACTAGTGTAGTTGCGTTGTGTATGTCTGTCGTCTGATCACTTGGTGTGGGTGCACTGTGTTCGTCTGTCTCTACTTCTGTCTCTTGTCGTGAATAGTAAGGTTTCAACATGTTGACATGGAATATCGTTAAGTTTCCGTTTATTGATATTTCATAGTCAACATCTGAAATTTTACGTACCACCTTGAATGGCCCTTGCCATGAAGTCAATAATAAATTTCGTTTGTCAGGAAGCAAGAGAAGTATGTCTTGATCTGGTTCAAGTTCAATTGTTCTCGCCCCTTTGTTGGCATATTGGCGGTAGATTTGACCCTTCCTCTCCAAAGCTGCCTTAGCTATAATACACGATTTCATGATTTTATCTCGTGTTTCAGTCACCATTTCATAAGGTGTTTTATGTTCGGGAATTTGAATAGAATTTGTTATTGCCTGATGATAAATGGTTAGGGGTCCACGTGGGTTAGCCCCGTACACTAATTCAAACGGTGAGAAACCCGTGCTTGAATGGGGAATCTCCCGATAGGCGAACAGCACTGTTGGTAACAGTGTATCCCAGTCAGCTGGGTTTTCTGCTGTTACCTTAGCCAGCATATGCTTAAGATCTCCATTAATTTTTTCTACTATCCCATTGCTGGCTGGATGGTACGCTGTCGTGAAATGTTGTTTAATCCCTAACATTTTTGTAAGGGCTTGCGCTGCAGCCGATATGAATTGTGTTCCACGATCGGATAAAATGGTCCGTGGAAATCCGAATCGTGAGAACAGGTGTAGAAATACATTGGCAACATCTTTGGAGGTGATGTACTTCAAAGCTACTGCCTCAACCCACCTTGTACAGAGGTCGACCATCGTCAATATGAAGCGATTTCCTTTGCTGGACACCTGATTCAGGGGTCCAACAATATCTACCGCCACACTCTCAAATGGCCTAGAAGCCAGTGTAGAAGGTTGTACTTCAGCTGTAGCATGTTTACCCTTTCGTACTAACTGTTGACAGACATTACACGAACAACAAAATAATTTAATATCATTGCAAAAACCTGGCCAATAAAAATGAGCCTGAATTCTGGCCCTGGTTTTGTCATATGCAAGATGGCCAGCAAACGGTGACTCACGTGCAATCTTTAGCACAGTTATGCGATGTTGTACAGGTAACACCGTTTGCTGAATCTCATGGTTACCAGTAGTATAATATCTAGTAAGAATGCCATTATTTAATCTGAAGAACCATGATGCGTTCTTTGTAATTTTGGCTCGTTCTTTCAATAATTTTAAATAAGGAGACAAACTAGGATCAGCTTTCTGCTGTTCTATGAATTTTTGTCTGTTGGTATCATCAGTGCTAGATGGAGAAAGCACCAGTAGTCTCTCATCTTGAAGCGTGTCTTGATGTTTTATAGTGTCTGCTCTGGTTGTTGCATTAACTGCATTCAGTTGGTTCCATGCAGTTATTTCATCGCTAGTACATTGTTTTAGTTGAGGTAAGCAACCCAGAATTAAATCAGTACAAGGGTTGTCAAGTATAGCACAAGTAAATGTACCCGAAAGGAAAGGAGTGTCAATACGGGCTTTGGCCAAAGGGTACATTTCAATGTTACCCGAAAAGGTTCGGCATTTGACAGAGTCACCTGTATAATCCTCTTGACTCACCAGTTCCTTTCTGAGACCAATAAGGGTACTCCCGCTGTCCAGCAAACATTGGCATGGTCTATCATTGACCATTGCATTGTGGAACTCTAAATTGCCTCTGGAGGCTAAGGCTGCATTCACGCTCTCAGTTGAGCATGGAACTGTATGTCCACATTCTAATTTTCCGTCAGCATGAAACTGGTGACATCGCTCACAACTGTCAAAACTCAACATATCGTTTACACAACACACCTCTTCCGTTTGGTTAACAGGTAATTCATTTTCAACATCACACTCAGTCTCACTACCACTATCAGAAGATGTATCAAGTAAAATAGCATTGTTGGCTTTCATACGTTGGCGGCCAAGGCACTTATTTGAATAATGGCCGTAACTGGAACAATAAAAACATTTAATGGCCCGCCGGTATGCAGATCTTTTGTTCTGTTGCTTCTTAATAACATTTTCAAGATGTGCCGGATAACTCGGCGATTTGTCACACATTGAATCAGTGTCATGTAAAAGGTGACAGTGGATACATTTTGAAATTTTTCTATCTTTCTTGTCAAATTTATTAAATGGTTTTCTATTGCTCTGATAGTTTTTAGATTGATCTTTTACAAAAGAAACTATTTCAGAGTCATTTGAAGTTTTAAAAATATTTCTGTTTGAAGAAAAATATGCCGACCCTTTCTTTTCAAACTGTTCTATGGTTTCAATGTCTGACTGCTGCAAAAATTTAGCAAAAGAGGATGGTATCGTGGATATTACCTTATCCATAGTTATTAAATTTTTCAATCTATCAAAGTATTTTCCTATGTTAGCTGCTTTAAGCCACCTATTTAGTACACTTTGAACATTTGAGACGTAGTCAATGAAAGTCTCAGTAGGTTTAGGTTTTAAATTTGAGAACTGAACCTGATACCCAGGGGCATCAAGTAAAAAGTGTTGCATAATCCTATCACGGATGTATTGGTAGTCAGATCTAAGATCGGTTGGTATAGATTCTATTACTTTAAGGGGCTCACCACTCAGGTTCTTCATATAAATCATAGCCCACATCTCTAAAGGAACTTGGTGATATTTAAACTGATACTCGACATTTTCTGTCCAGGCAGATATTGAATCGTCTTTACAATATGGTTTGATAATATTTTTGTATTTTTTGAACTTATTTTCTTCTTGTTGACTTTTAAGTTTAGTGGCAGAGATCTCGGCGTGTGAGTCTACATCCATCTCCTTCATCTTTAATTGTGTCTCTGATTCTACTTGTATTTGTTTTTCCTTAACTCTTGCCATTTCATCTATTTCTTTTTGCTTTAATTCTCTCTCCTGATCTAATGTCTTCTGTTTTATTTCCTTATCTTGTTCTAATTGTTGTTGCTTAATATTCTTATCATGTTCTAATTGTTGTTGCTTAATATTCTTATCATGTTCTAATTGTTGTTGTTTAATTTGCACTTCTTTTTGTTTTGTTATCTCAGCTAGTTGTATCTGGTGTTGTCTTTCCTGTGCGCGTTCATCTCTCTCTGCATCCTTTGCTTCTTTAAATTTTTGATCTGCATATTGTTCTAGCTCTTTACCCGTGTATTGCAGTTCTTTACCTGCTTTAATGAAGTCAGCTAGAGTAGCCATGTTGCTGGGTAATTGGCTCGCGTTGACCTGAACTGACTGCTTCACTCAGTTATTTTTCTTTAATATGCTATGTTATTTAATATCTGAGCACTACAAATTGTGCTCTTTGTTTACAATCTGGGAAATTGTATTCTCCAAAAAATTAGAGCACAAAGTCTGTTCATACAATACACGCTGAAAAAGAGATGCACTATTAATCATAATGCATGCCAAAAACATAGGTTTTACTCAACTTAATGTTCCCTAGAACAAGGAACAACACGTCAGCAATACCGGTCCCGTTGTTTGGCACCCCGGAATACACACGAGTTTTCTACTCAGGTCACCTCGTTTGGCACATCGGCACACACTCACGTTATCACTCAGCTGTTGTTCGCCCTGTTTTACAGAGCAGCAACAATTAACAACTCGTAAACGACAAATAGATTTTTGACAAATTAGTACAATGACACTGACATGCTCACGAACAAACAGAACATCGATTAATTAATATTTAATGTCACTGTCCTGTCTTCGTTCTACAGTAATATGTCTTTCGTTACTAACCTAGTTTAATCTATGGAAGTATGGTGCAGGCCAAATCTAATTTGCATAGCCAAAAGTAGTGCCCTCGTGACGGTAAACAAATAGAAAAGTAGGAAAAAAAAATCAATAACTGCTTTTAAATAAATATAAATATAATAATAATGTGTAAATAAATAAATATATTCATTCTCTAACTTAAATAAACAAATAATAGTTAATATATCGTAAAGATTCAGGCAGGCAGCAGCTTGCCAGTATGTAAACACTGAAATGCTGATTGCAAATGGCGAGGCCCAACTGTTTGTCAATCGTGCCACGTCACAGGCGCAGTGCTATTTTTAGCTTGCAAAAATCAATACTGTCGCTGACCTTTGTATTGCTCCGGCATGAATCATTTGTGACAATTATTCAAAAACAAATAAATAATTACATAAATAAATGAAAGAAGAACATAATATGAATACTTACAACTTTGAAAAGCACATTATTTAAATATATAACAGTCTAATAAGTACAAATAAACATTATTTCATCACGATAGGCACAATTCTGCCGGCAACTCGATCTAGTCTGCACACGTCATCGTCACTGACACAAATTAAACATTTAATCTTTGTAATATCCTATCTGTAACCCTAGTCTAGAGCCTTGGGTAAGTGTTATAGCTTGAACTCAGGTTCAAGCAGCACTTCTGACACCACATTTAATCCTATTGCCTGTCAACAACTCATGTTTCAGGCATCATCGGATTACTTCTCCCACACCCTACAAGAAACTTGCAAGTCGTGTGCGAGGAATGAAATGGTACATTTTATTGCCGTTGGCTCTTTACAATTGCAAAAACAGTCGCTATCTAATCACACATAAAGTCACAATATTCTCTATCACTAGTTTTCATAAACCCTACAGCTAATCTCTATCTACTAGGCTATATGAAAACACATATCTATTCTATACGATGTGAACACTACAGAGTCAGTCCCCAGTCTGACTTGCTTCACTCGCGTCGCTACACGCCACGCGGAAGGACCTTCATACGCCCTTCGGCTCTTTGCGTGCTAGGTCAGTTAGCACGCTTCTATTAGCTGGCTTTGGTTTGAGTGCTAATCGTTGCTATCACGCAGGCGTGATTCTGTCGTGACCAGTGGTGCTAACTATCTGGTCAACGCCTCCGTGTGAGGACTAGTTAATAGTCCCCCTTTTCTATCATCTATCCTGCCCTGATCCCGGGCACTTTGTTCCCTCTACTCAATCTGAGGTTGACCCCACGTCCCGGTGGTGTTCTATCATGAGGCAGGCTTCCTGCCTCCTCCTTCAGTCTTTGACAGCCAGACAAAGCGACTCTACGCCGTATGATCATCTAGACACCTACACGTTGATGACTGGCAATCTTACCAACGACAAAGTACCGAGATTCCAACCTGTTACTTCCACGGTGTCTGGGGTACCACCTAAACATACTCCGCAACCAGCACACCACCTCTCCTTTTCTAAACATAACCGGGTTAATAACACCAGAGCTCGAAATCACAACTAAGTAACCAAATATTATCAATATTTCTTCTACCACCAGACAGCCCCACTGAGATTCTAACCCAATGATACTGTTCGGATGCGTTTATCTAGCTACACATTCACTCATCCCACCCCTTAACAACGAATATCACAAAGCCACAACCACTACAAAATTTACTATCGGCCATCTTTACTTTTTTAAGGTTTTCATTTGAAGAGTTGTAACCGGTATGATGATAGTATTTACGTCCCATTCACTACAGATAATAGTAACCACCGTTATAATAAACAGTCGACCACTTTACAATAGACATATAATGAAAATATCCTAGGTCTTCTGACGATCAACGCCGCCATTATGCGTTGAATTTGCCAGTGGTAGACCTCCCTGCCTTTATTTACCCACTTCTCCATTCGATCACCCTGGCTCTTACCAAGGAACGGGCGTAATTATCTAACCACCCCGCCCCTCGCCCACCTCTTAACAAGGATCGGAAGCTGTTATCTAGGTACACCATCATTCACCAACCCCTTAACAACTACCTGGAGCCTTTATCTAGCAACTCCTCTTCTCTTAGCAATGAAGCGACGCATTCATTTAGACACTTCGCCACTCGCCCACCCCTTTAAAATGTTCAGAAGCACTTCTCTAGCTACTTCTCCGCTCACACACTCCTTAACAACGAATAACACTAAGCCACACCCCTTACAACCGTTAGTACCGACCATCTTTATTGTTTTAAGTTTTTCATTTGAAGAGGTGTAATCTATATGATAATAGTGTATAAGCCAGTACGACTCACTACAGATCATATACACGTCATATTTACATTTTTTACTTATCTTAATTTTTCATATGACACCCGCCGCGGCTCGAGGGTTTGACCCACCTAGCCCCACCACACACATTCGTCAATGACCAGCCGTGTAGGCACTCAGCAATGACTGGCCAAGTGGTTACTACAAGACACTGTTGTGCTGGGTTCGAACCTGACCCCAAGCGACCGCCGCCCGCTCTCGCTCCGCGCCCGCCCCGGCGCCCGCCCCCGCCCCACTCGCCCTTGGTTGTCTTTTATTTATTTATTTTTATTTTATTGTGTACAATTAGTTAAAATATTATACACAAAACTCAGTTATCTGCCCTTAGAAAACATATCTCTTCTTAGAATTATCACCCTTACATGTGACCTAGATACCTACCCTACCCATCCCTACCCAACCCACACCGAATGTGAGACCGAGCTCGATTGGGGACAATCCAGCAAGGTCAATCCAGAAAAGAGCCTTAGTTACTCGCTGACGTACTACTCACCTGGACGAAGATACAAGAACGAAAACAAACAAAACTGACACTTCTTTCTACAGAAGACGCATTTTCATATGAAACCCCTAATCTAAAACACTCCATGTTGGATATAGAGGTAAAATCAAGCGCACAAAAAGATAAACATAATTTTATATATGGCCTGGTCTACGACGCAGAATCAGCTGCCAAAACTGGAAATAAAAAAGCCGTATTCCATATCATGAAACAACGATGCAATCACTCACCTACATCAAACACCCCCCATCAAAGACAAACAAGGTAAACTACTGTTATCCGATGAACATCAAAAGCAACGATGGGCAGAACATTTCAAAGAAATATTAAATAGACCGCAGCCTGACACTGTTCCAAACCTGGGTGGAGAAATTACCATGCCCCCCACTAGATGCCTCCTGTGAGTCATTCACCATGGAAGAGATTAAAACAGCTATTAAAAAATTGAAGAACAACAAAGCTGTTGGTGAAGACAACATCTCAGGAGAAATGCTCAAAGCAGCAGATGTGAATATCCTACATAGTTTACTACAGCTGATCAATGAAATCTGGCAAAACGAATCCCCACCACAACAGTGGAAGGATGGTGTAATTTTTAAACTGCCTAAAAAAGGTGACATGTCTGATTGCAATAACTGGTGTGGTATCACCCTGCTGTCAGTACCAGGAAATCTTTTTTGTAGTATGTTACTTGAGAGATTGAAAAAGTCTATAGATGAAAGGCTCAGAGGAGAACAAGCAGGTTTCAGACCAAACCGGTCACGCGTAGACCACATCTTCACCCTCAGAATAATCATTGAAGACTCCATAGAATTTCAGTCGAAATTATTCACCAACTTTGTCGACTTTCAAAAAGCCTTCGACAGTAGCCACCGTCCTTCACTTTCGAATCTACTTAACATCTATGGTTTTCCTACCAAATATACCAATGTCATGAAATCCTTCAATAAAGAGACACGTTGCTGCGTAAGAACAGAATCAGGCAACTCTGACTGGTTCTCAGTGGAAACAGGAGTGAAGCAGGGTTGTGTCTTATCACCGATGCCCTTTGGAATAGCTATCGATTGGGTCATGCGCAAATGCACGAACAACACAAATAGGGGTATCCATTGGGTGGACAAAATTCTAGAAGACCTGGACTTTGCCGACGACGTAGTGCTTTTGAGTTCAACACACGCAGATGCCAAAGAGAAAATAAACCATCTCCAAAATGTTTCAGGACAAATTGGTCTCCAAATCAACACCGCCAAAACAAAAGCTATTGATCTTACCAACAGTTCCGACGACATCAAATTAAACAACCACATTCTTGAAAAAGTCAACAACTTCACATACCTAAGAAGCAAAATGACATCTACAGGGTACTCAACACCAGAAATATCATCTAGAATCGCACTGGCATCTGGTGCCTTTAATAAACTGTCAAACATCTGGAAGTCAAAGACACTCAGCAAACACACGAATCTTAAAATCTTCAACTCATGTGTTATTCCAGTGTTAACGTATGGATGCGAACGTTGGAAGTCAACGGTATTTTAAGATAAAAAATTAGACAATTTTGAAAACAAATGTCTTAGAAGAATTCTAAACCTCCCCTGAACAGATTTTAGAACCAATACGCAAATAAGACAAGAGACTAAGCAAGATATTGTATCCAATTTTATAAGAAAACGCCGTTGGAATTACATCAGCCATGTACTCATAATGGACAAGACTCCCCTACCAAGACCTCATATGGACACCGTTAGGGAAAAGAAAACGGGGAAGACCAAGAGAGACCCTGCG
This sequence comes from Cepaea hortensis, assembly GCA_963921405.1. NCBI lineage: Eukaryota > Metazoa > Mollusca > Gastropoda > Stylommatophora > Helicidae > Cepaea > Cepaea hortensis. The sequence goes on from OY992897.1 coordinate 48,076,105, forward strand.
TGGAACCATCATCAGAGAGGGCTCATTCAACGGCCAAACAAACATCCAAAATCTACAACAGGTGGCAGCGAACCACCAGACATGGAGAACCATGACTTCTGCCCTATGCGCCGCTTTGGGCTCAAAAGGAAATACTAACTAACTAACTAATTAACACGACGATGATGACCACCTCTGTTGTCTGTTTGAATTCATTATAATTCCAACATTCCAGGTGCTAATTCTAGAAATTCCCCTAGGTGAAAAATCGAAAACCTGCGATCCGGACTTCCTGCGGCTTTCTCCGTATCGCGCCATATCTCTTCTAGCTTGTCTTGTTTATTCATTGTGTTTTCCAATTTGTTTCGTGATTGGTTGGAATTTGCAGCTAAAGTTTGTCTACGGAGTGAGAGAGCCAGGCCCACGGTCATCTCTTGTGTTGTCTCTGGCCACATGTACCACAGGTTATAGGGTTACTATCCTTTACTTCTCTTAAGGTTCCCGTTAATACAGACGAGTATAACCTGTCCCGACATGGATGAGAGGTTACAGTGTTATCATTCTTTGTGCCCCTTAGGATCCCAGAAATAGGCGGCCGGAACCTTGTTACCTTGTTAGGTTATAGTGCTCCTGTTCTGTGCTTCTTCTTGGATCCAATTAATAGACGGGGGAAGTGACGAACTGGCAGAGTTTAAAGTACAACATCATAGAGATGAACGTATCTGTAGAGATGACGCAGTAGTATACACATATGGCTCTATACAACTCTGTGAGGCAGTAGTATACACAGATACGTCTATCCACGTGAGAGATAACGATGTAATGTACACACATGGGTCTGTGCAGCCTGGTATAGTAGGCCTCTTTCAGTCCTGAAGGACTATAGAGTTGTGCCGCTTGGGAGGTGCCTGGCAGCACCGCTGGTGACTGTATAGTCCAATGCGAGAGTGACAATCCCTGTCACAGTTTCCTCATATGTAAGACGAGGCAAGTCCCGCAGTAAGTGACTGCGCTTTGAGCCTGTGCCGCCTATCCTCAGTTTGTTGGATCAGATTGCGCTCAAAGAGCACCAGTCCGTTTCGTACATCTCTTCTCCAGGAGCATCTGTCTGTTGCAACTCTCTCCCACGTGTCTGGATCTATTCCAATGGTTTTCATATCTTGTTTACACACATCCCTATATCGCATTTGGGATCTTCCGGTTGGCCTCTTTCCTGTGGCTAGTTCTCCGAAAAGGAGATCTTTGGGAATACGTTCATCCTCCATTCGAGATAGGTGGCCCAGCCACCGGAGGCATCTCTGCTTGAGGAGGGTGTGCACTGTGTTAATATCTGCTCTTTCAAGCACCTGTTTGTTTGTTATGTGGTCTTTCCATGTTATGCCCAGGATACGTCTCAGATATCTCATGTGGAAGGAATTCAACTTCCTTTCCTGTCTTGAGTACAGGGTCCAGGATTCAGATCCATAGAGTAGTGTGCTAACAACACAAGCTTTATATACTTGAGCTTTTGTACGCTCTGTTAGTCTATTATTCTCCCAAACTCTTTTAGCTAACCTGGAAAATGTTGTGGCTGCCTTTCCAATGCGTCTGTCGATTTCTATCTCTAATGAAAGATTATCTGATATTGTCGACCCCAAATACACAAACTCGTGGACGACAAACAGCGTGGTGTGATGACGTAATTTTATACACACATGGTTCTGTGTGGCGTGTAGAGATGACGCAGTAGTATACACAGATGGTTCTGTGTGGCATGGAGAGATAGCGCAGTGTTATACACAGATGGTTCTGTGCAGCGTGATGACGTAGTATACACTGAAGGTTCTGTGCAGCATGGGGAGTTAAGTGGTATACACATATAGTTCTATCCAACGCGGAGAGATGAAGCAGTAGTATACACAGATGGTTCTGTGCGGTGTAGAGAGATAATGCACTAGCATACACAGATGGTTCTGTGCGGCGTGGAGAGATATTGCAGTAGTATACACATATGGTTCCGTGCGTCGTGAAGAAATGACACAGTAGTATACACAGATGGTTCTGTGAGGCTTGAGAGATAAAGCAGTAGTATACACAGATGGTTATATGTGGTGTGGAGAGATGACGCACTAGTATACACAGATGGTTGTGTGCAGTGTGGTGAGGTGACGAAGTAGTACACACAGATGGTTCTGTGCGGCGTGTAGAGATGACAAAGAAGTATACACAGATGGTTCAATGCGACGTGGAGAAATGATGCATTAGTATACACAGATAAAGCAATAACTAGGATAGAGTAGACTAAAAAGTTAATTTTATATCCTTTACAGGACGTTGCGCTCAACACTAGCATGTTTTTGCTGTTGTGATTTCTTGGCAAGTTTACATTCAGTAGTTTGCCATTACTTTCTGAACGAGATTAGAATAGTTTAGAGCAATAATTGGGATAGAGTAGGCTAGATTAAAGCAATAGCTTGGATAGAGTAAGCTAGGTTAAATTAATAATCATGACGTACTTGGCTGATATAACAGCTGTCTAGCATGGACGGAGTTTAAGTAATAGCTATGAAAACATTGGCTAATATAGCTGCAAACATTGACTTGGCTGGCTTTTTGTTCAATTCTTGTGGTTGTTTTTATAATACTATTTTTCGCCTTACTTTTCGTGTATATAATCAAATTGTGAAAACTTCAGTATTATTCTCAATTTGTTTGTTCCCGAATATCGTTTCTGCACCAAACAATATTCATGACTCTATATATAACACGTGACCACTTTTCATGTTGATTTGCAAACAGAGTTGTTTAATAGTCAGTATGCTCGCTGGATCGGTAGGCTGTAAAAGTGTCAACGATGGGAACACTCATCATAGACTTGGCAGAAGTGCTGATGACTGTTTATGAACGACCAATAAACACAGTAAACGGACGGAACAATATACTCAAGGATACTCGAGTTATACGTGATCTTACACAGAGGGTCGTATGCAGGTACGAAGTCCATGTGTTAACAAACAATGTTTCAATGGAGCGATTAGCATCTGCACCGAGTGCCATGTATTTTGTGTGTATATATATATATATATATATATATATATATATATATATATATATATATATATATATATATATATATATATATATATATATATATAGAGAGAGAGAGAGAGAATATATATATATATATATATATATATATATATATATAGAGAGAGAGAGAGAGAGAGAGAGAAAGAGAGAGAGAGAGAAAGAGAGAGAAAGAGAGAGAGAGAGAGAGAGAGAGAAGAGAGAGAGAGAGAGAGAGAGAGAGAGAGAGAGAGAGAGAGAGAGAGAGAGTAAGATTGGGGTCTTTACAAAAGAGAACAACGACAAAGAGTGTGATGTTCTCTTGTGTAGTCACATTAATATCATACGTTTACAACAATTACACTGACAATAAAACAATGCAATATCATCACAGGAGTTGTAAAATGTGTACTTCCAATTACCACCAAGACAGTAAAATCAAGCATAAAAAAATAAACAAGCAGTAGGCGTGATTTCATTCTACACAACTACACTGAAACAAAGTAGAACGAAAAGCAACGTATAATTATTTTGAACCACAAAATAGGAAGTCAAACTCCTCTAGTTTCACGGTGCCAACTGTTTGTCTTATCACCTCATCTTATCTTGTTCCTCTTGTACTTTGAAGTGTCGAGGTTAAGTATAAACAGCGGGGGTGTGCCCGTTTATAGGCTTCGTGTATCTGCTATTCCCTCTATTTTTTACGTGGTCGGCCTCTTCTTCTGCTTCCATTTGGTCTGTACATCATTGCTTGTTATGGTATACTGCTAGCTGATAATCTAGTTACACGGCCAAACTATTTGACTTGCTGCCTTCTAATAAAATCTAGCGCTGCTATAACCCCCACTTTAGTCCTGATTTCTTTATTTCTGATTTTCTCTCTTTTTGATGCATCGAGTATTCTTCGCAGGAATTTCTTTTCAGTTGTTGTAATTTTTCTTTTCTCTTTTTCTGTCATTGGCCAGGTTTGGCATTGGTAGCATAGAGTTGGTAGGAAGATTGTGTTGTAAAGTGCTTTCTTAGTAACTATTGATTCGTGTTTGTTGATCTGTTGTTTAGTATTGATACCATTTGTCCAATGAGTTGGTTTGCCTTATTGCATCTATTTTCGATTTCGTCTTCTGATATGCCATTTGATGATATTATACTTCCTAAGAACTTGAAGCTCTTTACTTGTTTCAGGGTGTACACTTTTAGAAGAATCTGTGATGATTGTTTCATTGGTTATAGTAATTACCTCTGTTTTACTTGTGCTAATTTTCATGTTATGTTCCTTACACACCATTGTTTAGACTATTCATGTGGTCTTGTAATTCTGCTTCTGATCTTGCTATTAGTGCTTGATCGCCTGATTATATATATCCTCTCGCTATAATTAGTTCAGCTGGCATCTCATCACATCCAGGTGATTTTCCACTCGTCAGGTTCTTTTTTTTCCCATGCAATTTCATCTAATGAGGGTTCTGTTTCTGTCTCTGCTGTAATTGGTTCATGTATCTCATTTATATCCTCACTGTCACTCATATCATATATTCCACTGCAGTATTTCAGCCATCTTTCTAGAATTTGTCTAGTTTCTGTTCATGTATTTCCCAACATGTCAGAGATAACATTTAATTGCGGTTGAACATTTCTTGTCAATAACTTTATTTCTTTGAACATTTCTTGTGAAATTGCTCAATTCTAGTACAGCAATCTTGTATATATTGGTTTTTGTATTTTCTTGTGTTCTTTCTTATTTCTCGAGTTAAAGATTTATACTTCTTCCTACTGTTATCGGATTCATCTCCTTTCTGTTTCAGTTCCCTTCGTTATTTTATTAATTCTAACGTGTCTGATGTAATCCATGGCTTATATTGCCTTTTCTTGGTCGGATTAAATCTGTGGCTGCAGTTATCAAGATATCTCTATCTTGTACTGCCAATTCAGCATGTGTCAATTCCTCCTGTATAGACATCAAGACCACAAATCGATTCTTCACTTCTACGTTGTATGCATCTGGCATGTTTGTGAGATCAAAACAAAATGGCCTTGGTCCTCGGGTAAGCTTTTTGAGTTTTACTTTCACATCTGCTTCTAATAACTGATTATCTGTATCACAGCCTGCACTTCGTAAGGTTTTTGCAGATGTTATGTTTGATCTCCATCTTCTTTGCATTAAAATATAATATATCTGGTATTTGGTACTACTGTCCGGGAACTTCCATATGAATAGTCTTCTTTGGTGTTGTTTAAAAGTGTGTTGGCTATCGTTAACTCATTTTCTGTGGAAAATTCAATTAATTTGTCTCCTGCATCATTTCCATTTCCCAATCCAAAATGTCCTAAAACGTGTCCCTCGTGTTCAGCTCTTCATGTACCCACTTTTGCATTAAACTCTCCCAATGTTATTGTTATATCATTATGACCAATCTTATGTAATGTGTGTTGCAATGTGCTGTAAACATTTTCAATTTCGTCTTCCTCTGATGTTGAAGTAGGTACATATATCTGTGTCGCAAAAAAGTGATTCTGTCAGGGTTGTCCTAGTTCACGTAATAGGGAAACCCGTATTTATTAATAGAGGGAATAACCCGCCATGAGATTCACGTCTCGGGGTTTTCTAGTAACCACCTTTCTGTCTTTTCTTATAACAAATGGAACACTGAATGCATGGATTTGGGTAGAACTTGTCTCCTCGGGAAAACGATGAATTATAATTTCTAATTCTGCCCAGAGGCATGATTCTACAAAATCTCGAGTTCACAAGGCGAGATTAAGGTAATTAGATGTTAATAGCTGACGGACGTTTTCACGTCTTGACAGGCGACAGCAACTCGTCCTTCCTAAGTTTTGAGGAAAACTTCTACAGTGTAAAGAGGCATGGACCAAGGGGTGGTTTCCATAAGATAAGGTATTCGATTGATATATTTTCCTACACACGATGTGAAGCCGACTATTAGGTTAACCATATAAGCCGAGTCTCACGTTGACTTTACCGTGAAGAGGTTGGGCCTTGCATATCTAATGAGGGTGAAACGATTTGTTGTTTTGAACGCTGGAACTTGTTCTAGACGTTATTATTGTCAAAGCTTTGCCACCACTAGCGTCAAGAACTCTCACCGATACTATCTTGTGAGGGTTTCGTTACAACCGTGGGAAATACGCTTCAATTATAATATATACTTAATATTTAAACCTTTATAGTTATTATATCAAGGATGTTCCCTGCAGAGTAGAGCTCTGGCCAAACTACCTCCTTGTTAAGTAAGGTAAAGTATGTAATAGTGAAAGACGTTCTTAGGAAGCATGGACGCTGTCTATGCCTCAATATTAAGGGGATGCTACACTAAAACTGTTATACGTTTGAGGGTTCCAGACCGAGCATGGGAGTTTCTACATATACTTATACCAAGTGATGTAATGTAAATAATTACATACTTTGGCTCACAACGGAGCTCGGGCCCCTCATGCCTTTATCTTTACTGTCGCCTGAATGGGAATAATATTATGATGTTGCACCCAATTGAGCACCGGCTATCTAGACTGTATCATTATCTGGTGCCTCATTTGGTTTACGTGATAACGCTCTGTTGTGAGAAGTGGAACCTTTCATGTTACATTAACCTCTTGAAGGAAGGGCTAATGAAAGGGATCCGGCCTGCTGTATATCTATTCTAACACAGCTCCCTTGGGAGCAGAAGTGATGTAATTTACTTTAACCCCGTTAAGGCAGGGCTACTGAATGGGTTCTAAAAAACCACCCTCCCTTTACATGGGGAAAGAAAACACATGGAAACCAATATACTTTCTCTCCTACCTGGTGATGAACACTTATATGAAGGGGCATCTTGTGTATACACGGACGAAGGTTCTTCAATGGAGAAGGTTACCTCTTCTCCGCAGAACACCCAATAGAGTGTTTGAGAACTTACAAGATGCCAAATGGACATCTATAGTCCCAACAGCCAAGAGACCTAAAAGTTAAGTCTGAAAGATGAAACTAAAGGGGTGAATGCAGTGAGTGGGAAATAATGGTTTCTTGTGTCCAGAGGTTCCGTATGTGCAGAGTCTGCCTAGACGACCGGACCTATACAAGTTGAGATCAGGTTCTTTCAGGACGGTGCTGTTCACTTGGGCTTCCAGTTGGCTGTTGGTCTACCCTACTCAAGTCTTCCAGCCAAGCCATCCAGGATATGGTAATCCATGCCCATGAGTGATATGTTTATCTAATGAAATGCCTGTTATGGTAATTGTACAGTACACTGGAGAATAGAGCAGGTATCTTTTTACTAGATTCTCTACTTCAGGGTTTCCTGTTTGGTGACTGTCAAGTGAACACACTTAACTTCGGTCAACCGATGGCGGGTATTTCATAATCACAATTAACTGAGTTGGAAAGTATAACTTTATCGTCACGACGAGCCTCCTATATATCCAGTGATCGGCTATATCAAGTATAGTACTGAACATTAAATACGGAACCTGTCGTGTATTGCTGATATCTCAAATTAATAAACAGTTAGCATATCTCAGGTCCCCAAAATGACGATGACAGAAATCCACAGATCGATCATTGGGGGGGGGGGGGGGGGGGGGGGGGTTCCACCGAGAGACTAAGGCGCTTGAGGTTTCTGAAATGAAGAAGGTGACCACGTCAACTCAACATTCTGGCCAGTGTCGTCGTGTCTGAAGAATACTGCCTCCAGTCAAGTTTTCGACATGAGGAAGACTACAGTGGAAATCAGATGAAGTATTCTGGACTCCTGAGGTACGGACTTTGACCAGCTATTCAGTGATGATCCCTTGGCTTCAGTCAGTCTGATCTGAAAGCTAGACTGGTGGCATTGGTAACTATGTTTATCTGTATGTATGTTTCTCTTCTCTAGATGTCATCTTCTGGTAAACGTTGTCTGAAAGATTATAATTTACATCTGTCCGTGGTTGTGTGTAGTGTGAACTGCATGTTCGGAACGATGGCGGCCAGCTGTTGCTGGATTTACTGGTTTGCCTTTTCGGCTCACGAGTGCATTTTTTAGGAGACTCCTGGGAGTCGCCGCTGGAGGTACGGAGTTCGTGCTTTGTGCGGTGCTTTCGGCGGGTCGTCCTGTGAAAAGAGGCCGAGTCATATGGGTAAAACCCGGGTCAATGAAGTCTTTCTGGTGATTGCCCGTGAACTTGAGATTTTGTAGAATCATGCCTCTGGGCAGAATTAGAAATTATAATTCATTAATCTGCAATTATTTCTACCAGGGTGTTGTTCCTTGTATTGAATAATGAATACTCTAAATAAATTTGTTATTTAGCAATACTTGAAGTCTGGCATCACATCTAAGACAAGGATGCAGTGGTGTTTGTGCCAGGTGTAGCAGCTGTTAGTGGAATCATTGTGACTGTGGTTCTGTCTGAAGTAAAACATGGCGCTTGAGATATCATGGAAAGTGTGTGGTATAACGCTACGTACCACCTATTGTGAAGATGTTTACGTGTAATAATTACTTCACATGATTCGTAATAAAGGGAGATTTATAACCGGTGGCCTACAGGAGGATGGGGAAGAGAGAAGATAACCACATATCCACTGTCTGGTCACAAAGTATTTTAGTCTTAGACAACACTGGTTGGCATTAGTTTATAATACTAATATCAGATGGGGCAGGGTATATTGTGTCATATTGGAGGTGTTAATGAGAAGCAGGCTTATCCACTCATAAACATTTCAGGAGTAGATAGTTGGTCCCAGGCCACATGGGAATTCACAAACGTTGAGGTCTTTAGAAGTAGAAGAGGGTGCCGTAAATTCACTCTACTGATCTAAAAAAACAGGCTTGTGTGTGTGTGTGTGTGTGTGTGTGTGTGTGCACGTGCGTGCGTGCGTGCGTGTGGTATGTGTGTGTGTGTGTGCATTTGATAGTTAAATGTGTTTATAGCTGGGCAAGCCAGATCTAATCTTCCATCATTGGGCTGTGTAGGATCTGTGTACTATATTGCCACTGAATGATGTTAGTTAGTCACGGTTCCAACTTCATAGCAAAGGGTCGCCTATTATGCTCCATTCCTGTCGCTTAGAGGGAGTCTCTGTGGCGAAGTGGTCAAGCCGTTTGACTCGTGCTCCGAAGGTTGTGGGTTCGATTCCGGGCCGCACCCTTCGGTTTACGAGTTAAATGTTTCGGAGACTCATGTGGGTCGTCGCTAAAAGCTACGGAGTTCGTGCTTTGTGCGACGCTTTCTGTGCTGCGGAAAGAGACCGAGCCATATGGGATAAAACCCCCACTCACACAATAGCCCTCACACATATCCGCACCCCCCCCCACACACACACACACATCCCTCACCCACTCACACATCACCCACCCATACTCTCACATCTTCCCATCCACACACACACACACATTTTCCCTCCCACCAACACATTTCACATCCACCCACACACCCTACCAACCACACATACATCCCCACACATACATCCCCCACCAACACACATTCCTTCACCGACCGGTTACTTATTCTAAAAGTTTGATTTCCCATCCTTGACTTGAGGACGTAAATTACAAGTACCTCAGACGTCGGAGTTGGTTCGCCTGATGGCGAGGAACATTGTTAACAGGGAAAGCTAATCCACACCCTAAAATAAGTCCAGTGCACTATAAATAGTACCACGCTTGAGTTAAAAGCGAGCGAACGCAAAAAAAAAAAAAAAATACAAGTGACTATACAGTTGTAGTGACGATAACAAACTCGTGACTGGAGTCCTTGTTCTACCGTTGTTTAATACAAATTGAGGTAGACAGATTGCTGGTTTACAACTAACATAGACATGAAAACACGTAACGGCATTTGACAGGTGTTAAGCGCCGAATGATGTTTACGACACAGCAAACAGCGTTAAGAAAACACAATTATTGCTTTCAATAAAAATCATTATACAAAATAATTCTGCTCAAATAGATGAATAACGACATAATACGTTCAGATTCAAAGAAATCATACATTAATTCATAAGTGCAATGACACAATATACTATCTATCTATCTGAAGATGTTGATAATAATAATAATAATAATAATAATAATAATAATAATAATAATAATAATAATAATAATGTTTTGTGACGTTTATGAATAAAACCCCGCGGTGTCCTTTATGCACGCAAACTGAGGTGCAATTTAGATGAGAAAACTACTGGTGTCTGGCATTGTCTTAGGTTCAAGGTTTATTTGTCTGCTGCAGTAGTTTCTATCTCACGGATCTTTATAACACCTAATGGTGAGTGTGAACTTGGTGTGTTATATGGATGTGAACCATCGACAATAAGTAGACAAGCTGAGAAACACCTAATGACAGTGAAAATCTGGTTTCTGTGGGAAATGCATATAGAACAATGGCCGGAAAGAAAAACCAAAGTCCTTGAAGATACAAATGAAAAACGCAAACTTATTCGAGAAATTATGCGTAGATAGTCAAGTATTATGGGCGCATTATGACAAGAAATAAACTGGAAAACATATGGGCAACTGGCAGC